>JAABOM020000084.1:2848308-2863152 GCA_011800125.2 Solanum clarkiae | reverse complement strand
GATCTGAAACCCCGGTCAAAGCTCTCTCTTTTAAAATAAAAACAAGGTTTAAGCAAAAAAAAATTATACATCTTCTGATCCTTTTTTAATCTAATAAATCAATTATTATAATAAAAATATAATTTCATCATGATTTTAATCTTTATATTATTATATATGTCATTTTATATATTATATATTATATATATAGATATATAAATAAACCAGCTGTTATTATCTGTTTATTTATTTTAAAGCCTTATATTAAACAAAAAAGACAAAAAAAAATATGACCAAGTTTTTATAATTTCACGTGTACACATTATGTATGCCAGTAAAGATCCAAAGACAAAAACAAAAAAATACCAGAGAGAAAAAAAAAAGATAAAAAGAAAAAAGTGAAGATTTTATTTTATTTTATTTTTTTAAAAAAGAGAATCTTGTAACTGCAAGAAAAAATGGAGAAAACTTTTCCCCATTTTTTATTACCTTGGGAAAAAAACAAATAAAAAAGATGCCAAAGCTTAATTCAAAAGTCTCATCATTTAACAACTAGACTATCATGAATAAAATAAAACAATAGAAGCCAAAATTCAAATTTCAAATATTCAATAGTTGATTCGAAAAGGATGATCAGTCACACTACCAAACTAATTCAGACACGACTCAAAATCTTACGAGAAAAAAAAACAACAATACTAAGCACTTCAAGAAAAATATATACTCTCTCTTATGTTATTTATATAACATAGTTTGACTGACTACAACATTTAAAAAAATAGTTCCCTAAATTCTGATTTTTCGTGCCTAAAAGTCGACAATACTCAGACAAATTTATTCGTTGAAAAAACAGATATACGATTTTTCATGCCTAAAAATCGACAATACTTAGAAAATTTGTTCACTGAAAAGATAGATAAACGAGTTCCCTACTTAAAAAAGAACATCAATCAACGATCGACAAACAGCACAACAAAAACCAGTTGTTAATCCTATTTAACGACGAATCAACAATCATCAAAAACTCTTGTTAGCTATGATCTATTTAGTGACGAATCTCATAACTAATTCCTATTCTTTTTAGGTGATCAAGAGAAAAAAGTTTTTTAAGAAAAGATAGATAAACGACTTCGCTAAAAAAACAGGAATTCGCAACGAACAAACAACTTCTACCGCTATAGTCACATAATCATCTTATAGCTACGAATAATTTAGCGACAGATTAGATTAGGAACAAACAAACAGCGTCTATATATGACTATAGTCACGTAATCATGTCATAGCTACGAGTAATTAATTCAGCGACAAGATTAGCAATGAAACATGGATTAGCAACGAACAAACAACTTTTATGACTATAATCACATAATTATGATACAACTACGAGTAATTTAGCAACAGATTAATGACGAAGTTTCATACCTGGAGAAAAGAGTGCCACAACCACATTTGTACTCACGAGTACCACAAGTTTTTGTATGTGCTTTCCAATCAGAATGAACAGCATATTTCTTTGAACACTTTTCACATTTGTATTTCTTCTCACCATGTTTTCTAAAATAATGTTTTTTAATCCCAGTGAGATCACCAAGTGCTCTACTTGGTTCATGATGAACACATGTTGGTTCTGGACAAACATACACCTTTCTTTTTGCAACTTCTTTTGTATTTTTTTTCTTTAATTTCCATGGCAAATTGTGTCCTCTTCTATGGAGTTGTAAGTTTTGTTCTCTTTGAAAACCTTTGTTGCATACTTCACATAAGAATCTATTTGTTGCCATTAGGCTCTTTGGTGATAACGCTATCACCTCTGCATCTAGACCTGTTCATCCCATCACAATCCAAACGAATTATTAGTAATAGAATTTCAGAATGAATGGAGTATGAAAGGATCAAGAACGAATGATTTTTCTTTTTTCAAATTTCCTTTGACTTCCCTCATATAGTTCATCATCTATATTTGGTGGGACCTTAAAAATGAAGTCGCGATTTGCACTTTTGATTGGTTTCAACTATATATTCCAACATTAATGAATGAATTATATATGAAGGGATTAGTCAAGCGGTTCAAGTTTTTAGTCAATTTCTGTCGTCTTCTCTATCTCATTTTGGATCTTTGGTGATAACGCTATCACCTCCGCATCTTGGCCTGTTCATCCCACCACAATCCTCCCAAAAAAGACAAATTATTAGTAATAAAGTTAATCTTCTTTTATGTATGGACAATTTACAAAATTAAAAAATAAATGGACTATGAAAGGATCAAGAATGAACGATTTTCTATTTCAATTTTCGTTCCACTTCCCTCATAGTTCATCATCTATATATATATGGTGCAAACTTAAAAATGAAGTCACAATTTGCACTTCTCATTGATTTCAACTATATATCCGACATTAATGACTGAACTATATATGAAGGGATTAGTCAAGCGGTTCAAGTTTTTAGTCGGTTTCTTTCGTCTTCTCTATCTCATTTAGTCCATTATTGGAATGGATGATTTTCTTGCAAAAAAAAAAAATTGAAGACCCTATCAAATTAGGGCTTTCCTAAAAAAGATTTAAGGTACAACTTGAACTTGAGTTGTAAATTATTATTTGTAGATTGATATAAAAAAATTAAAGAAGGAAATAAATTAGTGTTCTTTCTTGTTCTTATGTTTCTACTAAACAAAAATAAATAAATAAAATTTAGTGTAATTAATTAGATACTTGCTTGGTGTGCCTGGTTGATTTCTTCTTTTCTTTGTTGGTGCTTGAAGGAGATTTTCTTGTTGATTTTGAATTAATTCTTCTCCTCTCATTCCCAAAAACATAGATGATGATGTTGATGAACCTCCAGCCATCTATATAAAAAGATTATCAAGAAATTAACCAAGAAAAAAGAATTAAATTCAATAAAGCTTATTTCCTCTTGATCTTGATCTACTTTTTTGTAGAAAAAAGAAAATTAACTCACCAATTGATTAACCAAAGAAAAGAAAGTAAAAGAATTGAATTCAATTTACAAACCTTATCAAGAACTTAAAATTGAGTAAGAAGAATTAAGAGAATATTCATCCCATGATATATATGAACTATTTTTTTTGTTTTTGTGTTTCTCCCTCTCTCTCTCCTTTTAACTCTTTGCTAGTAAATGAAATTGTTTCAAGAAAAAAAATTATGTGAGGTTCCTCTATATGTGTTTTAGGTGTCATGCATAGACAAACACATATCCATAATACCCTCCACCCCCACCCCCACACCACCCCACCCCCTAAATCATTGTCAAATAAGATTAACAATGAATTTTATTGTTTAGCTAGTACTCTATATTCGAAAACAGTCGCGCTATGTTTTTAAACATAGGGGTCAGACTGCGTGCATTCGATCTCCCCTTACCCCGCAATGGGCGGGAGCCTTTGAGGCACTGGGATAATGTTGTTTTTTAGCTAGTACTCTATATAAATATTAAACAATAATTTTTATTTTTCACTCTTGTTTGGCCATTAATTTTTAATTGGAACTTGAAAAATTGAACTTTTCAACGTCTGGTTTTTAAAACTTGAAGCCGTGTTTGATCACATATTTTACTTGATAAAAGTTTAAATTCAATATGATTGAAAAATCAACTTTTAAAATTTAATTTTTTTTTTGAAGGACAAAATTTTAAAATCGACATCATTACATAAACTACATACTCTCCCATTTAATCATAATTAATTAATACGCCATATATTCATAATCGATTAACTTATAAGAATAAATTGTTAGTAAATATCAAGTGCGAATAAATATTTTTTTAATAATTATTCTAGGCTGATGTGATAATAATAGTGTATAGTGTAACATTTGGGTCCACTTTCTCTCATTTCGTACTTTCTTACTCACTCTCGGACAAATGGTTCCTTCGTCACCTTATTCTTGGCTGGCAACTTTATAATAATAATAATAATAATAATAATAATAATAATAATAATAATAATAATAATAATAATAATAATAATAATAATAATATACACATATTTTATTGAGGTGTTTGTTTTATGTTAAGGGTATTATTAAATTTTAAATATCTCTATTTATGTATCTGCTTAATTATATCGAACGTATTCTTTAGAATTTCAATGTATATGTTTTGGTGCTTGAAGGATTAGGAATGAGATTATTCGGGAGAAGTTAGGGATGACTTTTGTGGCTGACAAAATGAAAGAAACGAGACTAAGATGGTTTGGGCATGTGCAGAGGAGGAATGTGTTTCGCTCCTGTTAGGAGGTGCAAGAGGTTGAATTTAGGGGTTACACGGATCAGGGGTAAAAGGTAGACTGAAAAGGTATTGGGGGAGGGGATTAGATAGGATGTAACAGAGCTTCATGTCACCGAGGACAAGACATTAGATAGAAAGGAATAGAAGTCACATGTTAGGATAGAAGGTTAATAGGCTAGTAGGGGTAGAATGTTGTTTTGCCTTGTGATGTAGTAGGTTAGTAGAATTAGGCGTGTATTGATATATTCTGTATGTTGTCATTGTCCGTCATTTATTTTGCTACTTTTAGTGTATTTATAATACTATCAATTGCTATTCATTCTAGTCGTTATCCTAGATCTAGTATTTTCCTGCTTTTGGGGTTGATATATTTGAGTTGAAGGTCTTTCGAAAACAGTCTCTCTATCTCTATGCGTTAGTTATCATAAACCGCTTTCCTCTTGCTATTTTTAGGGTTTCCTAAGTGGACATTAAGAAACTTTTGCACTGACGTCCAACATCTTCCAATTGCATTTTCCAATCATTGATCGCGAAAATTTCTACAATAAATTGGGTTTGGGAGATCTATCCTGCAGAGGTACTCAAATTGGATCAATGATCAAAATTGACTTTGAAAAAGAAAAAGGGAACCCTCATAAACTATAGATATGAAAGAAAAAAAGAGCGATATTCTCATGTTACGAATAGGATAGTTGCACTAAGGAAGTGAGCTAGGACATCCATTCCAGAAATTCTTGGGCACTAAGGATACTCCCAAGTAAAACTTCGATTGATTTCAGTTGCCCTTGGGCACTCTTCCCTTCTTTCGTCCGTCCACGAGGCTGTAAAAAGAGATAAAGGGCCGGCTATCTAGCGGGACATCCATTTTTGAGCTTCAAGTCTTGCAAGCTTCCGAAGTCTTGCATTCATTTCTGTTTCATTTTCAGGTAGAGTGTATTTGGCCCCTATAGGAATCTTCTGATCTGATGGGTAAAATTTGCGTACATTTCTTTTCTCAAACCCCACTTATGAGATTTCACTGAATATGTTATTGTTATCGTCGTCGTCTTATGTTTTGGTGTTTGAAGGTGCTTTACAGATGTTTATTTTTTAGTTGACATGAGTTTGAAAACTCATATCAATAAAGACAATGTCAAATAAGTGAAATCCAACATAAGTAAAATGTTGATAACATTATCAAACATTTATAAAATGAAAAATGTGTAACACACATTAGGACATAACTAATATATAAGATCACTTTCAGTAGGATTTATTTGGCCCATAGTGATGCATCCAATATACATATTATAAAACTAGCTAGTAGTCAAAACAAATATTCCAAATGTATATAAAATTGTGAAGTCTTTGTCCATTTTTGATTTGCCATTTTGTGTCATTGAGTTTATTAGGTATGTTCCTGTGGAGCCTGTTTGCTAAAGATCAAACATAATGTCAGATTTAGTTTTTTTTTCTCTAAAAAAAATAATAAAATTATGTGAGTATTAAATTATTGTTTTCAAATTTGTCCATTAAATTAGTCTAGAGTAGAATTTTGAAGAGATAAATTATTGGACAGAAAAAAATGTTATTGATTTATTCGTATGAGCCGAATTATCGACTTAATAATTTAAAGCGTTGTTGTATGAGGATTTTTCAAAACAGAGCAAACATTTGAAATATAATAAGGCAAAAATAATTATAGTTTACTAAAATTATAATTTGTAATTACACATTATAGGAGAGAGGTGAGCAAGATCGAGAGAGGAAGGAGAGACGCAAGCGAAAGTGGAGAGAGGCAAACTGTATATATATATATATATATGCATATATATCAAATTGTATGTGTATATTTGCCAAATAATTGTATATGTGTAACTAATATACATGTATATTTTCATATTTGGCAAGCGAGATCGGGGAAGGGAGGAGAAAGGCGAGCGAGATCGAGAGAGGGAGGAGAGAAGCGAGCAAGAGAGAGCAGAGAGTGAAGAGAGGCAAATTGTGTATATATATATCAAATAATTATATATATGCAATTGGTATACATATGTATTTGTATATATGGCAAGAGATTGCAGAAAGAGAGAAGAGAGGCGAGAGAGATGAAGAGAGGAGAGAGAAAATAGCAACAAAATCCTAACTATTTTATTATTTCACAAATTTTAATTTGATAATGAACAACATACATACATAAAAAAGATTAAAAAGGGACTAGTTATTTGTCGAGACTCATAAAAAAGAATTAAAAAACTTTTTATTTTTGCGGTGGCTCTTGTTGGGAAGGGATGATGACGATTGAGTTCAGCCAAAGGAGACTATTAATACATGACAACATTAAGGTATACTATTTGGTACGACGAAAAATATTTTTTTATAAAAATTATTTTAAAAAAATAAATAAGTGATTTTTTCTTGTATGTTTGTTTAATGTGTAAGTAATAAAAAGTATTAAAATTATTTATATATAATTTAAAAAAATATTATGGACGGAGGGATTGAAAGCTACAAAGGTGAGTAAAAATGAAGTATGTCGGATTAAGGCAAGCATAGATTCTTAGTTACAAATTCATTCAAATCTAATAGTAGTTTTCCTTCAAATTTTATATATATTCTTAAAAATTTATTAGATAATTATAAATAGTTAAATATAAAGTTGATGAATTATTATAAAAAAATTTGAATTCATAAATTTTAAATTTTAATTTATTAATCTAGTTTCGCTTGCATTGTTTTGAGTCCCAAGCTAGTATAATTTTGAAACTTTATGACATGATCCTCTGAATTTCACTTGCATAGTTTTGAATTCCAAGTAATTTATGACATTTTTATATTATAGCTATTTTCAAATTCTAATTATCGGTCCTACAAATTGCTAGACGATATAACTATTTTATTACAAAACAACTTAATTAGACAAATATTTCTATCACATATTTGTAGTACATTTTTTATATTTTAAAATAATTACATATACTCTAAACTAATTACATAATTACTCATCTATCCTCCCCTTTCTCTCGCTCCCTTCCCCCCGGCCCCCTACTCTCACTCTCCTCCTCATTCGACTTTCTCTCTATCTCACTCTCTATGCATAGATATACTGATGAATGTATCAATGTATTTTTTTGATACTAGTTACATGTTTTTTATGTGCAGATACATTAAACAATCACCAGACATACTAATAAAATATATGTGGAATACACGATATAAAATTAATTTTGAGTACACATATACATGAAATTAATACTGGACACATAAATATATAAAATATGTGAAACTCAGATACATTTTGAAATGCAGCTATATAGAGAGAGTGGGAGAAAGACGAACGAGACAGGAGAAAAGAGAGAAAGAGAGTCAATGATCCCATGTGAATCATATTTAAACACAATATATTTAAAAGAAATTATACCTAAACTAGCGGGATTTGTGTTGTTTTCTCATAATTTTTTTTCGAAAACTTTTAATTACAATAGAATACTTTTGGGCCTGAAGATTAGCCCAATCACTACAACCCAAACATCCAAAGCCCAATTCCCTCCCAAAAATAGCCCAAAAGCCCAACAATACATCACAAATCACAACACAAGCTAATCTCTAGAGCGATCGAAAAGAGGGGAAAATTTCGCCGAGAAAAATCGAACAAACGAAAGTCAATTTGGCAATGGAGGTTCCCGGTTCATCGAAGAAGATGATAGCAACACAAGCAGAAATGGTGGAAAACAAAGTTCCGTTAGCATATAGAGATCAGTGCGCACACCTTTTGATCCCTTTGAACAAGTGTCGGCAATCGGAGTTTTACCTTCCATGGAAGTGTGAGGACGAGCGTCATTCATATGAAAAGTGTGCGTATGAGCTTGTTATGGAACGGATGCTCCAGATGCAGAAGATCCGTGAAGAGGAAGCACGAATGAAGCAAAAGGGACAACAATCCATTGCTCTCATCCCTAAGACTGCTAATGCCTAGTTTGTTCCATCATCTAGGTCAGTTAATCGCTACTTGATTTCTTAGTTGTTATATTGGTAGTTCGAATTGATATCTTATTTACTGATGAGCTTTTTTTAAAAGCATCTGTTCGATTTTGCTCCAAATTGCTTAAGATGTTAACTTGATTAATGAATTAAATAGTAGTTTGGCAAGTTTGTTTTAATATTGCGGAAGTTGTGTAAAAGTTTCTCTTATCTGTGGAATTGTGTCAAACATTTCGATAACTTATTGTTATTCAAATTGGAAGGGAGAGCTTAGCTTTTATTTATTTGTTTGGCATTTTACTGATTTAATGGATTTATTGGAAGGATACATATAGGATTCAGAGAGCCAAAAGATCTAATGAATTTCACTAATTTAATACTAAAAGACAATAATGTTGTATTTGAAATGAAAAGAGTAAAGTTATTCTTTTTTAGATTGAGAATTCACGTTTCCTCTCGTAATATTGTTTTTAGTATTGGAATGAAACCATCTCTATTGTTGCAATGGAGCCCAGGAAACTAGGGGCTCATAAGTCATATCTAGAAAAAGGTATAGGTTTTGGTGGATAGATATCTGTTACTTTTTGTCAGTTGGTGGAAGATAGAGTACTAATTAACAAACGGCAAAGTAGCCTAGACACCACTGTTATTGAAGAAACGTGAAAATATCAGAGAAGGGGTTAACAAGTTAGTTTGAAAGTTGTATATAGTAGTCCCTTCTTAAAAAGTAGTATAGTAAATATTATTTGTAGAATTGTGTTAATATTTTTCTTGACCAAATATATGGAGAGTGTTATATAACTTGGGAAGGAGAGCTTGCTTTTATTTGTTTTATTTTTCCTTTGTCTCATTTAAGAGATTTCTCGGAGATCGATATATCCATATATGTATAATGCGAGTTCAATGAACATTAAGATTTAGAGAATTTCTGATTTTGTACTAAAAGACAAATTATTAAGTATTGAAATGAACTAGTCTAGTCTGGATGGGGTAGAGTAGATACTAAGGATTAATTTTCCGCCTCCATTTTGTACTTAGGACAGATTTATTTATATTGGAATGAAACAGGCTGTTGAATTGAGTGTAATGGGCACAAACTATTCATATAGCCCACCTACATGTTTTGGGATTGTGAGCATACTAGGAGAGATATCATTCGAAATGATGATATCTTAGACAAAGTGGGAGTAAACTTGATTGTGGACAAGATGCGGGAAGCGAGGTTGACATGGTTTGGGCATGTGAAGAGAAGTTGCACAGATGTCCTAGGGTGGAGGTGTGAGAGGGTTGGCTAAGGATGGTTTTAGGAGAGGTAGAGGTAGGCTGACGGAGCATTGGGGAGAGGTGATTAGGCAAGACATGACACTACTTCAACTAACCAAGGACTCGAATTTAGCTAGTAGTTTTTGGAGACACAATCGCAGAAATAAGGTTAGAAGGTCGGTTAGATAGTTGAGTGTGATATCCTTTATCCTTTTATACTAGTAGCCGTAATATTGCTCTAGTAGTTTCTTGTTAGTCGATCTCTTTTACTGTTTTATGTTTCTTGTACTTCTATTATCATATCATTTTATGTAGTTATTTTTTCTCTGTAAGAATTTGCGAATGTCCTGGCATGCTTTCTTTAGTATTTTGTCATGACTTCTTTATTTCTATTGCTTTGAAATGCTTTTACTTGAGCTGAGGATCTATTGGAAACAACCCAGAGGTGAGGTTTGCACATACTCTACTTGTGAGATTACAGTGGGTATATTGTTGTTGTTGATTTTGTTTGACATTTGCTTCTGTTTAATCTTGAGGTCTACCTGGGCTTGATCTGTGAATTTCCAAGTTAGTCAGATTTCACTTATCATACATTGATGTTCATATAAACCACGTCATATTGCTTATTTGTCATGTTTGAGTATGATTTTTAAAAGATTTAAAGACAACGCAGTGAAGGGAGCTGATAATGATGAACTTAGAGATTGTGTGAAATGTTGGTTTGAAAAAATTTCGTGCTTTTATGAAGAAACCAATTTCTATGTGGTATATGTGTAAATTTTCTAGGGATGATTGTGCAAATTAATATATGGAGTTGGTGTAGATGAGAGTCATTTAGAACTGTGCAAATTAATATATGGGGGAGTCAAATTACCAGTTTCTGGAAAAAAATGGAGGAGTTGGTGTAGATGAGACTCATTTAGAACTTAAATAGATTTTAGGGGCGTTCGGCACAACAAAACTCAATATCCAACATATGATTAGCTTTTGCACTGAATAAAAGTTAAGGAGATCAAAATGGAGTGTTTCTTTGGAAAATAATGTGGTGGATGATTGAGATTATGGTGGAATATCTTTAGATTCCTCATATATCCATGCTGTTTTATCATCAGGTTTTCTTTTAGGAATTTGAGGATTTTTCTTTGAGAGCTGATGGAGTGCGGTAGGTTCTTGAACATTTCCACAATGTGTCTATTGGAAACTGATATCATGTGTCATTGAGATTATAGTGATAGATCTTGTGATTTCACCATTGATACATATAATTTGTCATCAACTCTTCCTTTTAGGATATTGAATGTTTCTCCTACATTTGATGATCTATAGTTTCAAGGATGTTAGTTCCGTCTTTTATCGTAGTGAGGATATCCAGGTCACTGTAGCATGGTTCATTGTCATCAACTCTTTTCAGCAACTGCGCGCAGACCTGAGATTAAGTTTTAGAATCTGTCTCATATTTGATCTCATTTCAGAAAAGAACTTAGTTATTATTCTAAGTTTTAGTAGCTATTAGGTTTGACTGATTAGTGAGTAATAGTGATTTTCACCTTTTATCTAATTGAGATATGAGGTGGCTTTATGATCCGATGATTAAAAGATTTCCTGATTTTATGTGCAATTCACTTTATAGATGGGGCATGAGATGATTGTTAAGTAAAAAAAGAGCTCTCTTTTTTATGGGACATATTTGGTAATACTTTGTTTAGTTGTTTGGCTCATTTAAGGTTGTTGTATATCAAAACATTTTATAACTAGTTCTCTTCTCCAGCAACCTCACAATTACAACAGGTAGAGTGAAAACACCTTTAGAACATGCTGAAACAGCTTCCTACCTTTTAAGCATATGCAATACAAATGACATTGTAGCATTTATATTTATGCAGCATCTGATGCAAGTGGACATTGACTAGAGAACATCTTAGTCTTGTTCCATTACCATGTAGTACCTAATGTAGCATTTGATATGTATGGACATGTGTGCAGCAACAGCTTTATTGTTGCAAACCTTTTAAGCAGGCTGGAGACTCTTTTAACTATAATTATCATGAAATACAAAAATTTTGCCTTGCCCTTACAGAACTGGAAATGATTCTCCATTGCTCCACGAGGTGCAGGGAGGCATTTTTGAAAAACAATGAAAAGGTCATATAACTTTTAATGATGCCGTTAGAAATATAGAAAAGTTAAGTTTATAAAATTCTAATTCTTTATATGTTCAAGCTTGTGGGATTGCACTATGTATGTTGTTTACCAAGCTTGCGGCAACCTTGTCATTCCCATGTATTCTAAAGGATGCAAGTAGGAATTCCTAGAATTTATTTCCCTTCTGTCCTTCTCTCTCTGTCTTTGTTGTTCTCATCTCTAATTTGCATCTGCCGTACAACATCTGATCCACTATTACTGTAAAACTTTTTAACACATAGCCCCACATGTATGGAGCCCAGGGATTTTTTTTGGGTTTGGTAAGCTCCACCTGCAAATTTCGCTGCTTAGGAGATCAAAGTCGCCCTTTCTCAGTTTTTTTTGTTTGAACAGGTAACTAATGTGTGTCAAAATAAGAATCTTAGCACTAAGATGGTCTAAGATTGTTCGAGAGTAATTATATAAATCATAAAGAAGGGGTTCCAGTTGTACATGCTCCTTTTCGTGTAAAGAGTGAGAAATCTAGCATGTACTACTTTTGTCTTTATCATCCTGTTAGTTGCACCAAATGGCCAAAAGCCATATGCATCTAAACTTAATGTTCTGTAAGTATTTGATTTCCTTAACAAAGATCTCACGCTCCTTCCTTTCCATAATACCCAACAGAGAGAGTCTCTGACTGTATTCCAGACCTTCCTTGCTGATTTCCTCATTCCCCTGACAGCCTACTCAATGGCTCCTTCACTGCGTATGACTCAACAGGAGGAATTCTGATATGTTAAGAAATAAAGACCAGATTTGACTTGCCACTGGATACTATAAATAAGTTGCTGCCAATTCCCCACTTGACCATTGAACGCTTAGCACCTGCTGCAGATTGCTAACCTCTAGTCTGAAGTTCACACGAGTGCGGCATTCTTCGTATGTAACTAGCGGCGCAAAGGAACTAACATTAGGGGCCCTAGATCTCCATAATTGCTTCTAAGACCCTTCCCCCTTAACTCAAGTCCTCTCAAAAACTCCCAACCTTTGGTTTTACATAGCAGTTAGCGGGAAAGAAACAAGATTTTAGTTAGAGCAAAATTATGACTTCTTCCTTCTTTCTTCTTATCTTTCTATTTTCCTCCTTTTATCTCTTTTTCTTTTGGATAGATGAAAGAGAAGATATTAGGGATTGTGAACGCTGCTAAAGAAATCAAATCAAAGGCTTATAACCTAGTAATTCTGGGTGTTTGCAAAATTACTAAAATTCAGGTAATCTTGAATAAGCCTCGGAAGAGCATAAAAAAGAAGATTACATGCCACTCCTGGTCTTTCTAACCTCGTGGACACTTGCTCTTGGGAGTGGGTCAACCTCCTAAGCTACTCTCTCTTTTTAGATTTAGTACGAAGATGCTCCTCAACAATTAGTATGAGTACGCCAAGAACCGATACTGAACTGGTCTAATCCATTTATTTTCCTTTGTTAGACGTTTTCAAGCGTTCTTGTATAATGTTCTTCTCTTACAGCCACTTGTATCCTATTTCTTACTTGGTATGAAGTTGGTTAATCTTTTATGGTGGTTGTCATGGTTGACGTACCACTCCACTTTGTGTTTTACCAAATCATGCTTTCATTCATCTGAATTTCAACTATGGTGACTGTTTTGACAGGGAGATGAAAAATTGGCAGAGGTCTCCAGTAACAAAGAGAAATGTCAAATACTAGTTTGGTGGATTTATATTTGAAGTTGATTGTGATAAAGATGGTGAACTCTTTGTAGACCTCTACCTGAATGCAAATAATGTTTTCTCATCAACAGTTTTTATGCTATTCTAAAACCAGTTTGAGATTTTGCATAAACAATTTTGTTCCATTTCTTCATAATCCATCTAAAATGTTGCTCTTCATCATCTAGGATTTCTGGTATATGGGTGCACCCCCATAACAAAAGGAGGGAAAACTTGTATTTGGTGGACAAAATGCATGATTTGATCTTCTTAGGGGTCGTTTGGTTGGGAACAACTTATCCACTTACTATGGTAGGATAAGTTATCCCTAATTTAGCAACCAAATAAGATACTAAAATTTTATCCCTTCACTATTTTATTATTCCATGACAACTTGTTTTATCCTTCACAGCAAATGCCTCCTTATGAAATTTGGACTCTCTGTTGCATGCTAATTTCTCTATTAGGAAAACCTTGGGCTTTAAATTTAGAACAATTTTTTTTACTGCTACTTGTAAATAGGAGGCTCGAAGACACTTTTGTAGACCAGTCGAAAGGGTCAAAGGGATGTAGCACAATTTCATAATAATTTTATTTTGGGTGAAAGAATGCCATCGGTTCAAATCCTGTTATTCCTACATATTCTTTTCAGACATTCATTTAGATCGATTCAAATCAAACATATATATTTTTCATTTTTTAAGGACATATATAAGTCGCATACAACTCCATATAGCAAGTAAACAACAAAGGTAGCTCGTAAATGTCACATTTAGCTTTTAACTTTTAACTTATAAACAATTTTTAAAAAGCCAATCGAAGTCATCCCTGTTACATATTTCAAGATGGTGGGAAGAAGTTCTTTGTCTATATTTATTTAAAATGTTTTTATTTTGGAACATCTAGAATTTTAACATAGATATACATATAAATTGCCCCATGTGGCATTTATTTATTTATTTTTATAAACAAAAATCAAATAATTAACAACCCTATGTAAAATAGCCTATTAATTATCATATTGTAGTCAACTTGGTTCACCCAAACTTATAAGTACAATCAAATAATTAACAACCCTCTTCATATTTGTTCCAACTATACATAGAAACAAATCAAAGAAATTTCAAATCACATTATTAATTTCTTATTTTTTCCAACTTTGGAAACAGATCAAACATTACTCATTTCACATTTGCTTCAACATTGAAATGTGTGCATTTGATTTTTTGTGTGGAAAATATTTTATATTTAGAAAGTATTTAGAAACAGAGCTGGAATCTCAATTGTATGAATTCTGAATTTTAAAATACTGACTTCAGGTAATAATGTTTAGGATATAAATCTAGTATTGTCTTTATTTGGTGAATTTCTTTATGCAAATACATTACTTGCGTAAAAGTTGTTGGGTTCAACAGACTCCATCTCTGAGTATATTACGCACAAGTATGAAGTAACAACACAAACTAAATAAAATAACAACAACAACAACAACATACCCAGTATAATCCCACTAGTGGGGTCTGGGGAGGGTCGATTGTACGCAGACCT
>JAABOM020000084.1:2828938-2843369 GCA_011800125.2 Solanum clarkiae | reverse complement strand
GTTATTGTCTGATCGAATTTATCAAAATATGGTCATCTTTGTTCTTGAATTGTTAACATAATACAAAGTCACATTTCGATATTTTTCCTTTTTTTTTTTATAAGAGAGGAATAAGCCCTATAGCAAATAAAGTACACCTGCAATTTATTCGGGAGTATAAGCATCATGAGATTTTATGTTCAAATTTTAACAGAGATGAGAATGAGAATAATATTAAATAAAATGTATTTTACATTAGTTATGCTTCTATTAGTTATAAAAAGATATTCTTATGCATTGTTTGATTTGGTGTATTAAAAATGACATGCAGCGTATGAATTTTTTTTAAATATATTTATTTATAAAAATAATTCATATATACGATAAAAAGATGTAAAAAATTTATGCGAGACAACTGCATCTTTAACCAAGCTAATACTGACATTATATCTCCTTCCATTACCAATACCTAATTAGAAATTCATGATATTAGTAATACGCACTTTAATATATAAAAGAATTTTTAATTAATGTTAGTTATACATAGCATGAAAAAGTGTACGAAATAAGATAATACCAATACATCATATATTATTTTTGCTGGTACACTCTGCCAAACGATCCCTGAATCATTTCTTCGGATTATTCATCCCAGCCTTAGAGGATGAGATTACACAATACTTATTGCTAATAAATTCTTTTCCTTCTTCTTATTGCTGAATATCTCATTCGTACACATTTTATCTTTATTTTCGGAGTCTCCAAGAAGGATGATCCACCATCATCCCTATAAATATTTGATGAAAAGATCAAAATTCCTTCTTTCAAAGTCAATATGTGTTAACAATTGCCTATAGTATAGAGTGGTGACTCCTATGGCCTATGGCTGTGGCTGCTACATTTACAATCAATTGTCCTACTATACTTGCAACAACCAATGGATAATAAAATAGGTGAAATATTAAATAATGGTGATCAAAATTTAGAATATAAAAAAAAATAATAATAATAAATTACTCCTACTCAAGTAGAGTAATCAACTTCTAGCCTACTTGATTAAGTTTCTAAAAAGCTAAATACTTTTTAAATTTAAAAAGTATTTATGTTAAAGTTTTTTTTGAAAAGATAAGTATATTTATTAATAAAAAATTATTTTTAGAAGCTATAAAAAGTGATTCCTTCTAAAAAAATACTCTTTGAAAATTAATAAATTTCGAGTTTAATATTAATTTAATTAGTCAAATACAAATTACTATCTGATAGAAATATATAATAAGTATTTAGCAAGATTTCTGAAATGATGTATAAGCTATTCAATATACTTTTAGAGTGTATTAGTAATACACTCTTCGTCTATATAACGACTAATATAAGTATTAATAATGCATAGATACTAGTACATAAAGTTAATAAATGTACTTAAAAAAATAGATTATATGTTGATTTTATCATTATTTTAAAAAAATGAATAATTTGTTTTGAATATATTCTTATTTTACCTCAAGAAAAATATATAATTCAAAGCAATGTTAAAAGTAATAAAAGAAAAATCATGAAATAAATTTATTTATTAAAATAGAGAAAAGGTGTTGTGTCATGTGACTGCTCATCTATTGCCAATATCAATTGTCCTATGTACCTTTGGAGTAATTTTCCTCCATGTTTCAACTTATATGGCATTTCTTTCTTATAAGTCATGTTATTTTTTATAATTAAATGGTATAATTCAATTTTAAAAATTTTCTTTTCATTCATAATTAAATTTTTGAAAATGGCAATAAACTACTTAAAGGTTGCTAGTTTTTAAAGTAAATCAATTTGCTAAATCAAATGGTATCGCATAATCTCTAGTCGTTATTTTTTATCTAGCTAATATTTTCTGTTGTTGGAGATGATATTTTAAAGATGAAATCTTTCG
Organism: Solanum clarkiae; assembly: GCA_011800125.2. Classification (NCBI taxonomy): domain Eukaryota; kingdom Viridiplantae; phylum Streptophyta; class Magnoliopsida; order Solanales; family Solanaceae; genus Solanum; species Solanum clarkiae. Next base: position 2,841,472 of record JAABOM020000084.1, on the reverse strand, counting down.
TAAGCAGTCTCTTTATCTCTATAAGGTAGTGATAAGTCTACGTACATTTTGCTCTCTTTAGATCCCACTTGTGAAATTTTACTATGTATGTTATTGTCGTTATTGTTGTTGTTGAACTTTTTTGATGAAAATTCTAAAAAATGACAATAAACTATTTGAAGGTTGCCATTTTTTAAAGTAAATTTTGCTAAATCAAATTATATCGCATAATCTCTAGTCGTTGTTTCATATCTAGTATTTTCTGTTGCTAGGGATGATATTTTGAAGATGAGTATCTTTTGAAAATAGTCTCTCTATCTCTACGAGGAAATGATAAGGTTCAGATACGTTTTACCTTTCCCAAACCTTATTTGTGAAATTTCACTGTGTATATTATTATTGTTATCGTAAATTATATCACATAATCTCTAGTCGTTATTTCATACCTAGTATTTTCTGCTGTCGGGTTAATATTTTTGAGATGATGATCTTTCGAGAATAATCTCCCTATCTCTATGAAGCAGTGGTCTGTCCTACTACAGGTGCTGCGACAACCTTTACCAAGTCCGAACCAAAGAAAGGCACTAATAGAGTATAGCAAGTTGCTCGTAAGATAGCAATAACGTAATTAGGTCTGTGTATATTTTATTTTTCTCAAATTTTACTTGTGAAATTTCAGTGAATATATTGTTATTGTTATTGTAAGTTATATCGCATAAATTGAGACGGAGGAAAAAACTAATAAGACAAAACCTTGTGGTAAAATTAAATTTGGAGTTATTGTGAAAGTCTTTCTGACTCTCTCTTCTTTATGACTTCTTCCAATTTTGAATCATTCCATTCTCTGAAATAAGCCAGGAATATCCATCATTCTTTCTCTGCCACCCCACCCCCACCCCCACCCCTTTGTTAATCCCTATAATTCTTCTTTTTCAGTCATTTCCAAAATATTTACAGTATTTTTTATTTATTTTTTTTTTGGATTTTTGTTTTAAGTTTGGATGAAGAATTTAATGCCATATTGGCCTTTTGTATTTGTTGTATTATTTTATATAAGGGGTATATAAAAGTAGTAGTTGACTAGTGTCTCTTTTATGGCGACACTACTTTATATGCAGCTTGAAATGACAAGTTTAACCTTGATCAAGGGTGCATGTCAATTTTTAAAAATATCTTGAATTGAGCAACATGTTCGAGGAGAGGTGTCATGGTGTATGTTGTTTGTAAGTGATGTTATATTGATTGATGAGATGTATGGTGTAATAACGACAACCGAGAAAGTTTGAGACAGAATCTAGAATCTTTAGGATGAAGGAGTAAGATTAAAATGAAGTACCTAGAGACTATAGTGCAAGTTCAATGATGCAATAAATGAAATGTATATTAAAATGAAGGTCAATATAGAAGTTATACTGAAAGATGAAGTTTTAAGTATCTTGAATTTATAATCCAGGAAAACAAAGAGATTAACGATGATGTCGAGCATCATTATGACTTAGTTATATAGTTCTACAAAACGGTGATAGACCAACATTATTACAAGGGGCAAAGTTTTGGCCAGTAAAGCATGTGCATGTTCAGAATATGGAGATAATAAAAAATCAGATGCTTAAGTGGATGTGTGAGCATACTATGATAGGTATAATTATGAACGAAGTTATATAGAAGTGGTTGAGTCGCGTTTGTGACAGACAAAATGAGGAAAGTGAGACTATAATTGTTCAGACATATGAAAATAAGATGCACGATTGTATAGTAGGTGTAAAAGGTTAACTAACAAATTTTAGAAGAGGGAGAATTAAGTAGGCTAAAGAAGAATACATAATAACAGGACATGTTTTCAACTCGACGAGGATATGATTCTAGCTAAGAAGGTAGAAAGGTTAATAATTAGGATAAAAAGGTCGAAGATATAATTATGTTATAGCAATTGATACACAATACTAGTGTTTTTTTTTCTTTAAATGGAAATTCATATAATTATTAGCATGACAAATTTCAACGTGGTATTTAAGTTGCAAGAAAATGAGGATGTCTTTTTTTTTTTTCAAAAAAGAAAAATTTATGGGGAGTTTAGTTTTTCAAATAATTGGCACCGTCTTTTGACTAATTTACCATCTTGTCCTCACCTGGGCTTCGTTCATCTACCGTTGATTTCCAACAAAGATACTTATTGGACGGTTGAGATTTCATTGATTAGTTTCCATTTGTCCTTTGATGACTTTTCGTTGGTTTGGACTCTTTCTTTTTATCTTTTGCCTTTGTTTTAGGTAAAGTTGACTTTTGTCTGTGTTGACTTTGTGAAAGGATAGAAAAAGGACCTTTTCTTTCTTGACTTTGGAGAGTTATATAATCTCTCATATTCCCTGTCTATCCTAATTTATTTGATAATATTTAATTTAATAATTAATATTAAATTAGTATATTATAAATATAAATAAAATATTTGTTATGCAAAATTGTGAACTTTTTTTATGAATAATTATATTTTTAATTTTACTAAATTGCTGATGCATGTATTGAGATCTCCTTCCATTGCATATAATAGCAGAAGAGCCACATAGACATTAGGGGATTTATTTGAATCTCCTTTGATGAAAAATTACACTATTTATATATATTAAAGATATTTTTTATCTATATATAATAGATGTTGAACCTTCTTTGATTAATTCGTATATCTACTTCTTAAAATTTTGAATCTCCTTACAGAACATTCTAATTCTGACACTAACATATAACATGGATTTTTTATGTATTAATACACATATTTTAATAATAAATAGAATGTATAATTATTACTAATACATATATTGAAAAAAATTATACCAAAGTATATAATACACAACTAATACATGCGTTGTTTTTTTTACTAATATGCTTTATCGAAAGACCCCTAAAGCTAAAAGAGATATTTTAAAATTAATCATAAAAATATACCTTTTTTATAAACGAATTAAAAAGGAGTATCATATAAATTTGAACGAAATAAGATTTTTTTTTTGAAATTTTCTATTTAGTATTTGATATTCATTTTGAGGTCTAATTAATTTGAAGTCACGTTGAAAATTTCTGCATTAATGGAGATAGAAATGGGGCAAAACACTATTAAATATAATTTTATATCAGAGTTTAAACTTGAAATTTTTGATGTATAATAAAAAATACTTATTATTCAACCACGTAATCTTTCGTGGTGTAGTGACTTAAAATTATTTTCAATTTAATTTTAATTTAATAATTTCTACCTTTTTTCTTTGGTTAAATTAAGATTTTGAAATTGAGGTGGGACATAGACAATTATAATTATGCATTAGTAGATAGTCAAAGTCAACTATATATAAATTTATATTAATCATGTAATACCATAAAGTTTGAAATGTAGTTTAGTAATTAATATAAATGTTAATTACTTGATTATCTTAATGTTAAAAATTGCCTTCATGATTGATAGTCTTTAAGGGCTATTATATTTTTTAATTTTTAAAGACCAATTATGGACCAAATACATTAATTTATACAACAATTATTTATTTAATCAAATAAGCAAAATGTGTATCCAAATGAACAAAACGTGGTATCCCGTACACGTGACATGTCAGTTTACTTGACTAATTACAATGTGAAATGAAGAAAAATAATTTTTTAATATATTAAAAAATAATGTGAAAAGTATAACAAAATACAAGTTCTTGCATAAATAAATATGTAAAAAATAAATAAATTATTTATTGGAGATTCTCGACTCTCAAAAAGAAAAAGCAAATAAGTATAACTTATTGTTTAAGTATTTATTAGAATTTGGTAATTAAGTTAAGGATTTATAATTTCAGTATAAACTTTAGAATGATTTTATATCATACTTAATGTAATTATTTATTTTAGAACTAGCAATATGTGGAATATGGTGTATACTTAAGCATTTGTACATATAATGATAATATTTTTTACTAAATATTTTTGACACAAATTTTACTAAGCATATCAAATATTAATTAGATATAATTTAATCCCTTAAAATATATTATATTTTTTTTATATATGTAATAGTTTGAATAAATATTAAAACCTAAGACTTGTCTTGATTCAGGTTGAAATATATAATTCAAGAATTTTTTTTATGGTTAAGTAGTTATTTCACATTGTAGATCATTTGATAACATACAGATTTTCTTTTTCAAAATTTTGAATCTAAAATGTCTAATACAAGCACTTTATCACGTGTTCAGATAGTTAGCAGGCGTTTGACCATGTTTTCATTGTGAAAATAAATAAACAAATTTTTATTTTTAGAATTTTTTGTTGTTTTTGAAGATTTCCTATATAAAAAAAGTAAAATCAAATTATTTAAAAATTTTGGCATAAATTTCAAAAAAATATGTAAAGATTTCTTGGTCAAACGAGTTGGAAATGTAACACAAATAATTTATTTTTTAAAAAAATTATAATAAATTAGATTGTATCACATTGATTAAGACGGACCAACGTAATACATGCCATGGGAAAGGGCAGACTACCCTTTGTTGGTGGGTTCATCCAAACCTTCTTCAACAAAAAATATACTACTCATACATGATTAAAATAATTTTTTATATGCATATAGTAAATATCGATCTTTTGCTTCTCGGGCTTGATATTTTTTAGACGAGAATCTTTTGGAAACAACCTCTCTATCACTCTAAAATAGAGATAAGATCTACATACATTTTATTTTTTTCAAATTTCATTTATCAAATTTTACTAAATATATAAATATCAAATTTTTTTAATTAGTTCATATGTCTATAATTCTAACTCCGCTACGGACCAACGGAACATGTGTGATGATGAGGAAGTTGGCGTATTAAGCTAGAAAACAAAGACAAAAATGAGGGGGAAAAGCAAAGAGAGTCAAAGTATCAGCGCATCAGTTGCTATTACTATTTCTTTAAGTAATCATTTCTCTTTACCAGAGTGAAAACAAAATACATATATAGCCAACCATATCATAAAATTTTTATTTTTTTTGACAAGGAATTTTCATTTTCTCGTGATCTCTTTTCTTTTTACTAAATAAACTTCTTTCTCTTTCTACAGGTAATAATTGTACCTTTTCTTTGTTTCTTTAAACCTAGACACTTCCAACGGGATTGCCAAAATACCTTCTCTTTTTTAACTTCAAATATCACCCTCTTGTTCATCCTCTATATGGAAAGGAAAAAAAAATACTTAGCTTTTGTTTACTTCTTTGTCCCTCTTTTTTCTTCATTCTGAAGACACCCGTTTGGATTTTGAAGTGATTTTTGTGGAAAAAAAGGAGTCTTGGAGATACCCTTTTGTGTTTTTTGTGGAAAAAAAGGAGTCTTGGTGATACCCTTTTGGAGTTTGAAGTGATTTTTGAGGTAAAAATGGAGTCTTGGTGATACCCTTTTGGGCTTTGAAGTGATTTTTGTGGGAAAAAAGGAGTCTTGAAGTGGTTTTTGTGGAGAAAAAAGGAGTCTTGGAGATACCTTTTTGGATTTTGAAGTGAAAAAATGGAATTTTGAAGATACTCTTTTGGATTTTGAAGTGATTTTTGTGATAAACAAGGAGTCTTGATCACACCCTTTTGATATTTGATTTTTTTAAAAAATCATGGGAAATTGTGGAAGAAATGGAGGTGTTAGGCAATATATAAGATCAAAAGTTCCACGTTTGAGATGGACACCTGATCTTCATCATTGTTTTGTTCATGCTATTGAAAAACTTGGTGGCCAAGATAGTAAGTTTTTTCGAGCTAAGAATTTATCGAAAATAATCTCTTTTTATCCTGTGGGATATGTTTGTTGTTGTTGTTGTACTTTGTTTCTTCTAGTTTTGAACTTTTTTTCTTTTTGGTAATATATGTGCAGAGGCTACTCCTAAGCTTGTTCTACAAATGATGGATGTGAGAGGACTTACTATTTCTCATGTCAAAAGCCATCTTCAGGTTAAAGATCCTTTTTTTCAACACCTCTTTTATTAAAGTTCAAGACTTTATTGTAACTAACACACTTGTTTTCATGAAAACAGATGTATAGAAGCATGAAGAGTGATGTCAACAAGCAAGGTATATATAAATATATATATACTAGTATTAAATGTTCATTCATTATGGATTATTGACCATATCTTTTTTGTTTCTATTTGAGTTTCCTCTATTAGACTTTCTTCATCTTAGCTTTTTTTCACATCTGTGTTTTTCTAACATGTAAACATGTTTTTGGAAATCATCTTGTATCTCACTTTCATTTATTGCATATCCTTTCTTTCCCAATGAATGCATGTTTCTTTTCTTGATTATAATCCATTACAAGAAACCATCCTCTTATATTGGAATATTTCATATGAAAAAAGTTGTTAGTGCTCATTTATTACCAATATTCTATTCATCATGAATATTAATGTTGTTCGGACTCTTCAAAAATGTCGACGGATGCATATCGGATCCTCCAAAAAAGTGTATTTATTGATGGATCTAACATGGGTGCGGCGACATTTTTGGAGAGTCCAAGTAACTTAAAATTGAATACAACATAACATACTCAGTGTAATCCCATGAGTGGCATTTTGAGGCGTTTGAGATGTATGTGGACTTTCATTTGTTACTAATATTCTTTTCATTATGAACACAACACAACATACTCGGTATAACCCACGAGCGATGTCTTGGTAGAACTTATTTCTATATTTATAGGAGTAGAAAAATTATTTTCGATTGACTTTAGTCATGACCATTTTCTCTTGTGTTTACAAATTGCAGAGAGAATGGGCATTCAACCGAGAAAACAACAGTCTTTAGAGGATCTTGATTGTCATTATCAACAAGAACAAGAAGAGGGGTGTGTTGTTGAACAACAAAAACTTCTTGTTTACCAATATCCATCTTTTAGCAGCAACCACAACATGGAGATATTAGATAGTACTCCATACTTCAACAGTGTTCAACTCACAAAAAGGTGATTTTGTACTCTTTTGTTAACCTCAGTTTCCCATGTGTTAAAAAGTGTTGTGCTAGAAAACAAAAAGGATTTTGCATTTATGCATTACTATTATCTTTCCTTCTAACTTTATTAGTGTCTTGTTACTTTTATATATATATTGTATCTTTTTGGTTTTGGGCTGAGATATTTGAGTTGAATGTTTTTCGGAAAGGTATGTGAATATTTTACCTTCTTTAAACCCCACTTATAGGATTTTACTTGGTGTGTTATTGTTATTACTTCTATATATTGGAATTCTACTATCATATCAATTAGGGGTTGTTTAGTTGGTTGAATAAGGATAATAACCTCGAGATATTCTATGAGATTATTTTATTTTATCTTGTGTAATATGTATTATTTAGTCTCAAGATTATTTTATTCCATTATTTTAGTACGATGGGACCCTTATAGAAGGTGAGCTAAAATAATCTCATGAAATATTCTTTATCTATTTCATGCCACCAACCAAAAAACCCCTTTAAAGTATAACTATAAATATATTGGACACACCATTCATAAATGTGGTTGCACTCATGTTAGACCCTTTAAAAATATCATTGCTCCCATATCGAATCCTTAAAAAAGATATCTATACTTGAATAACTATAAGTGAACCCTTCTAGATGTTTCAACGCTTGATTCTTCAACAGGATTAGCTTTTAAAGGACTTGATACAGAAACGGCGGTGTTTTAAAGAGTCCAAACAATATCTAATTAAATTACACTGATAACACAAAAAATCTTTCTTTTTATATATGTTGTCAAGTCATGTTTCTCGGACTCTCCAAAAATACAACCACACTCATATCACATTTATAGACTATTAAGTAACTATAACTTGGAATAAGTTAAAAATAACACATATTAAACTTATCTCACACAACTTTTTGTTATGAGTTTTTTTCCACAGAGCTAGAATAGAGAGGTGCAGCAGCCAGAGAAAACTTGAAGCAGTGACCAATCAGTACAACAGTAGAAATGATTATATCCATAGTATTATGGCTGAGAAAAATGAAATTCAAGAATCTCAATTTTTCAAGGTACATATCCCAATATACTTTTTCTTTTCTTTCTGTTCAAATTAAACTGCTAGTTATAAGTCTTGTTAATAGTAACAGTAGCAGTAGTAGTAGGGGTAGTTTCCTTTGTGCAGCTTTTTCTATAACATGAGGTTTGAGTGAACTTTTGGTATTTCGAGACCGAGTAAGTTTTTAAAGTTTATGAGTTCTGAACTTTAAAAACATAATAAAGTGAAATATTTTAAACACAAATACAAGATTTGAACGAACTATCTTAGGCGAAGCTTTAGTTCCGTCCTAGATTATTTGGTGTTTTCTTGCTCGATATTTTCTCGGAAGCAGTCTCTCTATCTCTGTTGATAGTGGTAAGGTCTGCATACATTTTATCCTCCCCTGACTCCTCTTGTGGGATTCTACTGATATGTTGTTGTTTATATCATCTCCTATAGTTTTTGGGTCTGCATTTATTTACCCTCTCAAGACCCCACTTGTGAGATTCCACTGAGTATCGAATTAAGCTAATCTTGTTTAGTTTTGACAATTAGTCAAATTTATTCTTAGAAAAGCTAAAAGTGCCACATGAATTGAGACGAAAAAATACTGTATTATTTTATTTAGGTATACTTTCAAGTTCCAACTCTAGTCATACATCATGCTTTTCTTTTTTTTCCTTCTTTTTGTCTAACTTTGCCAGTAAATTCTTTGCTTTAAAATCTTCAAACATGGTGTTTACAACTGGCAAAGCCTATTAAGTCTTCATTCCATAGGGATTAGGTACACTAGTAAGTAGTTGACAGATAAAGTTAATGTTACTTTCTAATTATTATTAATATTTTTTTTTAGAAAAGATTGTTATTTTTTCCTTAAGAAGAAAATAAACAAAATATAGTCAGGTAGGTACATTACCCAAAAAAAAAGTAAAGAGGAAAATATGTTTAGTCACTAATTGATTGGTTGTTTCCATGACTAACATATGGGGCAACAATTTCAAATCAATGGCTTAAATGGTGGCTATTTTTGGAAAATTTTTCATCTTGATTTGAGAGTCATCATACTTGCAAGGAGCATTAGAATCTATGTTGCTCGGACTCTCCAAATGTGTCAGTGAATGCATATCGAATTCGTAAAAAATAGTATATTTTTAAAGAATCTAATACTGGTGCGACTTTGATAGTGAAGAGTGTGCACGACTTAGTTTAGAATAACTAATAGAAGGTTTAATAAAAACAAGTACAATCTTTTTAATCAAATTTGTGACAAACTTCATCACTAATGTGCTTTAGTTGACATTTTCTTGGATAATTTGTTGCTAATCTGTTACTAAATTTAATAAGCGACAAATTTTGGTGTTTAGCTACAAAAAATTTCGTGTCTAGTTCTTCTTCTTGAGTTAGTTGCATTAACCTCATTTTATAGGGTCCATTATCTCATTAATCTCATTTTACCCTTCATCTGGGGAGTATAAAATGTACTCGGACCTCATCACTATCTCCTAGAGGTAAAGAGACTATTTTTGAAAAAATTGTGGACAATTATTTGTAGTTATATTTCAAGTGACCTGATAGTGTAAATATAATATACAACAACGTACCTAGTAGAATATCACAAGTAGGGTCTGAATAGTGTAAAAATATACTTTGACCTTACCACTACCTCATAGAAATAGAGAAGTTGTTTCTGGAAAACCCTCATCTCAAAAATCAAGCGCGCAGAATATACTAGGTACGAAAAAAGGGGAAAAGAAACTATCTATCTATATATATTTGGATGGGTTGTTGAGAGTGTATTTATTGTGCATTGGTCATGTTTTGACATGAAGAAATATGTTGATGAGGAAATGGTGCAATTATTTCCAACATTCATTAGTATTTCTATACTACCTAAGCTTTTGTATTTTCTTCATACAATAACCTCAGCATTTGACAAAAATTTTAGAAATCCATGCAAATGTGGAAGGGAAATGGAAGAATACTTGAAAGTCTCTTTGGTTTTGTATATTATAAAAAAAACAAAAAAAAATAAAAAATTCAGATGGTATTTAATACATTTGGTAAGGTACAAATACGAAAGCAGCAGTGCATTTATTATGTTGGACCACATTTTATTTAATGAGTAATGAGTAGTTTTTTGGTACCATTTTTTTTCATAATTTGGCCTTGGACTTATTGGAACATACTTCACACTTAACAATATTATGAACTATGTTGCTCGAACATTAAAGTAATCAGATACGTATCTGGTCCTCCAAAAGTAATATAACACATGGCGTGATAATATTTTTATTAAATTCCAAATATGATTGTACATTAAATTGTTCTTTATGATATGACTATTTTTATCATTACAAAATTTTACTAGTTCACATTTGAGTTTAACCTTTATATACTAACGATGTTTAGTATTGGTTCTAACATGTTAAACTATACTGATAGTACGTTCATTGTTGCTTAGGTGTTGAAGACACAAGATTCAACTTGGGATTCATCAAATAGATTCAAATTCGAGGGCTTGAGGAAGACAGAAAACGTTAGAGAAGATGAGGATGAACATGGATTATCGTTGTCTCTCTCGTTGCACCATCCTTCAACTCAAAGAAGCAATGCGTCATCCATAATAAGTGAGATTAGTGAAACGATTTCTTCATCCTCAGGAGGATCAAATTTGAATCACCATCAGTATCACTGGCTTTCTTTATCTGAAAAGCAAAATGTTAATCTCAATCTATCTATTGCCTTGTGAAACTTAATTATATTGAAATTAAATCCCCCCTTTGGTAAATTTTGGAATTTTAGTCTTGTGTTAAGGGGTGAATTTTTACTCTTTTGGGGGGTTATTATTTGTTATCTTTTGTTCATGTTGATATATTAGAGAAACTCTTGAGTAACTTAAAAAGTCCATTGTAACTTTTATGTATTTTTGAGTTATCTAGGGTTTCACATTTGTCTTACTACTATTTTGTCTTGTTTTTATTCTTAATATGGTGTTGTATTACATTTTTGTCTTTTTTAAAGACCATAATGGAGTTTACAATAGTCAATTTGTCAAACATGAACCAAGTAAAAGATGTTGGGTATCACATTTTATTTCTTTTTGAATTTGGGAAAACAAAAACTAATTAAGAGTAAGACGATAACGATATGTTCAGTGTAATTTCATAGATAAGGCTCTGAAGATTATCAAAATATAAGCATATTTTTACTTATATAATTCTATTGTTGCTGATATTGACATGTAAAATGAGACTTTATCTTTATTCTCGTCCAATTAATCAGTTCTTTAAAAAATTTATCATAGTATCAGACTATGAAGTGAATGTGCATATTTTATAACCTATATAAATTGTGCATATTTTATTAGCTTATTGACCAAAGTGTTTACGGTTCTAATTATGAGTAAATTTCTTAAATAACAAATATATAAAGTCTAATTATGCCCTATTCTATAGTTTAGATAATTATATTTTGTATTTATAGTTATAGCAGCGTTAGTATAATTCGCGCATTATTTATATACATTTATATAATTCAATATACAATTCGTACTTTTATTTATCCACGTAATTTCTCCTATAATTATCTCATTAAATTAAGTGTAGAATGTAATAGGGCCCATGATTCTTGACTCTTGATCCAAGAGACACCAAATTAGGTAAGATAGTGATTGAATTTAGCAAGATACATGAATTTTGATTAATTATACATGCTCTTTAATTTGGAAAAGTACGTACAATTTTGTCAAATCTTAGACATGCAATATTCCTCAATAATAACATAAGCATTACGTCCACCCTACTTTAGGTTATATGCTATGCTATGATTATTATATAGAAGTTTAAATCATATTGGTATAGTATATTATAAAATAATTGAGATTCTTTTTTATTTGTTCAAAAGATTTTGGATTTGAATTCTGGTAATTAAAAATCTTTCTTAGTGGTCATTATTTTGAGGTCATTATTTAGATTTTAGTTAATCCGATAAATATATCTACAAAAAGATATACTCATATAATTAGTTTCGAACTTGTAATGTAGCGTGAATTCAAATTAGTTGGGTAAATAAATTTTGTACTAGATGGTTATAAGAATATAGGATATACTAATTTAAATCAAACAATCTAAAAGGGGTAACACTTATCTATATCGAGTATTTGCATTTGGAGAGTAAACGTATGACATGTGTCGTTTCCATAGTGGTTGACAAATCAGAAAATGACATGTCATTATTTACTCGGCAAGTGTAAACACTTGGTGCGTGTAGGTTTTTTCCGTTCAAAATTTTCCAAAATTAGGTGGTTTTCCTTTGCTTCGGTTATTTGTTGCTGGTTTTGAGTTGGGGGTACATCAGAAACAATCACTCAAATCTTCATACAGTTCGAGTAAAAATGCATACACATCAACCTTCACACCGTTCAAGTAAACTTAGAGGTGATATTAAAGAAATATACTACTAATTAACATAGAATTGTATCTTGGTTTTGGAGTATGATGGAATAAAGCAAAATGACTCTTTAAACTATCTGCGTTTTTTTCATTTGTGAAGTAGCAGTTAGTC
>JAABOM020000084.1:2809890-2828438 GCA_011800125.2 Solanum clarkiae | reverse complement strand
AACATAGGGGTTAGGCTGCGTACATCCGACCCCCCCTCACCCCGCAATGAGCGGGAGCCTTTTGAGGCACTGGGTATGTTGTTGTTGTTGTATATGGAAATTTGATGATAACTAAGACTTTTGGTAAATTTGAAATTCTGAAAAAGAATCATGTTTGGTGGAGTTATAATAACCATTTAATAAGTCCAATTTTCACTTTATAGTTATAGCGAAGGTTGATATCTTGTAAATATTTGTCTATAAATTTTAAGAATTTATCTTTAAATATTTATTCAGTTATGAAATTGGATCTTCAAATATGTTCACTCATGTAACTTTTTTAAAGAAATCACGTAATAGACATATTTAAGCACAATTTCAAATTTCAAAAGCAAAAATTTTCGTTAAGAAAATTTAATATATAAGAAAATAAATACAAAAAGAATACGACTTTTAGAACACATAAAAATATTTTTAATAAAAATATATAATATTCTATTTTTTTTTTATGAAAGCTCATTTATTTAATATTTGATTAATATGTGCACAAAATGAGCCAATAATGAAGGAGCTAACACTTTGACAAAACTATATAGCCAACATTATGATAATACACTCGTGCTCAAAATAGTTCAATTATGGATGTTTGATGTGACATTTAATTTCTTATATTATGCTTTGAATAACAAGTAATATTTTCCTATTTTTCAAAATTGGGAAGGGTAGGAATAATGAAGCAACAAAAAAATATCCAATGGGTAAAAAAAAAACTAAAATTTTCTAAGCCCTTGCTTTGAAAAACCTTATATTTTTTTCCCTTTCTTAGGTTTCCAAATAAAAAGGACAAATGTTTAGGGGTGTGCATTGGTTGGTTCGATTTTATATATTATCGGTTTTCAGTTTTAAAATATGCTAAATCAATAAGAATCCAATAAAATATTTTTTATTGATTTTCGATTTATCGGTTTTAAGTCCTTAACAGTTTGGTTTTCAGTTTACCCGATAAAAAATGATAATGAGAATTTGCATTAATAAAAAACAGATAGGGTACGAAGATTATGTTTATAAACTTGCAAAAATTATAATTAGTTAATTACAAATTAAAATACTAAAGTGGATAACTAATCACTTAAGTATCGTAAAGATTAAAATAGGTAAAGTATTGTTATAGTGGTCTATTACTATTAAATTATTAATATTTACAAAGTAGTAAAATAGTAAATTATTATAATCTTATTGGGTTATCGGTTTACCCAATAACCCAATAATAAAAATCGATATCGAATCGATAACCCAATATTTTTTTTTCCAAAACCATTAAAAATCCGATAACCTAATAACTCAATAACAATAAACCAATAAAATTTTTATCAGTCGTTTCAATTTTTGCACACTCCTACAAATCTTCATTCAATTTAATTTTTGTATCTTCATAATTAAGAAATGGTTTTTTACATTTACATGTTAGGTCATCTAAAAGATTGGTATAGGTAATCATACATTATAATATGAAATTATTAATCTCAAATTATGATAAGTTATCTGCTATAATAGGTTGAAATACATTGAAAGAGTAAAGAATTGTAACAGTTTCATCGTATTTGTAATATATATGAGAGTGTTTGGCATGAACAAAAATATTTTTTAGAACTTTTATTTAATTTTTTAATATTTGATTGGTCAAAATATTTTAAAAAACAAATTAAGGTGACTTTTCTAATGGAATTAAATAAAGAAAATAAGTTTCATAAGTGACATTTCAAGTTCATTGTCTTTTTCCCACCGCCTTATGCTCCACCAACTCTCCTCGCTCCATCAGACCTCCATATATTACTACTAAAAATAATGAAAAAAATCGTTAGACAAGGTCAGTAAAAAGAATCAATTTTGATTCATTTTATAGTAGTTTATAATGTTTTGCTAGATTACATATAATTATTTTTGAACAATAAGATTCTCTACTTATCAAAATATTAAAAAAATAAATAAGAAGCGCACTTGTTTTTAAACAAAACATTTTCCATCAATTTTTAAAAGTTAAAAGTCACATATTTGCATGAAAGATGCTGACAAACAACTCGAGAGCTGTTATGTATTGGATGGGGCTGTTCCTTCCTTAATCAGAGATTTCGCGTTCAAGCTTTTGGTATAGAAATTTTTTTGATAAAGAGCGTTTTTCTCAAATGAGTCCTACGCAATACGAATCCAAAATAGTCGAGCTTCAACACAGACACCAAATACTCAATTGGCAACCCAAAAAATTGATCTTTGACAAAATAAAAGTTTGTTTTCTCATTAGGTCAATTAGGATTGACCAAATTAGTAGCCATGTTTGAATATTGTAAATTAAACAAAAGGGGGATAGAATGTTACCTAGAGAATTGGAAAAAGCTCTATTTTAAGCCTTTTAGGTAGGAATATTTTTCAAGAAAAAAATAATTGTAACAAGGTCAAAGATCACAGCTATATAATCACATTCATGATTATTAATTATTTGCAAATCATTCCTCAAAGGACCCTACATGGAGAAATAAATATAATTAGGGTTGGTTTATTTTTGGAATCCTATGTATGGTCTTTTTTTTAATTTTCTTTGACATTTGGTGACAAAATTCAAATATAGCATTCCATGTAATTCACACACAATGGAAGGTTACTCTTCAACAAGTTGGCAACATTGACTTTGATTTTAGAATTTTGTATTTTTATGCACTACTAGAAAATATATGAAATTGGGGTTGCTCCTCCTTTAAGCAAATGTTTGGGGTTCGAACCCTGACTATGAAAAAAAAATCATAGGGAGTATTTTCCCCGAATAAGCCCTACGTGATGTATGTGAATCTAAATCAGTTGGGCTCCAATGGGATATTAGACAGGAAATGAAAAACCAACAAAAGAAATTAGTTACAGAATTTATCAATAATTCCTAATTAATTTATCACTAAATAACTCTTAGCTAATTGAATTTTCATATTAATTCATCGCTAATAAATTTGTAGTTAAATGGAATTAGCATGGGATATTTGTTGTTTAGCTACAATCTTTTATAGATTGATTAATGACCATAATTTAGGTTGATGAAAAATTAAACTCTTTGACTAACATTTTATCTTACTTGGTCTTGTCCTTAATTTTCATGTTATAAGGGGCAACAATTAATTAGCTCAATTAGCAATTCTTGAATTTCTTTATGGGCCATTCACATCTTTTTAGTTTTTTTATTAAGTGTGAGAAGTTGCATATTGTAGTGTATTTTATATTGTTTAGATTTACTTCTTAAAATGTTGATAATTATTCAACTATACACTAAAGATTAGTTACTTAGGTCGAGGGCTTCCAGAAATAATCTCTTTACATTCACAAGATAAGAATAAGGTTTGTGTACACTTTATCCGATTCCACGTATGTAATTGCACTGAGTATATCATTATCGTATACATTAAAGAATAGTCATATTGACAATCGGTTCACGACACATTGAACTCTTATCAACAAAGATAAAAGTAATTTAGGATATTGCTAATTATTATTGTCAAATAAAATTATATAGTATTAAACTTCTTAATAGGAAAAAAGACGGGATCTCCTAATGATATCAAATCTCTATGATACTTGCAACCTTCAATTTTATTTTTGCAGCCCATCTTTGTGAGTTGGATAAGTGAAAGTATGGCACTTTAAATTGGGCCAACCCATAGGGATTAACCCATCATTTTTGGGTCGATTCCAGGCCCAAAATACAAAATACTAATTTGGTTAGATTGAAGGGAAAGGAAAGAAATAACAAAGTGTGAAAATGTTTTTTTATAAAAAATGGAAAGACAACGCAAAATAGACAGTTATAAAATTATTTATTCACATTGGATCCAATCTAAACTATTTAATCCTTAATGGACCATTTACCCTCTTATCCCACTTTCTTGTTTCTTATTTCGTGCATAACATCAGTACTACTACTATGAATTAAACCTCTGTGATACTCTTTGGATATATTGATACTATATCAGTATAATATACTCAATTGATATATTGATACTCTATTGATATCATATAGTGTTTGGCTCTTCTTTTAAGAAATATATAATAAACAATGAAGAGAAAATTATTAAAGTCATAATCTTATTTATTAAATTCTAACTTAGTAGAAATTAGAAAATATTCTTTGTGATACTTTGTTAGTATATTGATACCATATCGGTATCATATAGGACTAAGCTTATCTGTATCATCTATGATACTTCATTTATATATTAATATTCTATTGGAATCCTCTATGATACTTCATCTGTATATTAATATCCTATCGGTATCCTCTGTGATACTCCATCGATTATATGATATCCTATTAATATCCTCTATGATACTTTATTGGTATATTGATACACTACAGGTATCATATAGTTTATGAGTAAAACTTATAAATGGCGACTTCCAATATTTGCACTGTCAAGTTTCAATATACAATTTTATCATAAACCATGCTGCTAATAATCATAATTTAATTTGTACTCCGTATTTAGGATCAATTTTTTGATGAAATAATTTAAATAGAAATATTATTTGAACTTGTTAAGCAAAAAATTACGATCAAATATTACATCCCAACCCAATTTTCGAACGCAATACGTACATTTAAGAAATAAAATAAACTAAAGCTAGGTAAATTGACACAAATAACACACGACACACAATTAATCAAAACCATAAAATTTCATAAACTGAAGGACCAGTTTCCTAGTACATTTTGATTCTTATTTTTACGATAACATGAAAATCAAACAAAAACATCAAGTTGTTTGTTGTTGCTCGATCTGTTCAAAAATTTAACAACGTTTAGAGCAGAAGCAACGACGACGGGCGCCACGGCAGTGGCCACCAGTAAAGCCTTCAGTCTGACAAACAAGAGCACAGTTGCTCTTCCTCAAGCACAGTCCCTTAAACCGGTGGCTTTGCGACCGGCAAGTCCTTGCCTCAGCCATTTCTGTAAAAATTATAGTATAATATTTATTTTGTTAATATCAGATTATAATAAGTTAAATTATAGTCATAATATGAAGACATAATATAATATTTATTTTGTTAGTGTTAGTGAATTTTAAAGAGTTTTATACTCATGCATCTTTTGTTGGTTTAACTATTTGGTATTTGAAATATATTTAAGTCCTACTAGTTCACTATATTCTTGAATTATAAGGATCTATTTGTAGAAATAATACACTTTTGAAAAAATTACAAAAATTCTTATTCTCTCATATTCATGACACATCAGATCAGTCGGATATATCACTTCACGCAATGTGTCGAAATATCGGGTGGCATCTAAAATCGAGATATAATATATCATAATATTTTATATGTATTTGTAGAAATAATACACTTTTGGAAAAATTACAAAAATCCTTACTCTCTCATGTTCACGACACATCAGTTCACGTGATCTATCGATCTGATACATCACTTCACCCGATGTATCGGAATGTTGAGTGATGCATCTGAAATTGAGATGCGATATATCGAGACATTGAGGGATGTATTCGAAATCGAGATGTGATATATCAAAGTGTTTTGGATGTATATATCTGGATTCCATCAAATTT
Source organism: Solanum clarkiae (assembly GCA_011800125.2). Lineage (NCBI taxonomy): Eukaryota > Viridiplantae > Streptophyta > Magnoliopsida > Solanales > Solanaceae > Solanum > Solanum clarkiae. The sequence goes on along the minus strand of JAABOM020000084.1, from coordinate 2,822,862 downwards.
AAGAGATTTTTTTAATTTGAAAAAAAGCAGATATAGAATGAAATTAGCTTTTATACTACGAAATTCCTAAAATATCTACATATTAATAAAAAATAAATATAAGTAAACAAAAAATACCAGTGGCAAAAAGCAGCATGAGCATAAGGAAAAAAGTTGCCAACAATTTCTTAAAGCCAGCCATACTATAGAGATATATGAGTAGTGGAAATTAAGAGTGATGAGGCCATCAATGGAGACAAGTCTATATATAGTAGTATTAAACTGTGGGTGGTGGGTTGGGTTAATTTGAATGATCTAGAATAACAATTAAAAAAAAATTAAAAACAAAAAAGTAAGAATTTAAGTTCTATCGTTACAATAATAAGATATAGAGTGAAATCTCACAAAGTAGGTTCTAAAGAGGATAGAGTGCAGACACATTTTACCACTATCTCATGAAGATAAATAGATTGTTTCCAAGAGACTCTCGACTATTTTCGATGTTGTTGTTGCTTCTGCGTAGGTCCGTCCTACACTCCCTTTCCCAGGGTGCTAAGGGGCTTTTGTTTTTGAAACAGACGGATAGAGTGCATGCAGACTTTACCATTACTCATGGAGATAGATAGACTGTTTTCGAAAGATTTTGTCTCAAATGTATCCCGTACCAAGTAAGAGAAGAAACAATAAAAATGTAAGTTCTATCATTACAAGTGTAAAATTATTTTACAAATTAAACATACATATATTAAGTAAACTTTTTATAATTGTGATGTTCAAGTCAGCTTGTATACATATTTAGATTAATTTTATGAGGTAGTATTTGTTATCTTCCACCAACATATATAAAATAACCATGTCTATAAACTAATGGAGGAGTACTTTTTTCGCTCTCTAGGAATCAAACATGAGTCTTATGATTAACAACTCACTTCATTAATCACTAGTCGATCGACAGTTTTAGATACAAGCCAATAATATCATTAGTTAGTAACGATTTTAGGTTATATATTACTATCACTATATATAAGAGGTTTTTACACTATCAGGTTATCTTTATATAACATGATAAGTAATTTATCTAATTTTGAGATTATAAATTTCATATTAAAAGATATACACATGACAACTCAATATGCACTAATCTTTGCTCTTATAGCTTTTTAAATACCTTTTGGGATTGAATATATTTTCCAATTTTAGCAAAATCTTACTTTAATCCCATCAAAAATAATAAAAGAAATACACAAAGATATAAAAAAGAAAAACATGAACATGTGAATATTCACTTTAGAGGCCTAAAGGTGTGTGATTGGATCTATATTCCATCTAGCTTTTACAAAGTGTAAAATAATTAATATTCTGCTTTGTCATAAATAATTTATGGGGGGAATAATTATTTATTTTAATTAAAAATCAATGCTTGTTCATAAAAAAATCAATTTACTATAAAATTGTATTAAAGTATATTTAAACATGATGATTATTTCAAGTATTCTTCAAATTTTTTATTACACTAAATATATTTTTAACAAATTAAAGGATAGTACAAAAATTTATAATAAAAATATGGTAAGAGTACTGTTGAATGTACAACAACAACATTACCCCAATGCCTCAAAGGCTCCCGCCCATTACGAGGTAAGGGAGGGTCGGATGTACGCAGCCTAACCCTTATATTTAAAAACATAGCGCGACTATTTTCGGATGACCCATTTAGTACTGTTGAATGTATTAGATGTAAAATATCGGGTCAGAATTCTTGATATTTGGGCTTTGGAGTTGGGCTTTTCATTTACAGCATATTAAGGACAGGTCTTCTCACTTGGTCCAAAGCCTTTATAGTTTGGAAAAGTATACAAAATTGTAGAGATTACACCAGTTAAGAGCTAATTATATTCTCTTTCCTTTTTTCAAAATTATAATTTTTTTTAAAATTTGATGAAACTCAAATACATTGCATACAACCTGGTACATCAGCTAAAGTGATGTGTTCACCGATACTGTAACAATCTGAATTTCTCATGCATAAATACTAAGATATTACATATTATATTGATCTCAGTACTAAAACAAACAACATTATCCTAATTAATTATAATTATTTCTCCATTACATTATATTCAAAAAGTACTTATGACATAGGTTCGACCACTTGGACCGACCTTAGGCAAGCACCCATCCAAAGTGCAATGGATGTCACCAACCTAGGCCATCAACCTTCATGATCGTTCATTGACCCCGCCCAGGTAAGTATGTTTCTACAGCCTACTTGGTCCATTTTTATACTCACCCTACTGCTTTATCCATTTTCTTCACTTGGCAATGTGGGACAAATTTAAGATCTTATAGACTCTTCTCTGACCAATGACCATAGTAATGAATTGTACTACTATTAGCAATGAATTAAAAAGTAAGATAAGTGGTTATTAAACATATCAACAGAAATATATGCTTGAGTTTTAATAAATCAAAGCAGTAGGAGTTAAATTTTCTTTGTGTCACATAATCTATAGTAGCCCCAGTCTTCTTTTTGAGGCATTTAGGAGCATTTAAGGGGCTATGCAATAGGAATTAGACGATTCTTTTCGTTTTTTGTGTGTGTTAGTCCACGAATTTTTTAGGTGTCAGGGCTTCAGATTGATTTTTTTCAAGAAAATCTTATGGACCGTCCGTAATAGATTGGAAAATAATTCCAATAGTTCCAACCTGCTTTTTAAAGCATTTAGGAGCATTTTAGGGACCACACAATAGAAATTAGGCAAGTTTCTTCACTTTTCGTGGGTGTTAGCCCATGTATTTTTTAGTTGCTGGAGCTCCGGGTCGATCTCATAGTAACGGGCTAGGGAATAATTTCAGTTGCCCCGACCTACTTTTTAAGGTATTTAGTAGCATTTTAGGGGTCATGCACAAGAATTAGGCGATTTTTCTTTTGTGTTAACCCACGAATTTTTTAGGTGTGGCGGCGATTTTTCTAAGGAAATCTTATGGAATAATCCGCAATGAGCTAGGGAATAATTCCAATAGCTGTGGCATTCTTGTTATCGCATTTAGGAGCATTTTAGGGATCACATAATAGGAATTAGGAAATTTTTTCTTTATTTTTCATGGGTTTTGGCTCATGGATTTTCTACGTGCCGGAGCTACAGGTCGAATTTTCAGAAAAAAAATTTATGAAATTGTTCATAACAGTCTCAGGAATAATTCCAGTAAGCCCAACCTGCTTTTTAAGGTATTTAGGAGCATTTTAGAGGCCAGACAACAAGAATTTGGCGATTTTCTTCCATTTTTCGTGTGTGTTAGCTCATGAATTATTTGGGTTCGGGGCTCTGGGTCAATTTTTCTTGGAAAACCTTATGAAACCGTCTGTAACGAGTTGGGGAATAACTCAAGTAGCCCCGGCCTTCATTTTAATGCATTTAGGAGTCACGCAACAAGAATTAGATGATTTTCTCTATTTGTCATATGCGTGAGTCCACAAATTTTTCGTGTCAGGTAGGGGTGTGCGTCAATCGGTTTGGTTTTATTTTGTATATTATCGGTTCGATTTTCGATTTTTAAATATGTTAAACCAATAAGAAATCAATAAAATAATTTTTTATCGATTTTTGATTTATCAATTTTAAGTCCTTAACGGTTCAGTTTCGATTTACCAGATAAGAATGATAACAAGAATTTGCATTAATAAAAAACAAATAAAGTACGAAAACTATGTTTACAAACTTGCAAAAGCTAAAATTTATTAATTACAAATTAAAATACTAAAGTGGATAACTAATCTCTTAAATACTGTAAAGATTAAAATATGTAAAGTATTGTTATACTGTTCTATTACTATTAAATTACTAATATTTAATATTTATGGAGTAAAATAGTAAATTATTATAATGGGTTATTCTTTTACCCAATAACCCAATAGTAAAAATTGATATCGAACCAATACCCAGTAATCTTTTTATTTTCAAAACCATTAAAAACACGATAACCTAATAACTCAATAAGAATAAACCAACAATGTTTTCATTGATTCGATATATTGATCGATTCAATTTTTGCACACCCCTGGTGTCAGGAAGGAGAAACAACATTATATTTGAGTAAAGTGAATTATACTGTATTGCCCAGGATTAAAATTTTTTCAATACGACAGTGTCATATGCTATTTCAAGGTATAAACCAAGAGTACTGCAAATGAAAGAAAACAAACCAATAAAAAGGTGCATCAAAACTCTCATTGTGCACAAAATCCGAGAAAAGGCCCGACTATAACAGTCCTTAAACAACTGCCCTTGCTCAAATACTTGATAATAGTTTCAAACAGACTAGTTACAAAACCTACACGATTCATACCATAGTGATTAGTTGTTATGCCAAGCCTGTTTTTGTGTATATGTTCAGGAGAAGATATAGATATAAAGAAAATGGATAATTCAACACAAAATTTACTAGAACTATTGTTCGAGTTTCAGAAAACACTCTCAGCAAGAACATGGATACTTGTAATACAAAACTAGTTGTTCAAAATTGTAAACAACTGAATGTTTTAAGATAAAGGGGCTAAAAGACCAGATAATGCAAATAATTAAGCAAGCGACAATACTCTCAAAAAGGTCAAGCAGATCAACGGTAACGGCGGAGGGACAGAGTCTGGTTCCTTTTCCAGGTTGCCCTTCTTGACGGGCGAGCTTTGTGGTGGAGATGTCCTCTTCCTCGGAGTCCTCTGTATTTCTTACCAGCCGAAGTGAGACCACGCAATTCTCTGTGCTTATGCACTGGGTTGCAGATCCAGTTGATCCTTGGATCGTTGCGAATAGCAGCATGGGCTTGGTCAACCAATATCACTTCATAGTATTTGTAGGTTGAATCCTGCATTTGAGAAGATTAAAGGTGAGACTAATGAGATAAACCCAAACCACTTTGCAACCATGAAATAAACCCAAACCACCTTGCAACCATGATAGCAATTAAGTCATCAAGTTTAGATGTCTCTACTGGATAATGCAATATAGTTCTTTGTCTCAGTTACATATCCAATTGCACTCTAGCATGTCAGAACAGAAAAATGCACTAGGGAGTACAAGAAACAGGTAAAAGGTTCAAACACATACCTCGTTAATCCAGTAAGAGTTGAGGACTCTAAGACCACCCAATTTCCTACCAGCACGCTCCTCAGCAACAGATCGCTTGCTGCGCTGGAATTTCAGTTGGGTAACTCCCTGGTTGGTGGGTTTACCATACACAATACCCTTGGAAACTGGCCTCTTCCTTCCACCACGTTTCACACGAACACGGTAGACCACATAGCCCTGGAAAGATAGTGGTCTTAGTCACAACTCTGAAGTACACATTATGGAAAAGATGCAAATGTAGAAAAATTAACATTTTAAAAGACAGACTTCTGCGTAATACTGTTCCTTTAAAGAGTATAAGAAACAGAGTGTTAAGCATATAGGTTTCTAGGCTTTGCTTCTACAAACTGCACGTACAATTGCACAGTTTAACAAGCTTCTAAGTAACCACAGACAATGTCTCAAACAAATAAAATAAGATCCAACAGTGAGTTGAATATAAATAGACTTAAGTTGATAGACACTTTAAGAATAAACAATATTGAGACGAAGATAATTCTCAAACTTCATTTCCACTGGATATCCAAACTCTCTATTTTAAATACAAAACTTGCAAAAACATAATATTTATGTGATCCACCGTCAAGTTGCATTATTAAGTGCATTGCTAGACACGGCAGAAATGTACCTGCTTGGCCTTGTAACCCAAGCGGCGTGCCTTGTCAGGACGGGTAGGCCTGGTGACACGGACAATAGATGGGAGCTGGCGGTACTCCCAGCACCTCACCCTTTGCAAGAACCTCATAACATCTGACTGTTTCTTTCTCCATAGCTCCGACACATAAGTGTAAGCACCTACATTTCCACCAAAATCAAACATCAACAGCTATTCTAGCATACCAATATCCAAAACAACATTGTCTCATTACACTTTCTACTATCCAGCTTCTCGAGTAAAATATAATAACAATCATATTTTCAAATCTGACAGCTTTTTGCAATAAAATTAACCTTTCATCAAAGAATAATCTTGGGGTTTAGTCACTATCCCAAATAAATATATTATGCAACTGATCAAATTGTCTATGGGATAAGATTCCATAACCCAAGTCCTTGAAAGATGCAAATAGTGGCGGGGGCAGAGGACAATCAATTGAACACACTTTGCTAAGAATTATTTTGTTTATATTAGTTAAGCATTATACTTTTTATATATACATACTCAGGATCAAGTACTTCCAAGGAAAATCTCTAAATTTTCTATTAGGTGAACTGACTGACATCATAACCAAAACAAGTAGTAGCACTAGAATGACCACAAAATATTTGCCTTGTTTGAAACACATTAGATCAAACACTAAACATTACACTCAATTTTTCAAGTGCCATAGCTGAGTTAATACAACCCAACCCAACCCAAAGCATTTAAATTACACTCAATTTCACCTGTTCCTTTCAATTCATTTAATATATACATTTAATTTTCTAAATAAAGAATGTATTACTATATCAGTATTAGCTGGAACACATTTTTAGTACCATGTACTAGCTTAAACTATATAATTTCGAATTGGTCTAGATCAAACTGGATAAGAAATGCAGAAGCTAAACTGCAGAGTATCTGGTACAATATCCCTACTGGCAAAAACAGTTCTCCAACCATAGGCAGATTACTTATCAGTATAAGGTAAGGTGTTCTCAAGTATAGCACTATTTTCCTTCGACGCATAGACGTACATATAAATGCAGTGATCAAATGTTAGATCTGTCTTTGTTCAGTTCAACAAATTATATCGCAAATACTATTATTCAACAACATCATTAGAATACGATGCGAAACAATCTAATATCAAGAGATACTTCAAAGAAAAAACTACAACAAAAAAAGGTATAGAAATTTTCACATTCTTAGATTTCGACATGAATCAATTCAGCATAGAGAACTTCAATAATGCAGAGAAGAGAACTGATGAAAAAACATACCCATTGAGTAACTTCTGTTGCTCTTCTCCCTCTCTGCTGCTCGGCTAAAGAGATTAGGGTTTCTGAAGAAGACGCAGTATAAAAGGACTGTCCTAATCCTCTTGGGCTAGTCTTTTGGGCCCATAGGCCCATGGTTATAATCAAGTGGCCCAAATCACATTTCATAAGAGGGGGAAGTTCATAAAAATGTAACTATTTAAAGTTGTCATTTTCATCAATAGCTTCAATTTAAAATTTAATCAACCGAAATGACTACAGTTTAGGTAATTACATTTCGTAACTATAATTATAAAAGTGTTGTACATTTTGCTATACAATTTTCACGATGTTTGTATAATTTGTAGTATTTGTTCACTATACAATTTACGATGTTTATATAATTTGCTTTACAATTTGCACTGTTTGTATATTTCTCTATATACTTAGCTCACAACGTTTGTATAATTCACTATACAATTTACAATATTCATATAATTTGTTATACAATTCGTAATATTTGTAAATTTCGTCATACAATTTGCGCACAACGTTTGTATAATTTGATATACAATTCACAATATTTGTATCTTTCACTATACAAACTCAAACTAGAATTAATGTTATATGTTAGTGGCAAACCATAATCAATTCAAGTTATAGCTATATTAGCTATTTAACTAATATATAGTTGTTTATCCACGTAATTTCTCCTTTAAAGTTTAGTCATTTCATTTGTGAGTTTGAAAGCTCAACTTATTATTTTGAGATATTGCAAGAATATTTGCAAGTCTCTTCTCTTTTCTCCAACTTTTATTTGATTCAAATAATTGGCCCAAAGTATTATGTATTATTTGTCTAATTGATATTGACTTAAACTATAGTCAATTAAGTGAAGTTTTCTTTTTTAAATTTTCAATATGTTTGTTTTAATTTACAAGTCTCATTCTAAAAATTGTTGTTTAATTAGTGTTGCATGTGAATTTGTATAAGATTTTAGAGAGTTGTATTTGTACTAATGGAATAATTAGTTTGGAGCATAATAATTTTGTTATAGAGACTTGAGTCCTGATATTGCCTCTAAAATATATTTTCTATTTTTTATTTTAAATATTATTATATAAATAATTGTCTAGGCTAGGAAGGAAAGGAAAGGAAAAATATTATTATTTTTCTAATATTTAAGGTTTTTGAAATTAATTAAAATTTTGACTATCAAATATTTGTTAACAATAGTATGTAATATAACAATTTTTTTTAAAAAAAAGTAATTAAAATTATGTTGATAATTTTAAACTACTCCTTTTATATTTAGGAATTTCTAAAAAATTAAATTTTAATCAAGTAATTGTTTAATTAATTCTTCACTATTCAACTCTTAATTATCATTTTATGCATTCATAAACTATTAACATATCTCAATATTATATGTAACTAAATTAATTTTCTTATCTTTGCTCATTCATAGTAGATTAAATTGTTGCATCAAACTAATATTAGTATTTATTTAATTTTACTTACATAAATATTATATTTATTTTAATAACAAATACCATTTATATATAACTTTTAGATCGACATGATACATACGTGCAGAATATATACACTATATGAACACTAAAATATAAAAGGAAAGAACTTCTAACATGTCTTATTTTGGTTTGTCCTTTCTTATTTGATTATGCGTGCATAAAAAGTGATATACAGAGAATAAAAAGTTAGGTATATATATATACTTTTAATTGTCTTAATAGCACAAAAATAGAAGACCTCTTGCATTACTATCATATAAAAAGAAATTGATTTATCCTTTTTCTTTCTATATCCTGTTTGACTTTTTTCTTTTTTTGCCTCCATCAGAAATTTGTTTTGTGATGGAAAATTCTTTCCATTTTCGTTCTTAATATTTTGTACATTTATTTAGAAAATTATTAATCGATATCAATTATACAAATCTTTGACTAAATACCTTTTGTATCTTCTCAAGTTACTCTCTTTCTTTTTTCAATTTTTCTAGACCACTGATTATAGCAAGAATATATTTGAGAAAAAATAATCTAATAATTGTCATCTTATTGATTTTCTAAATTAATACCTATTCATTATCACATATGGAAGGCTAGAAATTAGAATATGCCTCGATTAGTAAATAATTTACGTGTGGGAAAGATGTCTTGATTTTTAAACTACTTTATAATTGCTGTCTTAGATATAAGATTTATTAGCCTAAGATTTTCAAACAAGGGTAAAAAGGAAAAGAGAATAATCTATTTAGAAGAATAGAAAAAAAAATTAATAAATTATAATAAATCAAAGAAGAAGAAGAAAAATGAAAAATAAATAAATAAATAAATGAAGAAACAGAAAAATAAAAAAAACGAAAATAAAAAAAATGAAAAAGAAAAAAAAAGAAGAGAAAAAATAATAAACAAAAGAATAAAGATTTTTTTAAAAAAAAGTTAAGATGCAATTGAGCATAAAAAGTAATTTAAAAAATATTTGAGGTAAAGAGGGCAAAAATATATTTTTGTTCCATTTGAAAATGAAAAAAAAAATTATTCTTTAAAAACTTCTCACATGGGAGACAAAAACTTAAAAAGATAATTTACAAAAATCCCAGATTGAGGGAAAAAGATTTCAAATATTTTCTACAATTTCTATAAATCTCTAAAATCCCTGTTTTCCATTTTTATGCTTGATTCACTTGAATCTTTCTGCTAAAAAACAAGAGTGAGAGTTCTTCCGCTAATTTATAAATAATATTAAATTAAATATTTAAGATATATATTGCCTTTTGAAAATATATTAATTAGTAAACACATTGTCTTTTGAAAATTAGTAATCATTAAAATTATGTTTGAAACGTTAAACTACTTCTTTTATATTTATGAGACTTTTTTTCACTTAAATTTTAATCAATTAATTATTTAACTTCTAAATATTCAACTCATATAATTTATATATAAAACCGATAGTATGTATCTTGTATGGTGATTCATTTCAAAACTATGAGTTGTTTATAACTTTTTATGTCGATTCATTAAATATAGTGATTTATTTATATATAAAACCAAGTCATATATGTTGTTGATTCATTAGAACTGTATGGATTGAATACAGTGATCAATGGGACACTTTTTCTAATTGTTATAGGTTGATGGTTTATTGGATGCATCATACAAGGATGATACACTAATGAATCATATTAATGGGTTGATTCATTGAGACAATGGATCATACAATATGATTCATTGTGATAAAATAGTTTAACACATGATTGATTCACTGCATTAGATATTGATTACAATAAATTATGACTTATGAATCATATATGGCACAGTGTATCCATAAAAATGATTAATGTATTCGCATCTTTAATATTTTATGAGATTTTTGTAATTCTGAAAAAAAAATAGAGATAAAGTGAAATTTTTTCCCCTCAATCTGAGATTTTTGTAGGTTATACTAAATTAAAATCACTATATTTATAATTTAAAGAACACCTTATGTAAAAATTATAATCACAAATATAAGGATCCAACAATGGAATATCCCAATTCTATTGTTATTGAGACCTCCATTCTTAAGACTCACAATAGGAGGAAAAATAGTCAAAAAGTTATCATTTGAGTGGAAGTTCTAACTTGTGTAGGCTTGTTGCTATTTTAGTCTCCCATAGAATTATTGACACAACTAGAACATTGACTTTAAAAGACTCTTAAAGCCATTTGGGAATTGCGTGTAATTATTAGGATAGTCATTATCCTCGTACCAATTCAGATTGGTAGGGTAGAGCATTGAAAATTTTCAGTTAATGGTTTCGATTTTCAATTCAGATTGATAGGATAGAGAACTGAAAATTCTCGTTCCAATCTAATCTAGGTTGGAAATCGTCGGAATAGCTCAGTTGGTAGAGCAGAAGACTAAAAATCCTCGTGTCACCAGTTCAAATCCGGTTCCTGGCACATGATTAATTTGTATGAGTCTTTCTTCCCTAGAATTAATTTTAAATTAATTGATACGAATCAACATACATATCAGCTTAATTTATACCGCTTCATGATTATGATAATTTATTTATTTGTCATAGCGTAAATACGAATTCTTATTTGATTGTACAAATACAATTTTAAAGTTATATTAAATTTTTTAAAAAAAAGTTAATTATATAAAAACTAAATTTTATAATGGTCAAATAATGATATTTATAAATAATATTAAATTAAATATTAATAAATATTAAATACGTACTAACACAAACACATATATTTAATACTCTCTTCGTTTAAAAAATAATCTAATTTGACTTGGAATGAAGTTTAAGAAAAGGAAAAAATTTTCAATATCATGATTGTTAATTGGAATTATATTAAATGTACCAAAATGTCTCTTAGTCTTGTGATTTTAAATGTGCCACGTGAAAAATTAAAACTAAAATTTTGATTAAAAAAGAGAATGAATCATTCTTTTGAAACAAACCCCAAAAAGAAAAATATTTTTTTTCAAAACGACAAAATTATATCTACATTGATATATGTGTATGTGTTATTTTCAATATTACTAGTAATATTTATATGTTATAACAATTCCCCATTCGATCTATCCAAGGAGACAAATGTTAGTGGCTATAATCGGTGATGGAATCGAATTTTTTTTTTTTTAAAAGGCAAAACAAGATAAAAAATAAGACAAAGACAAAAGAAGATAATTATTGGTGATGTATTAAAAAAAATATTTTTCTCGAATGAAAAAGAGAAAAAAAGCACTAAATTGTACTTGCAATTCAAAAGTATCGAATGAATATTTTTAATAAAAAATTTAATAATTTAATTATTTTATTTTTATTATTAAATAACATTTCTTTTTTAATGTAAGAAGATTTGTAATAATTAAAGGATAACATAGTAAAATTATTGGATTTAATTTATTATTTCTCTATCTTAATTTACTTTGTGATTTAAATTAGTTCTTGATTATTTATATAATAATTAAATTTATTTTCGATTATAGTAAAAACAATATCTTCTTTTGAGAAGGATTAGAAAATGAAAACTATCACAGCATTATTAATGTAAAATAATTATTTTTCTAGAGTGTGGTACGTCATATAAAAAAAATATTTTTTAAATTTTTATATGAAAATTTTATTTAAATTTTGATCGTGCATCACAAAATTCATTACGAATAATATTTTAATATAATTTTCTTCCTACCTAAAATTCAAACATCAAATAATTCCCCCACTACTAATGTAAATTAAGCTCTTTTTTTTTTCAATTTTTTAAGATATCCTCTGATTCGACATGTTAAAGGACTAATTTTTCATGAATTTAAGCTTCATTTAAAAATTTATCATTGACTAATTAATTGCTACCTACGTACATGAATCGAACCTCAAATAGTAGTTAAAATTATATTAACACTCAACTCTTTTTCAGTCTTTCAGTCTGCAACTTTACGTGCAATCCCCCTATCCCTACCCCTACCCCTTTTTATTTTTCATTGAGTGGCCATGGATCGACAAACTGGACGGCATGACTCGACGACGGCGGCGGCGACGGCGACAGCGACGGCGCAGTCGGATGCAGCCGTTCTAGTGGCGGTGCATGACGACGACATCATTAACAATGACCAGAAGGTTCAGTGGTTCACCGCATTTCATGCGCTCTGTATCTCTCTTATGTGCTGCTGCATTCCATTTTTATACGCAAAATCTGTCTTTTTGTAGTATATTTGATTTCTCTTGGAGAAAATAATTAATATTTGAAGATAAGATAATTTACGTGTTACACTTCTACTCGGTGTTTGTGGTGAGGATGCAAGTACTCAATGAAATTAATTAAAATTTTGACTATTAAATATTTGTTAACAAAAGTATGTAATATAACAAATTTAAAAAGAAAAAAAGTAATTAAAATTATGTTGATAATTTTAAACTACTCCTTTTATATTTAGGAATTTTTAAAAA
>JAABOM020000084.1:2799533-2809790 GCA_011800125.2 Solanum clarkiae | reverse complement strand
AAGACGAGAATCAAACCCCCAACACTTGTTCAGATGAACTAATATAAATTAGGCTAGTAGTTAAAATTATATTAACACACAACTCTTTTTCAGTCTTTTACGTGCAATCCCCCTACCCCTTACCCCTTACCCCTACCCCTACCCCTACCCCTTTTTATTTTTCATTGAGTGGCCATGGATCGACAAACTGGACGGCATGACTCGACGGCGGCGGCGGCGACGGCGACGGCGCAGTCGGATGCAGCCGTTCTAGTGGCGGTGCATGGCGGCGAAATCATTAACAATGACCAGAAGGTTCAGTGGTTCACCGCATTTCACGCGCTCTGTATCTCTCTTATGTGCTGCTGCATTTCATTTTTATACGCAAAATCTGTCTTTTTGTGGTAGTATTTGATTTCTCTTGGAGAAAATAATTACTATTTGAAGATAAGATAATTTACGTGTTACACTTCTACTCGGTGTTTGTGGTGAGGATGCAAGTACTCAATAGAATAGTTAGGGGTGCACACTAGCTATCCTCTCAGTTTACGTGGTACGGTTGAAATTTTTACATTTAAAACTTTTAAACTTTAATCTCTGAATTTGGGACATAGATAGAGGCGGAGCTAGTAAAAGCTCAAGAGTTCTTGTGTAAAATTATTTTGTTTGTATATGATTAAAATTATTTTTTATGTGTACATAATAGATACGGAATCCTTTTCGATTTCTTTATATGTTTAGTTTTTAGTTATTCAGATTTTGAACTTAGTGAAAATTTTGATTTCATACACATGCTTTAAGTTTTTAGTTTAAGAAATTAAAGAAATTTGAATTGTGAAGATATATAGAATGTATCAAAAGGTACTCTTATGATTTTAGATATGAAAAATTGAAATTTAAGTATACAAAGAGGCATTCTCTTCAAATGAATAAAAAAGGAAATTAAGACAACAAGTTGATGGATGGTGTATCTCAAAATACATCAAATGAGAAAGATTCATATAAACAGGCACTAAATTTGAATTGAGGTGAAGTTGTTGATAATGAAGTTGTTTATGATGATGATGATTGATTCTACAAACATTTTTGCATTCAAATTTAAGTTGTCTCTAGTAGGATATACTTTGATATTTATTTCACTCGGTTTCTTTCTTGGAAACTATATTTAGGACACTAACCGATGGGGAACATTGGTACTTGCATACAAGACCTTAGGAGTTGTTTTTGGGGGTCTTGTGACATCTCCACTCTATGTATATCCATCAATGCCATTGAAGTCTCCAACTGAGGATGATTATTTGGGGATCTACAGCATAATGTTTTGGACTCTCAGCTTAATTGGTGTTGTCAAATATGCTACTATAGCTCTCAAAGCTGATGATCAGGGTGAAGGTATGACTGAGGCACTATTAAAAAGTCAGCATTTTTTTCACTGAAAAATGTTAAGTGGCTATTCCCACTGGTATTAGATTGAATTGGTGCAAAAAGAAAAAGATAGTAACTGTTTCATATGGAAAAATTAGGAAACTTCCCCCTATTTCAGTGAGAATCTATTTTATAACATGCATTTCCCAGTGGAGTTGGTTCGGTGAGAAGTGAGTGGGAAAATCATATTCTATAGCATAATTTTCCTACTCATATGCTGATGGGAAAAACCTTTGTTTCAGTGAGGTGACGTGGGTTTTAAGAAACTGTCCTTTTTGTATCCATATTAAAAGATTAATCTTTTGGAGAATGTTGAAGGTGTTAATGAAGGATGTTTATAATATTAACACCATTATTAGTTTTCTTTATTTTTCGGTCGAAATTCCTTTTGAAAGACATTTCAGTCATTTCAGTTTAGATGTGAAGATTATAAATTTTTTAGTTCTAGAACATGGTCTTTTGTAGGTGGAACGTTTGCTCTTTATTCATTACTCTGCAGGAATATAAATATTGGGATTCTTTCTTCCAAGAGTGCCAGTTTGAGTTCAAGCCATTCCTATGTTAACCAATCAAAAAAGCCAAGTAGATTGGGAAAATTTTGTGAGAGGAGTTTGATTGCCAGAAGGGTACTGCTTTTCATTGCAATGTTGGGTATGTGCATGCTAATTGGTGATGGCATACTTACACCTGCCATCTCAGGTATTTTAGCTTGTGTTGGGCCCTTTAGTTTGCTTTCGATCCTTTTGAGTGCTCATCATCTTTCCTCTTTAATAAGTTGTCCCTTCCTTCTGTTAGTGTTGTCGGCAATGGATGGCTTAAGAGCACGCTTTCCCTCAGTTGGTAAATGTAAGTACTGTACATATTATTCATTGTACGGAGATTCCTTTAAGATTTTGAGGGTAATTGGGAAGTGGTAGAGGAACAATTTTGATCGTGTACTTTCTTGGGTTTAAAGGTATTGTGCTTGTTAAAAGGCGACCTTTCAAATATTTACATACTGATGCTACTTGAATCCTGATTCTGCAAACTAATTGAAATGTCTTGGATCCTTATTCTAGTAATTGTTTGAAGTAATTAAGTGATGATAGAACACTTTAAGGACAACAAGTCAGACTAACAAAAAGGAGATGAAGAGCAGTTTCTGAAAGTTGCAAGTCCTCTTTAAACACTAGGTCATGCGTGAAACATGTTTGTCGTTCCCTTTATATAAACAGTTCTCTCTCTCTCTCTCTCTCTATATATATATATATATATATATATATTCACCATTTCTCTGTTTGCTACTTGCAGCGCTGGTTGAAGCTCTCTCAGCAATCGTTCTCATTGTTCTATTCCTCCTCCAGAAATTTGGTACTTCACGAGTGAGTTTCCTGTTCTCTCCTATCATGGGTGCATGGACTCTTACCACTCCTCTGGTTGGGATATACAGTATCATCAAACATTATCCGAGCATATTCAAGGCAATATCACCTCATTATGTAGTCCTCTTCTTCTTACGAAATGGAAAACAAGGATGGATATATCTTGGTGGAACTGTCCTCTGCATTACAGGTAAGCCTCATTGTTGGTGTGGTCTGCAATAGTTTATTCATTTTAATTAAGATATAAATCCATTTCCTCATGTTTGGTCTGCTTGTTTGGAAATTTACATGCTTCCTCTAGTATGAATATTGAAATATTAGTTTCTTATGATAGGTAGACACTATAAAATTGGGAAATTTTTTGCGTTATTGATAACTAGATTACGTGCTAAGTGTGACATATGGCATAAGCGAAGATGAGCCTCGATCCTATCATGTGGTAATTGCATTTTGACCCAGAGGGGTCACTGTTAGGGTCTTAAAATATCTGCATTTTAAATCCTCAGGTGTTGGCTTGGTGGTAATAGACTTGAGCCTTGGGGTTTGCTCCCTTTCAAGGTCTCAAGATCAAAACCCACCGGGTGCAAACAATTTCTGAGGGCCATCGGACTGGGTAAAACCTAAATTAACCGTGGTGCACTTGCGGGAAACTCCTTGCCGAGGGCCTGTGCACCCTCAGGATTAGTCGGGGCTCTAAGAGACTAGGACACCCGGTGCAAATCAAAATAAAATATCTGCATTTTAAAAACTAGGAGTCTTGCTTTCTTGCATTATTCGCTATTCACTTTTTGGTTTATTTGCAACCTTGAACTAGTTCCGCAATGTTAGTTACTCGCTTAAACTTAGAGAGTAACCTAAGATTCCCCTTTTACTTGTCCAAAGTGTATCTGTACCTTCCTACAGGGTGATGTAATAGATGACCAGTTGAGAAAAAGGAGGGGGAAATTCATGCACTGTCACGTCTTTTACCTTTAATTTTATTCTCTCCTTTTTCCTTCTTAAGATTTTTTCTCCTTTCCTTTAAGTAGAATGTTGGAAATTTTTACTTTCTTTTTTTCATTTTACTTTGCAATTATGTTTGAGGAAAACTTGGACTAATTATCATGTGTGCAATGGCTATCTGTGGCGGGAAAAACTCAACCCCCCCGGTCTGGCTCATTTCAGATCCAGAGAAACTCGAAAGGAGATGAGTGGAGATGGAAAGTATTGTAAATAGATACAAACTACAAAGAGTCATTTGGCTTTCTTTCTTGGTTGATTGCTGCGTCATTGATTGGTGTGGGTCGGAGACACAATGTGGAGGATTTTCTAGATTAGTAAGATCTGAGAGTTCCAACGTCTATCATGGTATTTTTCTCGCCAAGTCGTCAGATTCCTTACTCTTCTATTAGTTTTGTGTAGTGGGGGTTTCAGGGCTAGAGAAAAAGGCAGGATGGAAGGGGTTAGGGGGTGGTGAGTACCTTTCACCGAAAAATATTGGTTTTCTAGAGTTGTGGCCAAATTCTGGTAGTAGACATGGAGCCTTTCGGTATCTTTTCCTATTTACTCTTCAAATCTTTCTGTGGTTTTGGCTCCTCTAATCATCTTTGTTCTTCATTATTCTCTCTTTCTTTCTTCAACAAGGTGCCAACTTATGTAGAAGCAAAATGAAGATGGGATTCTTTAAAAGCTAAAAGGGAAATCTCATAAAATGGTAAAAGATTTGAATTTGTATCCTTCCAAAAGAGGATTATTAGGTAGAATCAAGGTAAATGAAATAGGAAATTGTGTGGGAGCGGAAACTCTAAACAAAAATGAAAAATTAAAATCATATCCAGGAAATTGAGATGCCTTCATAAATTCACAGAAGTGAATTATTAACTCAATGCATCAGTCAAAAAGAAAAGAATGGGACATGTTTACTAGCTACCAATTGGATCACTGAAAAATGGCTGCTGCAAAATGTTATTTTTAGCTTTACGCGCCTAATGAAAGTGAGAACAATTTCTATTCCATGTGTCCTATCAAGGTGGTATTAGGTAATACAACATATTCAGTGTGATCCCACGCTTTGTGTTTGGGGAGGATAGAGCGTACGCACCTCCACCCCTACCTTGTGTGTCTTTTCCCTTTATTTATTTTCAACATGTTTCCCGCATCTTGGGAAGGCTACAAAGGTGTTTGAATGTAGGCAAGAGTAAGTAACATATCCTCTTTTTTACAGTACACCGTATCATATTTTTCAGGTTCTGAAGCAATGTTTGCTGATCTTGGTCATTTCAACAGGAGTTCAATTCGGGTAAAATACTTGCAATGTCTTGGAATTTCTCTTAGTCTCTTCTTCTTGCTTGTTTAAAATGATTTACGTATCCTTGTTTTCTGGCAGATAGCTTTTCTCTTTACTATATATCCATCATTAGTTCTGACATATGCGGGACAGACGGCATATCTAATTAGAAATCCTGATGACCATTTTGATGGATTTTACAAGTTTATACCATCTGCTGTGTACTGGCCAATTTTTGTTATAGCCACATTAGCTGCAACAGTAGCAAGTCAGTCGCTGATTTCAGCTACCTTTTCTGTTATTAAGCAATCAGTTGTGTTGGATTATTTTCCTCGGGTGAAGGTTGTTCACACATCGTCCAGCAAAGAAGGCGAGGTTTACTCACCAGAAGTTAATTACATCCTCATGATTCTCTGTGTTGCAGTCATACTAATTTTCGGAGATGGACAAGACATTGGAAACGCCTTCGGTGAGATTCTCTAAATCCTTTGCTTTTAATCTTTCATTCTTAGGGACTATCTTAACTGATCAATCCCTTTATAGAAGTTATCTCTACTGAACTCCTCTTCGTAGAAGGATGATTGTTACTGTGGCCTGACATCAATTAGTGGCATTTTCTTGGCCTAATTTACTGCTGCTTGTTGATGACTTGTTTATTTTAAGGAGTAACTGGTGTAAATGAACTGAACTAGACGAATTGTGGACCTGCATTTTCTCATAGGATTTGGTTCATTGTTTTCAGATATTGTCTTGTCTTGTTTATGTAGGCTGAAAAAGTATAGGGAAGAGGTAAGCCGAAAAATATTGGGGAGAGGTGATTAGACATGACAAGGTACAACTCTAGAGTTACCGGGGACATGACCTAAGATGGGGGGGTGTGGAGGTCGCATATTGCGGCAGAAGTTTGGAGGGTATGGAGTATTGTGTTACTTTTCGAGGGGGTTTAGCACTATTCTTATAGTGTTTTGGTTTTGATTTTATCATTATCTATTGTATTTTGTGTTTAGGTTATGGCACGATCTTGTGGTTGTTTATGTTTCCTTATTATTTGCTTTGTTTTCTTCAACCGCTGTCTTCCCCTTTTCATATCTATTTTGATATGTTGTCGAGCCAAGAGTCCTTCAGAAACCACCTCTTTACTTGTGTTCCACGAGGTAAGGGATGTGGTTTGCGTAGACTCTACCTTCCCCAAACCCCACTTGTGGGATTTCATTGAGTATGTTGTTGTTGTCGTCTTGTCTTATTTAGCACTGTCTAAACAGAAATTTCACGAGTAGTGATAATGCCATATATGTGGTGCAAATCACGTTCAACTAAATTGTCTTGTCTTGTTTAGCATTGTTCAAATAAAATTGCGTATATGTGTGATCTTGTATGTTTATAAAAGGTGTAAATTGCATTTTCCCTTAGTTTGAGGCAGAGATCAGTCCTTTGGTTGGTGTTATTTTCATACCCCAGTATAAAGATACACACTCGTCCACGTGAAATATTCATCTTCGTTGGAGCATTTTGATAGTAGTCGTGGCCATCATTTACTGCCAGGTTGAAATATTCATCTTCATAGGAGCATCTTGATAGTAGTCGTGACCATC
The DNA here is from genome assembly GCA_011800125.2 of Solanum clarkiae. Classification (NCBI taxonomy): domain Eukaryota; kingdom Viridiplantae; phylum Streptophyta; class Magnoliopsida; order Solanales; family Solanaceae; genus Solanum; species Solanum clarkiae. Next base: position 2,803,167 of record JAABOM020000084.1, on the reverse strand, counting down.
ATTTGCTGCCAAAGGCATTAGCAAACTGGACTTTTCTCGAAGGAAAAGGGCCAAATATATCCCCGAACTTATTCAAAATGGGTCTGTTTTACCCTCTGCTAACGTTTTTAGCTCAAAAATACCCGTACTGTTATGTGTTTGGCTCAGAAATGGTCTCCAACTATCAAAATACCTCCAAAAAAAAAAAACCCCTTCTTACTAATGTTTACTCCAAAACAAGGAAGAATGTCCAATATGAAATAATTGTGCTAAATGATATCTCATGATAGTCATGATATACTATTCTTACTACCGTTCAACTCTTTCCATCGTTAGTGTGGTAAATATTGCATTAACTACTTAAAATGGATTCTCAACAGGTGTTGTCGTTAGCATGGTTATGCTTATAACCACTATATTGTTGACATTGGTTATGATCATTATTTGGAGAACTCCACCAGCTCTGGTCGCACTCTACTTCGTTGTATTTTTTGTGATGGAAAGTGTATACGTTAGTGCGATCTTCACAAAAATTCCAGAAGGTGGTTGGATCCCTTTTGCCATCTCTTTCATCCTTGCTTTCATTATGTTCGGCTGGTTCTATGGAAGGCAGAGAAAACTCGAGTATGAATTGACACACAAGATAGACTTGGAGAGTCTAAAAACACTGCTAATGGATCCAGGTCTTCAGAGAGTTCCCGGACTCTGCTTCTTCTACACAAATATCCAAGATGGTTTAACCCCGCTTTTAGGTCATTACACAAAGAACATGAGATCTCTTCACAAAGTTACTGTATTTACAACTCTTCGGTACTTGCTGGTTCCTAAAGTAGCACCAGGTGAAAGGATCGTTGTTAGTAAACTTGGTCTCGGAGGGGTTTATAGATGTGTGATTCGGTATGGTTACGCAGATAAGCTTAGTCTTGAAGAGGATGATTTGGTTAATCAAGTTATCCAGAGTTTACGGCATCATATGCTCCACTGTTCCAACCATGACTCAACAGAGGAATCAGACGAAATTTCCGAGTTGGAAGAGGCAAAGCTTGCTGGAGTGGTCCATATTCGTGGAAAGACGAGGTTTTATATTGGTAAGCACTGTGGATGGTTTGATCGAACAATGCTTGCTTTCTATGAAGTCTTGCACAGCAACTGCAGATCTGCATTGCCTGCTATGGGTGTACCATTACCTCAACGTATCGAAGTCGGAATGCTTTATGAGGCTTGACATGTTCTTACTGGTCTAACTACAAGGCACTGAGAGAATTCCAACAAGATTGATCACATCAATAACAGGTAAGATCAATATTGATCTAACCTAGTGATATAGCTTTTCATTTTTTCAAAAGTGAAGATGTATATTTTAGTGGGATAAAAGCTAAGAAGGGTCAATACAGAAGTCGGAAATATTGTTTAGCGGGAAACTCTTTTCAAATCTATTTTTGATATGCTTCACTGAGCCTACAGTTCATTGTAAATAGCATCTCTACTTTCGAAAGACTGTAAGATTGCATATACATTATCCTCACTTTTGTGACAGATATCTGTTGTTTATGTTTCTCTTAGCAAACCAAAATGCTAAGAAAAGCCACGTATAAATTAAAATTCTTAAAGAACTTTTTCACCATTCTTATAGCTTGTTCGATCAAGGTTTTGGATGGTCAAAACTATTTATTTTTAAAAATTCAGGTGTTCGGATAATTTTTGAGAGAAAAGAAATATTTCTAGCGAGTAGGAAAAATTATTTTTCGAAAGCTTAAAAAAATAACTTTTCCTCGATATTACAACAACAATAATAACATACCCAGTGGAATTTCACAAGTGGGGTCTAGGGAGGGTAGAATGTATACAGACATTACCACTACTTCCTAGAAGTAGAGAGGCTGTTTCTTAAAAATGGAGTCTAGAGAGGGTAGAATGTATGCAGACCTTACCACTACCTCTCAGAAGTAAAGAGAATGTTTCCTGGGAATCCTCGTCTCAAAAATTCAAAAGCAGAATAAACTAGATATGATAAAAAAGAAAGGAAAGGGAAGGGGAACAGAAAAATCGACTAATAACGAGAAGCACATAACAGGATGTAAATACGACAAAATTAACACATAAGACAGATAATGATAACATATGATATAAAACATGATTACTCTCGCTACCCTATTATACACCAGGCAAGACAACCCACCTAACTCTACCAATCAATTACTGTGCTACTCTGATTCGTGACCTCCACTCCTTTCTATCTAAGGTCATATCCTCGGTGAGATCAAGTTTTGCCATATCTTGTCGGATCACTTCTTCCCAATACTTCTTTGGCCTATCTCTACCCCTCCATGTAACTTCCATAACCAATCTCTTGCACCTCCTAACAGGAGCATCGGTACTCCTTTTCTTCACAACTTTTCCTCGATATCCCCCCCCCCCTTGAAAAACGCTTTATTTCCAAACATTTTAGTTTGACCATATAATAATTGGTGGTCAAAAGTATTTTTGAAATTTATCAGTCAAATAAGTTGCTTTTAACTAAAAATACTTTTTTTGGAAAACATTTTAAAAGTATTTTTAAGGAGTTGATTTTTTTTCCCTTTTTGGTAAATTCACTAAATTCAGATTTTTTGAATTAGATACATATTATAATAGAAATTCTATTCTTTTATAACCTTCCTCCCCCCAACCATATGTGATATATTTGTAATTAAGTGTTTAAAAAAATTATTAGTGTAGATTTTTCCTAATTTAAGAGGAATTGGATTTAGTTTAAAATACGAGGAGTGCATTCGAAACTTAATCATATTACAAGAAAATTTGGTGCAATTAAAATGCAAAAAAAAAAAAAAAAATTCATTTTGATTTTGACTAATAATATTGCCACATAGTTTACAAGCACCAACAACTTGCTCACATTGAATAAATCATTTTCATAGAAATATTTTAATTTTTTTTAGTTGACATAAATTGAACAACAATAACATACTCAGTGTAATTCACAAATGAAATTTGGAGGATAAGTAAGAATGTAAATAATGTAATTTTTTAATAAAAAAATATAATATAAAGTTAGAATAATAAAACCGTAAAAATTTGTGAAGTTGTTGTAATGATATTATAGAACTAGTGTTACACACATTTTGATAAATTAATATGATGATATTAAAATAGTGTTGACTTGTTGTAATGCTTGAACATTGACGTTACCCTGCGCCGTAACGTCATCAAAAACAAAAAGGCAGCTGGACAATTTGTTGATAAGGCGCAGATATATCTGCGCCTTGCCCAAATTTATCCATAAATCCCTTTTAAACAATTTCTTTGGGGGTAATTAATTAGATTTTGCAAAGACGAGTAAAGAGAGAATTGAGAATATATGAATATTTCTATTTCTTTTTATTTTTTTCTTTTCAAATTTCGACTTTCTTTTTTTGAGAAATAAAATAATATGACTTAATTTATATTTTGATACAAAAAATATTATTGAAATTTAATGACAGAGTATACTGAGAAAACTTACATTAATTATTTTTAACAGGAAAAATAATTATTGGAATCTATTTCTGTGAAGGTTTTCTAAATAACACAAGTAAAAAAACCAGTTTATCCCTACATCTATTTTTATTTATTTATTTTAAATTATAAACATTTTTTTAAAAATAATTAATATGAA
>JAABOM020000084.1:2760496-2780085 GCA_011800125.2 Solanum clarkiae | reverse complement strand
TTTTTCGAATCTCGAGGATTGATTTTATTCAAATCAATTGAATTTGGATTGATTCTCGATTTTCGAAAATTTCGAAATAATTTTCAAAATTTTATTTCAAAAGCCGGTCATTTTTCGGCATAACATCTATCACATAACCTATAATTTCTTGTAGGTATCATTCAAATTATAGATATATGACATTATCCAAACATTGTATTCATTGAAACAATACAGTACGATACGATACAATTCAATACATTACATTATAACACAATCCAATACATAACAACCATCCAAACAAAGTGTTAGTACACTCTATTCCGAAACTTTCTCCAAAAATATTTTTGAAAATATTGATCCAAACCTAGTAAAATATATAAATATACCTCCTTTAACATATCAAAGTAAAAAAAATACTTTTAAATTTAAAAATAAATATTTTCAGAACTCAAACTCGACGCTCAATTTTTTGGGGCTTGGTATATATAATTATTAAGTATATAAAGCAAGGTCATTTCTGTGAGATCAAAGAGAACATTCTCACGCTCACTGACAAGGTATGACACATTTCACATTGGATCAAATGCACTTCTTTTATTTTCCCTTTTTAATTTAAATCTTTTTGGTTTTATGAATTAATCCAAATAATATAAGTCAAATTCAACTCCTTATATTTTTTAAAATAGCTAATAAATATAATTAATTAGTATCATATATATAATTTATATAGGTTGGCTGGAATATCATATACGGTGAGAGTGCATTTGGTATGATATATATATTTTTTTTTATGTTTGTGTTTACAATAAATTTTAAAGTGATAAAAAATAAATTACAATTACAAATAAAATATAAAGAAACATAATTTTATTTCTAAGTAATATGGGTATAAATCTGGTACTCCCTGATATTTCTTGAATGCAGGAGGATATATTTTAATCTCTATAGGATATTTATAATATCCTTTAAATAGGCATGAATTAAGGTTTAAGGTTGAGTAGCCTTCAAGAAACTCTGACTGAAATAAGACTTATCTTGTCGAGTCCTACAAAATTTTGATTTTCCCCTACTTCAAAGCTTGTCGGGGTGTAGACTTGATGAAACTCAAAGACATGACTTGAAATACTCATTTTTCACTATTGCTGACTTCAAATTTGCAGATTTGATTTATGAGAGAAGAGATAAAGGGCATATTTGGTTCCACTGGACGTGCCAGTTTGTTTACAACAAATTTTAAAAATCACAAATAAAATGTAAAATAATAAAATTTTATTCATAAGCATAAGCATGTAGGTACAAATCTGTTACTCCCTTATTCTTCTCTCATGATATTTTTGAGATGCCCTTGAAATAATATCATTTATATAGACATGAATTAAGGTTTAGGGTTAAGTATCTTTCAAGAAACTCTAATTGAAATAGGGAGTCTTACGAAATTTCGATGTCTACAGTTTGGTTGAACAAAATTTCTAAAAAAGTATTTTTATAAAAAAATAAGTTCATTAAAAATGAAAAAAAGTTACTTTTTTAAGAAAAGTGGGGAAACAAATTTCATTTACATTTTGTATTTATTTTCATTCCTCACCCTCTTCTATCTTTATATTATTTTATTAGATTATGTATAAATCTCTTAAATTTTTTTTTTTTTACATGTTTATCAAATACAATAATAACAAAATAAGTAAAAAAAAAATAATTGATTTTTTTCCTCTTTTAAAGCGGCACCGATTTGGATACCCTTTTTGTCTGTGGTCCCCACATACCACTTTTGACCAAAAGTCAAATCATCCCGTATTTTATGCTTTCATAATATTATTTTTTTTAAAACAAATATTTGCAGATAAACTAAAGTTGAAATATTTAATTTTTATTTTAATTCAAATATTTAAATTTTTATTTTTTTAAAAAAAATTAATTTTGCTAGATATTGATAGTTCTAGATTAAAATTTTTTTTAGCTGGCTTTGGTAATTGTATTGACTCCTTTTCGATTTTTCTGATATATTCTGATTTTTGTTTTTTTATTTTTTTTGGAATATAAAGAAAGATGTATAATGATAAATTTATCACCTATACGTTGGAATTAATCTCTTTGTACCATAAAAAGATATTATACATCAGATAGGATAGAGATATCAGGTTTGAATATTAAGTATAAAAAAAAAATTATTAGAGACCTCATGCCCTATATGATGCATGCAAGTTCGAAATAATTAAATTCTAATACAAGTATTGAACAATGATAAATTAAAAAAAAATATTAACCTCTTGAAAATTCATCCAAAAGAAGTTTGATAATACAACTCAAGATGGTTAAATAAAGTAGTACACCAAGATATAATCTTTGAAAAATATTTTGATTCTATATCCTTAGAGTATCTTAACTATGGACCTACAAGGGAAAAAAAAAAAGAGAATATTAATTGAAAATAGATAATTGGTTTAAAACTTTTAAAATTACATCACCTACCAAGACTTTAGTCCAATACTTCAATTCATTGCTTTTTCTATTCCTTCTATGTTCCCTCCTTTTTTCATTTACAAAATATCTTCATTTAAAAAATTAACAATACACAAACACAAAGAATTTTACTTTAGTTATGAATAAGGTCAGCGTACACACTATCTCCTTGTATCACACTTGAAGAATTATACCAAGTTGCTGAACACGAATACAAAATTTACAACACACAAGCACAAATGCCTTTACTTAAACGTCACCTAACTTATAGAATTACAATGAGTCATTGTTCTACATAAACACAAAATTAAACGAAAAAACTTAACAATACATAAACACAAAGGCTTTTACTTGAGTTAAGGGTCTATCGGAAAAAGCCCACTTGTGTGATTATAATGAGTTGTTCTTGTTGTTGTACACAAGCACAAAATAAACGAAAAAACTTGATAATACATAAACACACACGATTTGACTTGAGCTAAGGGTCTACCAAAAACTATCTTTCTATCTTTCGAGGTAGGGGTAAGATCTTCTTACGGAATACCTTTTCTCTGGACACCACTTGCATGATTACACGGAGTTGTTGTTCTTGTTGTTGTACACAAGCACAAAATAAACGAAAAAACTTGATAATACATAAACACACACGATTTTACTTGAGCTAAGGTCTACCAAAAACTGTCTTTCTATCTTTTGAGATAGGGGTAAGATCTTCTTACGAAATACCCTTTCTCTGGACCCCACTTGCGTGATTACACGGAGTTGTTGTTCTTGTTGTTGTACACAAGCACAATTAAAAAAAAAGAAAGAAAGATGACAACTTTTTCAAAAGTTAGCTCTTCTGCTTTGCACCATGAGGAATTTTTTTTCAATCATAGTAAGCACTCTGTGTTTACTCCTTTTGTGCTCCTTTTGACATTCATTTTTTCCCCTCAAAAAAAACACAATCATCTTCCAACACTCACTAAAGCTTACTCTCTAAGCTCTCTCATCTTTCTTCTTCCTTCTTTCATCTTTCTATCTATCTATTGATCATGGACAACACCAATTCAAACCATTTAACATTGATCATTTTCTTGGCTTTTGCCTTGTTTCTTGCATCTGAAAACGCGGTTGCTTCCTCCATTAAAACTGATGCTGAGGCACTGTTGATGTTCAAGAACATGATACAAAAAGACCCTTCTGGTGTTTTATCAGGATGGCAGCTTAAAAATAATCCATGTTCATGGAATGGTGTAACTTGCAATAGTCTTGGAAGAGTTACAAGTCTTGATCTTCAACAATCTGAACTTGTTGGAGAGGTTTCTTTTTCACCTTTCAATTCTCTAGACATGTTAACTGTCCTTAATCTGTCATCGAATTCGTTTCATGTAAATGCCTCGACATCTTTGAGTCAGCTGCCTTATAGTTTGAAGCAACTTGAACTTTCATTCACTGGCTTAACAGGCTTTGTACCTGAGAATTTCTTTGCAAAATGTCCAAATCTTGAATATGTTAGTCTTTCTTTCAATAACATAACAGGTTCTTTGCCTCAGAATTTCTTGTTGCATACGGATAAGTTGCAGTATCTTGCAATGGACTATAATAATCTGAGTGGCTCAATTTCTGATCTCAAGATTGAGACTTGTAACTCCTTGTTACGTCTCGATTTGTCAGGGAATCAGATAATAGATTTAATTCCTTCTGCTCTATGTAATTGTACATGTCTTCAAGAAGTGGTTTTGGCTGAGAATTCTTTCTCTGGTGCAATTCCAACTTGTTTTGGTGAGCTTAAAAGGTTGCAAAGATTGGATGTTTCCAAGAATCATTTATCTGGTTGGATCCCATCTGAGTTAGGCAACTCATGTAGTTCACTTGTGGAACTCAAGTTTTCTAACAACAACATTACTGGTTCAATTCCGAATTCCTTCTCATCATGTACTTCCCTTGTGAATCTTGATTTGTCGAACAATAATCTAACCGGTCCATTTCCTGATTCCATCCTCGAGAATTTAGCAGCTTTAGAGACTTTGCAAATGAGTAGTAACAAGATTTCTGGTTCCTTTCCTGCTTCCCTTTCATTCTGCAAGAAACTCCGCATCGTAGACTTCAGCTCCAACATGCTCAATGGGATGATTCCACCAGATTTATGCCCTGGAGCTGCGTCATTGGAAGAGCTGAGAGCACCAGATAATTCACTCTATGGTCCAATTCCATCTCAACTGTCTCAATGTTCACAGCTCAAGACAATCGATTTCAGCTTGAACTATTTGAATGGCTCAATTCCATCAGACCTGGGAAAACTTGAGAATCTTGAGCAACTGATAGCTTGGTACAATAGTTTGGAAGGGAACATACCCGCGGAGTTGGGAAAATGCAGCAAGTTGAAGAATCTTATTCTTAATAATAACTACTTGAGTGGGAAAATTCCAGTTGAATTGTTTAATTGTGGTAATCTTGAATGGATTTCCCTCACAAGTAATGGACTAAGTGGTGAGATTCCTAAAGAATTTGGCTATCTTTCAAGGCTGGCTGTTTTGCAACTAGCAAATAACAGCTTGAGTGGTCAGATTCCAAGTGAGTTAGTCAATTGCAGTAGCTTGGTGTGGCTGGATTTAAGCAGCAATAGGTTAACGGGAGAGATTCCACCGCGACTTGGCAGACAGCAAGGAGCTAAAGCATTGAGTGGAATCCTCTCAGGTAACACATTGGTGTTTGTTCGAAATGTGGGAAATTCGTGCAGAGGCGTTGGAGGATTGCTCGAGTTCTATGGGATTCATCCTGAGAGGCTTTTACAGGTTCCATCACTCAAGAGTTGTGATTTCACTAGGCTGTATTCTGGTCCGGTTCTTAGTGCTTTTACTCGGTATCAGACTATCGAGTACCTTGATCTTTCGTACAACGAGCTTCGTGGTAAAATCCCTGATGAATTTGGTGACATGATAGCTTTGCAAGTTCTTGTTATATCACATAACCAATTGTCAGGGGAGATTCCTTCAACACTTGGAGGGCTAAAGAATTTGGGAGTGTTTGATGCATCACACAACAGATTGCAGGGTCAAATTCCTGACTCATTTTCGCTTCTTTCTTTCTTGGTGCAAATTGACTTGTCGAATAATGAATTGACAGGAGAAATTCCACAAAGGGGTCAGCTTAGTACACTTCCTGCAAGCCAATATGCAAACAATCCAGGACTCTGTGGGGTTCCGTTGCTCGCCTGCCAGTATAGTTCACCTGCCACGACTACGAATGGAGACGGAGGAGGAGGAAAAAAGAGTTCAGCTGCATCTTGGGCTAATAGCATTGTTCTTGGAATTCTCATTTCCATTGCCTCAGTATGCATTTTGATTGTTTGGGCTATTGCTATGCGCGCAAGGCGAAGAGAGGCTGAAGGAGTGAAAATGCTTAGTAGTCTCAGTGCTAATTATGCAGCTTCGACATGGAAGATTGACAAAGAGAAGGAGCCGTTAAGCATCAATGTAGCCACTTTCCAAAGACAACTTAGGAAGCTGAAATTCTCGCAACTTATCGAGGCAACGAATGGATTCTCAGCTGCAAGCCTCATTGGTTCTGGAGGATTCGGAGAAGTCTTCAAGGCAACATTGAAGGATGGATCAAGTGTTGCAATCAAGAAACTCATCAGGTTAAGTTGCCAAGGCGACCGGGAGTTCATGGCTGAAATGGAGACATTAGGAAAGATCAAACACAAGAACCTTGTACCCCTCTTAGGATACTGCAAGGTTGGGGAGGAAAGACTTCTAGTTTATGAATTCATGGAATACGGCAGCCTTGAAGAAATGCTACACGGGAAGACAAGAACGCGCGATAGAAGGATCCTAACATGGGAGGAAAGGAAAAAAATAGCCAGAGGGGCAGCCAAAGGACTCTGCTTTCTTCACCACAATTGCATCCCACACATCATACACCGCGACATGAAGTCAAGCAATGTGCTATTAGACAACGAAATGGATGCCAGAGTGTCCGATTTTGGCATGGCAAGGCTCATTAGCGCGCTGGACACTCACCTCAGTGTGTCCACACTAGCCGGAACACCAGGATATGTGCCACCTGAGTACTATCAGAGTTTTAGGTGCACTGCAAAGGGAGACGTTTACTCGTTTGGAGTCGTCCTTCTTGAACTCTTAACAGGTAAAAGGCCAACAGATAAAGAAGATTTTGGTGACACAAACTTGGTAGGATGGGTGAAAATGAAAGTAAGAGAAGGGAAATCAATGGAAGTGATTGATCAAGAATTGTTATCAGTGACTAAAGGGAATGATGAAGCAGAAGTATTAGAAGTTAAAGAAATGGTAAGGTACTTAGAGATAACAATGCAATGTGTAGAGGATTTTGCATCAAAAAGGCCTAATATGTTGCAAGTTGTGGCAATGTTGAGAGAACTTATGCCTGGAAGTAGTTCAAGCAACAGTGGCTGAAGAGCAAATCGAAAAAACCAAAACGGAAAAAAGAGAAAGATGTTCTTTTTCCTCAAGATTAGTTGTGGAGAAAAACACAAAAAGAATGTAAAATTCTTTCTTCTTTTCTTTGTGCAAGTATTCATCTGCATTTGTACTTAGTTAGCAACTTCTCTTACTTTTTTGCAATATAAGTCCTATGTTTCAGAGTCTTGTGTGTGGATATTAATAACATATGTTGATAGTAATAAACTAACTATAGCTCAACCATATTTATGTATGTACAATTTGTGCTAATGGAAGGACATGTAGTCTTAGTTAGTTGTCGTCATGTAACTAGGAGGTCACATGTTCAAGTTGTGAAAACAATCTCTTGTAGAAACACAAAGTAAGATAATGTATAATAGACTCTTGTAGTCCTGCCCTTCCTTGAACCCTGCACATAACAGGAGCTTAGCAGACCAACCGGGCTTCCCTTTTACAGTTTCTCTGCTCCTTTGCAATAGCTCGCAAATCACATAGGAGAGATAAACCACACTAGACAAGCCCGGCACAATTAGTTCGAACCAAAAGGCGAACCCCTTGCTATCCCTGGCAAGGTATTTCGAACTTGAGACCTCCAACATGGAAGTCCCAAGCCCAAACCAAAGAGTTGTGCTGGCCACAAACTTACAATGTATTCTATGTGGTACCTCTTACCATTGTAACTTATTTTTTCATATTTGGAACCCCTTGCAAATTACAATGCATTCAAGTAGTCCTATGTTAACTAAAAGTTTTTACTTCTAGACAAAAATTCAAATGTATTTATTTGAGTTCTACAAGCAACTCAATTTGTTAACAAGGTATAAATTCTTGGAACAAATTGCAAACTTATCGAGTTCCACATAATTCAGAGTACAAGAGTTAAATCATTTAGTTTTTCAATGTGTTATGACATCTTCTTGATTTTTCTGATCAAAGTTTACCTGCTTACTTATAGGGATAATTACATCCTTAAACACTTGGGTCAACTAGTTTACAAAATATATTCGAAGTGTATAGGTAGTGTATATTTTATGTGTATATATATACACACATATAATATACACAACATATATGTTGGCAATGATACTGTGAATACTGTATATGTTGCATGTATTTCAACTATGTTGGTAAACATTTTATTTTATCTTTTACACTTTGTTTGGATAGTTGTTATATTTCCTAATGTATAGTATTGTATTATGTCGTACTATACTGTTGTAATGTGTTAATTTTTGAATAGATTGTATCATTTTTTATTGTTATATAATTCTTACACATGAACAATTTGAAGGATAAACTCACAAGAAAAGTAGGGTCCGAGTTAGAGTACTATAAAAAGGTAAATGGGATGGTAAAATAGGATATTTTATCAAATAACAGGTAATGACAAAAAGAGGGAAAAAAACATATATAAGGTAACGATGCGATTACACTAAATCAGTTATTACACAAAATGAGACTTTTTATTGTCTACTAACAATGAATTCAACGATATGATATGATATAATACAACAAAATTAAAATTATAATCAAAACAAATATTATACTTTAAACTAACAATTAACAATGTAATGCAATATAATATAATAGGTAACAAACATCCAAATAAGCTATTACCCCACCTTTTCTATAATAATTCTACCAAGTATTCAATATTTTCTATTAGATTTATTCTTTAGATTGTTAATGTATGTAATATTATGTAATGAAGAAAATATTTCGAACATTATATTTGTTAAAATAATATAGTATAATATGATACAATACATTAAATCGTCCAATCAAGTTATTGTAACTGAATAATTAGTACCGAAACTCTCTTTACATCAGATGATTTGGTGTTTTGATGATTCTTATCTTGATGGATACACCACTAGTACTGAAGGATAGTTAGTTGAATACCATTAGTTTAAAAATTATATTATGTTTATCAAAAATTATAAGAAATATATAGGTCAAAAATTATTTTCATATACATATAAAATTAATCTTGAATACCCTTAATAAAATTTCTGACTTCATTACTATTTGACGACAACTTTAGTATTTATTATTGTGCTCCAATTAACGTAGCCGGCAAATTAAGGAAAATAATACAACCTAATACACTTAATTGAAAGCTATCTATCTCCGGATTATCCAAGAATCCAACAAGAAGATGACTAATAAGAAATTAAAAAATTTATTAAAAAAAGACACTTTTTCGATTTGATCAATATTGTTGCTCAAACGTCCATCTATTTACAAAAAGTTAAAAACATATATAACACACTTTAGTTATTAATTCTAGAAGCTTCTTGTAGAGACTATGTATAAAAAGGACCATGAGATTAAGGATTAATATTGTCATATTTGAGTTCATTTGGAAACTAAAATGTCTAATTATCCTCAATATAATTTTGAAGTAAAATCTTCTTCTTCTTCATCATCAAAAATACCATTAATTACATTGGGTGCTAGAGTTGCAACAATAGCCATTCTTGTTGTTTCATGGGGTGTGTTACAAACTAGTGAACTTACTTTTAGCAATGGGGCCAAACTTACCTATGATGATTTTCGTTCATACAGGTAATTCGAGACGGAATCAGACTTTAAAGATTCTGATATTTTGAATACATCTCCAAAATATTGTGATCATATCTGAAGTTATGATTTGGAGTTTGTGATTTTTAAATTTTAAGATAATTGATCTTTCATATCTTAATTTCTGACATTTATGCATATTCTTCGATCAAAGATTATGTATTCAGCAGAGTAGATTGGGTGGTAGTTTGGAGAACATTAGCATTTCCTTTGTCATAGTTGTTGTTCTTTGATTGTTGTTTGACTTGTTTCGCATTAATCTATTATTGCTTTTTTTTTTTAATACTGGATGATGTTCTCTATTGTTTCTCTTATTAACAAACATGTTTTTTTTTTTGATTGTCGTATTTTCTTTTCTATAGCTACTTTGATTTGTTGTTGTTGAGCTGAAGATCTTTGGAAAATAACTTTCCTCTTCAGTCTTCATTTGTGGTTCTACATTAGATATGTTGTTATTGTTATTAACAACAAATATTGGTTAACTATCTAGATTCTGATGATTATGTGTATTTCATAAAAGTTTCAATACAATTCATATAGTTTGAATTACGGTTATTGAATTCATCTAAATTCATAATACTTTGATTTTTCGCTCCGCCCCGGCTACTTCCTCCTTTGTACTATTAAAATAATGTGTCACTTTTCTCTTTTATTTTATTTTATTTTTCAGGTATACATATTTTGCTGTGATATTAGGAGCGGTGTACAATTTTTTGCACATCCCTTTTGCAATATATTTCCTCATAAGAAAGAAGCCTTTGATAAATCATAAGATTTTTCGACAGATTGAATTCTATGGTGACAAGGTAATTATATATTTCGAGAAATAAGAAAGTAAAAAGTGAGTCTTTTTTTTTTTTTTTGGTTAAAATTTAATTTATAGATACTGACACAATTAAATAAGTAATTACTTTATTAGTATAGTTTAACCTGTTATATAGGTTGCTACTTTTTTCCCCCTAATACCTATATTAATTTTGCTTATTATAGACATCTATATATAGTTTTTATTTATATATATATTTTTTTAAAGATAAATCCATAGGAGAAAATAACAAAAATGGTTTTTAAGTTTGAGGGTAGTTCCAAGGTAGTCTCTTAAATACTTCCTCCGTCTCAAATTGATTGAATTTTTAAGATTTTTTTCAAGGTTAAAAATAATTGAATTTTTCAAAGTTCAAGATGAATGTTTAAATTTTTTTCCATATTTACCCTTTCATTTATTGAACTTTTACATTTTCTAGGAAATAAATTACATTATATATTTATGATTTTACAAAGGGCAATAGTGAAAAGTATAGTTTAAAGTTTGTCTTTGGATGTTTTTCTTAATATGTGTGTATTACCTTATAAGGGACTACTTTAAACTAATCTTCAAACATAAGGGATTTTTTTTGGGGGGGTAGAGGGGGCGAGGGGGTTTTCGTATAAATAATTCTTAATCTCTCACCTCAAAAAATTATATTTGACTCTAGAAATAGATCAAATATAGCAAAACTTACAATAATTGACTTTTTAAATGTGAGTTCCCCATAAATTCTTTTTTATTGTTCTGTTCAAATCTAACAAATAAAGTATGTTAAATATTTATTAGAGATTTAAAAAAATACTTACTTTTTAGCTAAAGACCGTAACTCCTCAAAATGTATATTAAAAGGAACTACTTTAAACTAACCCTCAAACATAAGGGGTCTTTTTTTGTTTGGGGGTGGGGAAAAGAGGGAAGATCTTCACACAAATAATTATACATATTCGGTTTATTTTTTAATTTTTAATTGATATACATAAATTATACATATATTATATTTGTGCCGGCTATCAAGATTAAAGTATTATTTTTTTTTCTCTTGAAATTAATGCAGATTACATTTGGGGTACTAGCAATAGGAGCTGGTGCAGCATTAGGTGTAACTATGGATTTAAATAAAATTAATTATATTGATGATAACTCAAAGTATCATCGTTTCTTGAACTTGATGTATATTCCAGCTGCATTTCTTTGTGCTGGAATTGTCACTTCTGGAGTTTCTTCTATTTTATCATCTTTGAGTTTTCACAAGGCTGATCCTGCGTGACTGCAAAATACTTAATCTATCAAATTGTCTTTTAATTTTGTTTTAATAAAATTAGAATAATAGTGTACTCATATTTATATGTTTGGTTCAAATATTGTAAAACAAAATTATTTTGACTTTTAATTTCATATATATAGAGGTGTGTTGTAATTTCATTTTTTGTGATTATTGTAGCGAACAGTGATTCGATTGATGATGAAGAAAAAAAATTCTTGGTAAAGATTATCTAATTAGTAATCAAATAATTAACTAATCATTTAGTCAAATTGAATGGGCTGGTTATGGGCGAGGAGGGATTCGAACCCCCGACACCGTGGTTCGTAGCCACATGCTCTAATCCTCTGAGCTACAAGCCGATGTGGATTGCCTCGTGAAATAGCAATAGAACTTTTTCAGACATTTGTAATTCGTGAAGAACCCATTTTCTTTCTTTTTTGATTACCTTCCTCGCGTATGTATAATTAGCGGCTTGGCCAGTTACTCGAGATTCTAGATTATTCCATTTTCTCATGTTAGCAATGTACAATTGTCAAATTGGAGTGGGTGAACGTACTCGGGAAGGAAATGATCTTTACATGGAAATGAAAGAATCTGGAGTGATTAATAAAAAAAATATTGCAGAATCAAAAGTGGCCCGCAAGAACCTGTTTCAGTTGCATATCATAAGGAATACGAACAACTGCTTCAAATACAGTATCAGGAAGTACCGCTTGTGGAGCTATTCCAATGCCAAAAATGTTCACGATGTTTAGTAGCTTTTCGATGGCTTCCCTTGCATTACCAGGTATGAGTGGTTTTGTTGTCGAATTGCTAGTATCCTTGGAATTTCTTTTTCCTTTTCCTGGTGGTATCAAAACGCTGTTATATCTGGATATCTTATCTGTCTCTCCAGGAAAATGGATATCTCCATAGCTCAGTCGGTAGAACAGAGGATTGAAAATCCTCGTGTCACCAGTTCAAATCCGGTTCCTGGCACATGATTAATTTGGATGGGTCTCTCTTCCCTAGAATTAATTTCGAATTAATTGATATGAATCAATTTCATTTAGTTATTGATTTAATTGTTGTACAATTTACACTACACATAATAACCAAAAGGTGTATATATACATTCTAAAAGAGAGAATTCCAGTATAATATGATAGTTCATAAAATAGTCAGCAAATATATAAAATTTGTATATTTAAATATAAATATACATATTTTATATATATTATGTGTATATATATAATTATATGGCGTATATAAGTCAAAAATCACTTTTATAGAAAAGAATGTATGTATTAGTGTTTGATACAAAGAAAAATATTTTTCATAAAAAATAAATTGATTTCTTACTTATTTTCTCATGTCTGGTTGATAAGTAAAAAATATTTCTCAAAATATTTAAGTAAATCAAACATGAAAAGATTACAAAAATATTTTCCTTCATACCAAACACTCTTTAAACCTCCTTAATGAAATTCTTAACTTCGCGAATGCATAACATGACTTGTACATATACAAACAAGCAAGATCATTCACTAATCTTTAATTTCAACTATATATATGATTGGAATATATCTCTCCATGTCAATAAAATATTTCTTCCAACTCAAATAGTATTAATGCATAAATAGTTTTGTAACATATATATTACTCCTTTTTCCTTCTTTTTTTTATAGAAATTATCTAAGGTAATGAAGGAAATTGTAAGATATCTTGCTCACACTTATTACAAAGGAATATATCTGGAATTGCTTCATGATTTGGGATGTTAACACATCTAGTGTGTTGCCAAACTTCACAAATATCACAACAAACCATCCTTTCACCATCTTCATCTTTAGTCCCACAAAGACAATCCACAACAATGTTATTCTTAATTCCTTCAAATATCCCTACATTAATATGATCATTTGATGTTATTACACCTCCTAGAACAATCTTGCTTCCTGGTTTCATCACATTAAAAACCAATTCTTTTCCACTAATTGGGCTCATCAAGTTGTTAATTGATCTTGTGGAGAAGTTGCTTAATCCCAAATAGATATCCCCAAATGTTTTTTCAACTTCTACTTTTAGCTCATCAAATGTGACATCTTTTCTCATTAAGAACCACTCAAATGGGGTCATTACTTTTTCTTCTACACCAACTCCATCCTTGGTTGACAACATGATCGCGCAATAAATACTGGATTTGTCTGCTTCAGTTCTTGAATCTGCCTCTGATACCTCTTTGTATTCCTTGAGGAAGTACTTCGTGTCTAGGATTATTCGAGAAGCTGTTGGGATTGTAGCAAAGACGCCTGTGTTGTTTGACATTAGTCCCTTGTGCTCTTTTAGAATGTTATTATACAAGAAGTGTATGTCCTTCATAAGTTGCACCCATGTGATTTTGTATTGTTGTTTCCCTTTTGAGTCATTAACCCTAAAACCTTGATCTTGTTTAGGGAATGCTTTAGATATATCCTCTAAACAATATTCCAAAACCTTTGTCACTGGATTTAAGCATCTACGAACCAAATATTTCCCAACAATATGATTTCCCAATGACTTAAGCACGAAATCAAGCAACCCAGTGTCACCAATATAGGCACGAGCAGCATCACGAACCTCTTGCCTAGACACCCACCGCGACTCAGCCCTTTTTAGGGCTTCCACAACAACCCTAATAGCCATTTCAACGCGTTTAGGCGACCACCTACAAGTGGTGTCAACCAAAAGCCCAGGGTAACATGAGGTAAGATTGTTTTCCTTTGGAATCCTTGATTTGAGCTCCAACATAAAATGAAAAGCATCACAAAGTGTGACTAATGAGTGACCAGATAACATTTGGTACCTTGATAACACTGTTAATATCTCAGTAATGTTTATGATCCCTACATGATGATGTGCCAATAAGGCTAATGGCATGTTTTGTAAGGCATTGATTGCATTTTGGTATGTTTCTTGAGTTACACCAAAGCTTCCACGCCCAAATTTGTAACCCCATCGACCAAACCATGGCTCACCATAGGCTAATGTGTTGAGTAACCTTAGATCCATGCCTTTCTTTGTTGAGATATCTCTTAAGCTCACTTTCCTTCAAAACAAGTGAAATATAAGACATAATGATTTTCGATCTCAAATATTAGTCACCTTAATAACTAATTTTGTTTCAAAATGTTTGACATAAGTGCAAAATTTAAGGGAAAGTAAAGGACAATTCAGACAAATGCTCTTATTTTGACGATTAACAACTTGTTTGGATAGTGGTTTATTATGGTTTCATAATGTATGGTACAGTATGGTATGGTATGGTATGGTATCATACAGTACAGTACCATACAATATTTGGATAGACTGTGTGTGTTGCTATTATTTCATGATAATTTGTTGTTTAATTTGACTGTATGGTACTGTATCGTAACATAAAGGATGTTTCACGTTTTATGTGCGATGGTTGTTTGATTGACTATAAAGTTTAAGATATCATTAATATATAGAGTCATTTGAACCTTTATTGGTATATTTTTATGACGTTTTATGTGACATTTATTTGTAATACTCTAAAACGAAAGACGTTTTTCTATATTTCAAATTAATGTTACTTCAATTTTTTTTATTTTATTTTCAATGACATATTCTTTTGGCTAGCAGTCCAGAGTCAAAATATACAAAGAAGCGAACACACTAAAAAGACAAGAAATTCAATATGTATATATAGATTTTCAAAATTAGGGGTTCGGGGAACCTCCCTACAACACCCTAACTCCACCCGCGGCTACAAATATATCCCAAGAAGTTTAAAAACCATATATAAATCTAAAATTCTTATTGAATTAAATGTATAACGTCATATAAAATAATACGAGAATTATAATTAAGTTTATGATGACAAACCTAGCACGAAGTCCAATGCAAAGTCGATCCCAAAAGTCCATAATAGAGTGACCAGGCAAGTCAGAAGAAGTAGGAGTCTCCAATGATCCATTGACACAAAGCAAATGCCCAAAACCATTAGAATGAAACACACCATGCATCATATGACCCTCTATTTCTATCAAATTCAACTTACTTTTTATTATTTCTCCACCAATATTACTACTTTCTGTTTTGTGTTTTTGGCTATTAGCTCCTTCTACACAAGCTCCAATTGTGTCCTTTGAGGGCAATAGAAAATGGTATTTCTTGTTGCACATAAGATTGTTTCCCCACCCTGAGTTACATTTTAATTATTACATCCATGAGAAATTGGAAATTCAAAAAAAAAAAATTTGGTCATGTCGGTCGAGGGCAGTGCTAATTTTTTTCATCAAGAGAGCCAAAATACGAAGAGATAAACACATGAAGAAATCAAAGGGAATACAATATATTATATATGAGTTTCGTCATAAGGGGAGTTAAAATATATGAAAAGATAAACACATGAAGAAATCAAAAAAATTTAGTATGATAAACTTGAGTGCCTCTAAATGAGTTATTTTAATAATTCATGCAACCCACCCAATTTTTACTTACTTCTACATAATTCTTTTTGTTTATTTCTCTTATAATTTTTGTGAGTATCTAAAAAAACTTTTTAAAAAAATTATAATTATATATAACATAATTTAGTATGCAAGTATAACATAAAATCATGAATATGTAAATTGTTAAGATGAGGAGATTAGTGCAAATATAACATAAAGTCATGCTTAGCAAATATAATATTTTTCAAGTCATAATTTTAGTAATCTAACTTAGTGTTTGATATAAATTTGTTTCAAGGAGGAAAGATTACCACCATTTTTCACCAAACACAAACCTAATATATGAAGTTACTTATTACTACGTGTTTTGAACATATTGCTAATTAATCTTCTTTTCAGTGACAGATTCAAGATGTAAAATTTAATATTAACTCTTATAACAATCGATCTTGACTCGTTATTGACTTCATGTAAACTTATAATAATTCTTAGATAATGATATTACCTATATATTGACAATGTTTGCAATGAGGATTGAGAGACAATTCAACTTGTTCTTCAACAACAAAGAGGAACACATGTATTGGTGGATGTCTATGAACTTCAAGTTGAAATGACCAAATATTACCATTTTCTTGTTGTGCAAATTCCAAAAGAAGCTTAACATTTTGGTCAAAATTGCACCCAATGAACTCTATAGGAAAACCTTGTTCACCAAAATTCTTGAACTTATATAGTACCCTCTCATTATTATTCCTCTTCCTTTTCTTCAAGCCACTTAGATCTAAAGTAGACATCTTCTTTATCATCAAAGGAACCAAAGATAGATCATGAGTTCAAGAAAATTTAAAGGAAGTTCGTTACTTACAAGTTATAACTTACCTACCTAGGTGTTTTAAAGAATGTTAAAAAGGGCACACACACTTAATTTGCCAAACATGACAAAAAATAAGATAAAATTTAAAAAAAGAGTCATTCAAAATGGATGGTTAATTATGTTTTGTATAAATATTGGAATTATTATCCAAATCTATCGCAAAAAGCAAGAGTTACATGCATGTATTATAAAAATGAAACCATGCTTTTGGTCATGTTGCCAATTTTAACCATTTAAATTAATTGCTTAATTAATCTCCCGGCAAATTCTATGGTCAGTTAAGGCATGCTGAAAGTTGTGCATAATTAGGGTATACTATATATTTAAGTTAGTACGAAAATTATGTTAACACAATGTTATTTACCAACTATATATTTACTTCGACGTGTTAAAATGAATTGAATTGATAAATAAAGGGATCACTAACTACTCAAAAGTTACTGAGAAAAGTAAATTCATGTCCCATTCGAAGCAAATTATTTACTTCTATATACCCTCCTACATTTATGCCCCCAATTGATTACTTAATATCCCTCTAATTTGTCTACTATTAAAATTCACGTGCTAGCTCTGATGTCATGCTAACGTCAGAGCTCACCTTATATAATATCGATAGGGTATATCATATATCGATTGAGTATGTCATAGAGGATACCGATGGGGTTATCAATATATCGACGGAATATGATAGAGGATATCAATATGGTATCAATATACCGGCAGAATATCACAGAGAATGACATCAGACTTTTCTGTGATACCTTATCAGTATTATATCTTAATTGTTTATTATTTATTTCTTAAAAAAAAGTCAAATCCTATATGATACTAACGATATATCAATATACCGATGGAGTATCACAAAGGATACCGACAGAGTATCATAGAGGATTAAGCTCGGTCCTATATAATACCGATATGGTATCAATATACTAACGGAGTATCACAAAAATATATTACTAATTTAGAGTTTAATAAAAAAAAATTTAGTTGTTTCTTATTTATTTCTTAAAATAAAAGTCCAATACTATATAATACCGATATTGTATCAATATATCGATAGAGTATCACACAGAATATGGTATCAATATACTGATGAGTATCACAAAGAATATATTTTCTTCTAATTTAGAGTTTAATAAAAAAAATTATTTACTTATTAAAAAAAAGAGCTCAATCTTATATGATACCGATAAGGTATCAATATACCGATAAAGTATAACAGAAGATTAAGCTTATTCTTATATGATACTGATATGGTATCAATATTCCGACAGCGTATCACAAAAACTGTGTTAGTAAAAAGAAAAATAAATGAAAAAAAATACTAAATATTATAATTAATAGTAGTATTTTTTTCATAAATTTTAAATACAAACAACAACAACAACAACATATCCAATGGAATCTCACAAGTGGGGTATGAGGAGGGTAAAATGTATGCAGACTTTACTACTACCTCGTAGAAGTAGAAAGATTTTTTTGCTGGGAACCCTCGTCTCAGAAACTCATAAGCAGAATAAAACTAGATATGACAAAAAGGAAAGGAAAGGGAAACAGAAAAAGTGACCAATAACCAAAAGCATATCACAATATGTAAATATGATAAAATTAACACATAAACGATAAATAATGACAATATTAAACATGACTACTCCTGCTACCCTACTATACCCCAAGGTCAAACAACCACCTAACCTTACCAACCAATTAGCCTACTACTAATTCGCGATCTCCCCTCCTTTCTATATAAGGTCATGTCCTCGGTGAGATCAAGTTTCGTCATATCTTGTCTGATCACCTCCCCCCCTAATACTTCTTCGGTCTATCTCTACCCCTCTGTGTAACTCCCAAAACCAGTCTCTTGCACCTTTTAAATAGGAGCATCGGTACTCCTCCTCTACACATGTCCAAATCTATCTTTTCCCGAATGGTCTCATTCCTAATCCCGTCACTTCTGGTATGACCATACATCCATCTCAAATTCTCATCTCTACAACATGCATCTTTTGAACATGTGCATTTTTAATTGGCCAACACTCCACCCCATACAACAAAGATAGTCCAACTACCATTCTATAAAACTTACCTTTGAGTTTAGATGGTATTTTCTTGTCACACAATACTCTAGAGGCAAGCCTCCATTTAATCCATGTTGCCCCAATATGATGTGTGACATCATCGTTGATATCGCCACTACTCTGGATTAGATACTTAAAGTTTTTCCCCTTTGGGATAGGTTGAGTGGCAAGCCTCACATCAATGTCTGCTTCATCTCTCACAACACTGAATTTGCACTCCAAGTATTCAGTTTTGATCTTGCTTAGTTTGAATCTTTTGGACTCCAAGGCGTGTCTCCAATCCTCCAACCTATAATTAACTTAGTCTGAGTCTCATTAATCAGTACTATGTCATCTGCAAGCAGCATACACCATGGTACCTCATTTTGGATAAATCGCGTCAGATCATCCATCACCAAGGCAAATAGGAAAGGGCTCAACACAAATCCTTGATAAAATCTCATCTCAATAGAGTAATACTCTGAGTCTCCTCCCACCATTCTTACCCGAGTTTTGACTCTGTCGTACATGTTCTTAATCGCCCTGATTGTCATTGGGACACCTTTCACCTCTAGACACCTTTATAGGACATCTCCTGGAACTTTGTCATAGGCCTTCTCGAGATCAATGAACACCATATGAAGGTCTTTCTTTCTTTCCCTATATTTTTCCACTAACCTCCGAACAAGATGAATTGC
>JAABOM020000084.1:2745944-2760396 GCA_011800125.2 Solanum clarkiae | reverse complement strand
CCTCACCCCGCAATGAGCGGGAGCCTTTTGAGGCACTGGGGTATGTTGTTGTTGTTGTTGTTGTTGTTGTTGTTGTTGTGTCGAGAAAAAAATGCATTTAACAATAATGATTTTTTACTTGGAAACTTCACCCCTTGTTTATATAGTTGTTACCCGTTGTAATATATTGTATTGTTAGTTTAAGTATAAATATGTTTATTTTGATTGTTACTTAAATTGTATTGCATTATATAGTTTAAAGTTAACTGTTAGGTAATGATGAAAAATCACATTTAACGTGATTATATTGTTATCTTAATATTTTTTCTATTTTACCTTTACTTATAATTTAGTAATTTTATTTTATTCTTTATTCTATTTTTTATATTGACTTTATTCTGTAACTTAAATTTTATAGGTTTATCATTCAAAAATATTGTCATACCCCTGAGCCTACACCCTGGATGTGGCCAGCATTCAAAAATTATTTTTGGTCCTCAAGCGAACCCTTGTCCTGACAGACTGATTCATCTGAAGACTTTTTAAAAAGAATTGGTGGAAGGGGAAGAAGAAATGAGAAAGGGATTACAATGTGGGGAATTGAACCCTTACCAACAAGATAGGAGTTCAAGCAGCCAACCAACTGAGATACTAAGATTTCTCTATTCATCTGAAGACTTTAACATGCATGTAGAATCTTTATAATGTGTACCTTTAAAACGACGTTTAATGAAACTCAAATTCTCTCAATCATGCTTTATAAACATAGTAATATTTAAATATTTGAATGAATAGACTGGACTAACTTACTAACTCTGTCTATGAAGCCTCTACTATACTAAAGATAAGTGCTGCCACAAGACCCACGACTACCTAAATACAAAATAAATAAATTAAATTAACTAACTAGAGCCTTCTGAAAGCGAAGAAGTCTCATCAACTGTTGTTGGGAAGTTGTGTTACTAAATGTTTGCTATCATGGATACCTGAAACTACATCATAAAATGATGCAGCACTAAATAGCGTCAGTACGTGAAATGTATGGTATGTAAAATGACCAAAATGGAAACTCAAGATAGGATGTTAAACTCAAAGACTTATGAATCAACATCATAAAATGATGCAAAACCAAAGAGCGGTAGTACGTGAAATGTACGGTATGTAAAACTACCAAAACAGAAATTCAAGATAGGATGTTAAACTCAAAGACTTAACTCAAAAAATAACTTAGTAACATAATCAATGCAATATAAGCAAACATATCTGATTAATGCATAAATAAATGCAACTCAATATACATATGAATATACTATGCTTTAGTTTGGGAAGTTTCTCTAACCGAGAACCATCATTATGAGCATCATGATGGTAAAATGTCTTGCCACATTACCGGAGTCATCCAATACCTTGCTAGGGTAAGGGATGAAACTGGACTTATGGATTCATCTAACCAGCCATCTCAATCGCATATGAGGAGTTGTACAATCTGGTACAATCTTATCCTATGTTGGCTACATAGTTTATGAGATTGGAGTTATCTAAATTCGTACTCACGCCGATGCTCAATACTGCTTCCAAAACATGCACTGTACTAAATAACTGTAAAGATATCCCACATTAGAGGGGAAACTGAAAATCTGTTGAGGAAAAACTAAAAATCTGTTACTTAGAGCCTTGGCTCAACATATTTTCTTTAAATTGATTTTTCTTTCTTAAATCTGATAATGCTTTCTCATAATTGGTAATGTTTTCTTTAAAAAGAAAGTAGTCATGCTCTTTACTGACAAAATAATGCATTTGAAACTATTAAGTTCTCTCAAACTTTGAAATTTATGCATAATGAATAGTAGTGCAAAATACCTTAACTGGAATGCTCTTTCAGAATTGATATACCATACTCAAAAGATAGTATAGTAAATAAGTCACTTGTACAACTTATGATGAGATATTTCTTTAAATCAATTCATACTTTGGACTGAATAACTTTTCATAAATTCTTTAGAGTCATAAATATATAAATATTATGTATTGACATTTATAGCTTAACTTGACAATAAAGTAATATATTGCAAGAATTCACTTAAAAAGTATAACATATGTATATAATTCAAAGGAATTTACTCAAAATAAGAAAAAAGGATTTGAATTCAACTCATACTTTAATTTGGGTGAAAACTGATAGTCTATAGGTACTAAATCAAACTTGAAACGACTTGTGGGGAGCCTTACATACCAGTGGCACGACGATTTCTTGGAAGATTTGAAGAATCTCTCAATCCTAGCCCCTTTTCTTTTCTCCTTAGCCCTAGTTCTTGAGTTAGAAAAGCATTAAGTGATTAGGAATACACTTAGAAAGTATTTTAAGGTCGAAAATAGCCTTAGGAAATCGTGAATACTAATAGAAGGGTGGAAAAAGACTAGAATGCCACTCAATAAAAGTGTTATCAAATACAATATTGGAGCAAGTCCTCAATGTAGACTTATTTAATTTTATTTCAGTTCATTTTCTTCCGAAACACATAATCGCACACTTTTTTAGTTAAGCAATTTTGCCCCAAAGTTTTTATTATGCTTCAAGGTATCAAAGTAATATTGGGCTTCCTTTTTTTAAAAAAAAAAAAAAATTATATTAATTTATCAATAATGCTTTCATTGGAAGTTGGAGAAAAAGAAAATTCATAAACTGGTCTCTCTTCTCTCCCCTGTGTCTCTCTCTCTCCCGAGGGCAAAGAAAAACCCTAAGGTTTGTTTACCAACAAGTAAGATTTAAAATTTACTATATTAATTTTCAGTATGCTTCTTTATGGTAGAACCTGAACGGAGCTCGGCTCTGCATAAAGAAATTAACTCCAATTTGTATGATTCATTGTGATGTTCTGTACAAGTTATTGTGCATTTTTGTTTAGTTCCTGTGTTAATATGTTTGCTCATATCGAAGAAAAGAGTAATGCCGTAAAAAAGTTGCAATTTTTATCATTATATTGCAAGTGTTAGCCACTTAAATTGGAATCAACTCATATAGGAAATCCATGACTTGAGAATAGCTCTAAACATCTATATCAGTTGTCCATTCATGCATGTAAAAAAAACTTGGTAAAATAATTTTTACCAAAAGGACCCTTCGGGGTGGCCGAGTGGTTTGGGGTTGGGGCTTCCACGTTGGAGGTCTCAAGTTTGAAACTCCTTGCCAGCAAAAGCAAGGGATTTGCCTTTTGGGTCAAGCTCGTCGCACCGGGCTTGCCTAGTGTGAGTTACCTCTCTGATGTGTGGTTTGCAAGCTGTAGGAACGGAGATTTACCCTGTGCACATCCAAAGATAGCGGTTGCCGGTTCCTCTTGTCATTAAATTTTTCTTTTTTTAACAAAAGGAAAATAACTTGATAACAAATATCTAATGTTGTTTCTTTTGTGAACCAACATTCAGCATGAAATAAAAAGCTAGGAATGCTACTTGGAGAAAATGAT
The DNA here is from genome assembly GCA_011800125.2 of Solanum clarkiae. NCBI lineage: Eukaryota > Viridiplantae > Streptophyta > Magnoliopsida > Solanales > Solanaceae > Solanum > Solanum clarkiae. Next base: position 2,756,953 of record JAABOM020000084.1, on the reverse strand, counting down.
CACTCTCCGGAAGTTGAACTTTGGGATAACAGCTTCTCCTTATTCATTGCTTCGGTTGTTTGCTGTCGATGGTGATTATAGAGTTTTCAGACACGCATTTCAGCCTGTTTGGAGTAGCAAGAATGTTGATCATTCGGTTGGCTTCTTTTGGGGCAACATAGAGATTCAGAGTGGAGTCGACTGGGCTGCGTTTGCTCAGACTGCTCCATTTTCTACAGTTGCTGGGACAATCCTCGTCCAGGCTCAAGACCTTGGTAAAATGTCGGAGGAGTTAGAAAATGTTATTGATGAAGATAGACTTGACGATGCATGGTCTTTGTATGAGCGATACATTCAAATGGAAGGGTTTCCTAGAAAATCAATTGTTAATAAACTTGTAGCAGCCAGTGCTGAAAGCTCAGATCTTGGACAGATGGAGAGGGCTTATGGCTTGGTTGAACAAGCATTTGAGGAGAACAAGCATAGGTTGCTTGAGAGGAATACTCTTATATTTCTCTCTTTAGCTTTTGCCAAATGTGGGTCACCTATTCCCGCATCTACTCTTTTAAGGAAGCTTGTGGAAACAGAGCAGTATCCACCTGTGAGTGCTTGGTCTGCAATCCTGGCTTATATGTCACAAACCTCTACTGGAGCCTACCTTGCTGTTGAATTGGTCCTTGAAATAGGTTACTTATTCCAGGATGGAAGAGTTGATCCTCGTAAAAAGAGCAACGAATCTCTGCTTTCCATGAAGCCTAATGCTACTTGTTTCAACATTGCTTTTGCTGGATGTCTTCTGTTTGGAACCACTAGAAAAGCAGAGCAGCTTCTTGACATGATGCCTCGAATCAACTTGAAAGCTGATGCTACTTTACTAATCATAATGGCTCATATTTATGAGAAAAATGGTCGAAGGGAGGAGCTCAAGAAGCTTAAGAGAGACATGGAAGAGGCCCCTAATGTGACAGAGATGCAGTTTTGTCAGTTCTATAATTGTTTGCTTTCATGCTTTTTGAAATTTGGAGATCTTGAATCTACATCCCACATGGTTCTAGAAATGCTTCGCAAGGCAAACAAAGCTAAAAATTCTCTTGGTGTAGCTAGTTTGCTGCTAGAGACTTCTAGAAGTGGCAATACATTGCGTTCAAATGTTCTCCCCGAGGATGCACATCATCGAAAGTCAGATGGATCAGAAAATTTGGTATCATATGAAGATCTCTGTAGGGACCGAAAACTTTCAAAACTGCAGACCATTGCTAAAAACTTGCTTGATGTCTTGGTAACTAAGTTGCAGAAGCAAATTGAATTTATTACAACTGAACATGGTATTCTCCAGCCTACTGAGAAATTATATGTTAAATTGGTTAGGGCATTCTTAGAAGCTGGGAGAACAAAAGATCTTGCGGAATTTCTTATTAAGGCAGAGAAAGAAGATTCTCCAGTTTCAGTTGATGATTCTGCCTTGGTTCATGTGATACACTCTTGTATTTCACTTGGATGGTTACATCAGGCACACGACCTTCTGGATGAAATGCGATTGGCTGGCGTTAGAACTGGTTCTTCTGTTTATTCATCTCTTTTGAAAGCATACTGTAAAGAGAAACGAGCGGGGGAAGTTGCATCACTGCTTAGAGATGCTCGTAAAGCTGGGATTCAGATAGATGCAAGCTGTTATGAAGCACTGATCCAGTCCAGAGTGATACAGAAGGACTCTCAAGGGGCCCTTGACCTGTTCAAGGAGATGAAAGAGGCTAAGATACCAAGAGCTGGTCATCAGGAATTTGAGAAATTGTTGAAAGGGTCTGCAGAAGGAGGTGAAGCTAGTTTAATGGTGACGCTTTTGCATGAAATCAAGGAAGGGCAAAAAGTAGATTATGGAGTTCATGATTGGAATAATGTAATTCACTTTTTCTGCAAAAAGAGGCTGATGCAAGATGCCGAAAAGGCTTTTAAGAAGATGAGGAGTCTGGGCCATGCTCCAAATGCACAAACTTTTCATTCTCTGGTCACAGGTTATGCCGCCATTGGTGGAAAATATGTCGAGGTGACGGAATTATGGGGTGAAATGAAGTCTATTGCTTTTTCTAGCGGAATGAAGTTTGATCAGGAACTGTTAGATTCTGTGCTTTATACATTTGTTAGAGGTGGTTTTTTTGTTCGAGCAACTGAAGTTGTGGAGATGATGGAGAAAGGTAATATGTTTATTGACAAGTATAAATATCGCACCCTCTTCTTAAAATACCACAAAACACTCTACAAGGGAAAGGCTCCAAAATTCCAGTCAGAATCCCAGATGAAAAAAAGAGAGGCAGCATTGAACTTCAAGAGATGGGCTGGGTTATGCTGAAGATTCATACTCTATTGCATCAAGTATATTACCCTTCAATGCTGGAACTTGTTGCTCTGATTGTTCTAAAATGGGTTGACAGAAAAGTGAATGGATCTCCCTGTTGATTGAAATATTCCTGACCTGTCACCTGATGCTAGCAGAGCAAGACATCTCCATGGATCTCGTTCTTATTAATTTCTGATCTTTCAGTTCCTTATCACTGCAAATGCCTTGTGAATAAGTCTTATTGGTGAGATGCATCATGCTTTCTCTGTGCGTGCTTTTAAGGAGACATATTAATAATAGCGAGTTTGAAGATCAGTCTCCATTGCTTATAATACTGCTTTGTGCTCAACACGGTGTCTGTTATGAGTAAAGTTGTGCCTGAAGATCATCTATTTATTTTGTGCTCTGGAATGATTGAGAGGTTCAGAATGAAGTATTTATTTTGCTTTTCTATAAGAACTTCATCCATTTAATGTATGGATGCATTAATCTTCTATTGAATGTTAACCTTAGGTGTCTGCAGTATTCATCTAAAAGAAGGATTTATCAAATTGCATGTATCAAATTGCACCGTGAAAGATCTGCTACTCACCACAATCCCTTTAAGAGAACCTTCAACATATATGCAAAATTGCTGAAATGAAGTATTTCGGGCAGATAATTCTGCAAGCACTTATACTGAGAGGTAACTCTCTCGAACCTCATTACTGCCAGAAACTCCATTTGTCTGTATTGGTTTGCATAGTGACTTTCTCATTATTCCAACAAGAACGATTAAAGATCTTCACATTTAGATGTTAACATTTGTTTCTGGAGAAACTAGGGAGGTCTCTATCTAGAGGTCCATTAAATATTTAACATGTTGAAGCTTAAATATTGTGTTGATTATATGGTTTATACGCATTTAGTTATATGTCTTTTAGTTTTAGGCTGTACTTTCAATCTCATATGATCTGTAAGATGAAGTCTAATGTCATTTTCGCTTTGTTCTATGTGTTCTTGTGAAAAGATTTGACTTCGAACATGACTTCTCACTTTTGTGCTTTCTTCTATCTTTCTTGTGAAAAGCTTGACTGAGAACTATGTTGCTTCCTATGTGTACTAAAAACAATTTTTGATACCAAAACAATGATCCGCTGATCCTTGAGTACTTAACATTTGCATTGAAGAGTTTATGTCAAAAGCTAAAAGAGCAGGTTTTTATTGTAAGCGTTAAAGTTCGATGGTAACTTTGCTACTGAAAATTGAGAGGAACTATCTGAATATCAACAGAAGAAAAGGCTAGCTCAGACTTAAGAGTATGGGATGAGATAAATTTATTAGTTTACTGTTGATTAATAGATTTTGAAATCATTGCCCTTGAGAATAGCATAACAGAGAGGCCTAGGGCTTAGTTCTAGTGGTATGAGCTCAGTGCGTGATTTGTACGCTAGATGCACGTCATGGGTTCGATATCTAAGTGGAGAAGGGTAGAAAGGCAGGCTCATTATCACCGAGTTTCAAACTGTACATAACTGGCTCTTGGGATTTCTTGGTTATTAAAAAAAAAAAAATGGCATGAGAGAGACATCTGCTCGATTTTTAGTTCATTGCTTTTTGGGTTGAACATTTTTCTTGTGGGTTTCTACTATTGGTTTTAACGTTGAACGAGTTGGGGTCATAATAAAAAAAGGACCTTTTTGCTTCATATTTTTCAACAAACTTAACTCCACAAAAATCCAACACGGCTTCTCATTTGAGCACAGCGTTCTGATTCTGGTGATTTTTGATTAAACAAATTATGAGAACGTAAGTAAGACTAAGGGATTTGTAAACTTTGAGCCTTACAATTTTAACATGAAGATTTCCTGCTGATAATTGTCACTTCCTCATTCACTTATCTACATCTTCTTTCTCTTCTATTGCTTTCAGCTTACTTCTTCGGGGATCTATGGAGCTGAGTCGCTTCTTGCCATTCCTTAAGTCAAAGATGAGAAATTGTTGCAACAAATGGAAGAAAGGGCTGCCTTGGCTGAAGACAACTCACTGAATCATGAGTGTTTCCTGCAATATGTCTGGTAAATTTCCCACGGGACTTGAGCACTCTTGGCCTTGTTCTTAGGTGAGTTTTTAAAGATTTAAGCCTTATCAGAATTATTTATGATCCTGTTGAATATATGTAAGATCTAGTTCTTTCAGGTAAGACAGTTCTAATCATGATGGCATTGAGAAGCTATTGTGAGGCGAAGTGGTTAAACATCAAACAGGAATTTGATTTCTCCTAATTGATGTGTAATATGTGTGCACTATTCTAGCTTAGATGGATTCTGTAGTCTACTTAAACTTTTCTTCCCACACATGTTATGTAAGGATTAGTTTGCCATTTAATTGTTGTATTTTTGAGTTTGGTATGGACTATGAAGGTGATGGACTTTTGTGATGTATTGCCTTTATAACTTTGTCATTTTTAGTAAATGTAATTGTACTATATGATATGCACGCATGTTTCATCGTTAAATATAGTTGAATACGGAGTTAAAGGAAAAGATACAAAGGTTCCTTATTACTTCATCAGTAAGTACAGCTATATATGTTCTTCTATCGTAGACATGACATACGAATAAGAAAACCCTTTTACCACTCATGGGTGTGGTGGCATGTTGGAATTTCTCCACCTTTAATTAAAGGTCTCAGTTTTAAGCCCTGATAATGGACAACTTTTGGTGGGGAGCGTTTTTTCTTTCTGTAGTTTAGTACGGAAGAAAAATTCTCTAGGAGAAGTCTTCTCTTAAAAAAGATGAAAAGAAATTGCTCATTCTTGTCCTCTTTTCAAAGAGTAATTTTTTAGTCAAGGAGATGCGAACAACTCAGCTGTGGTCTCATTGGAAAGCACACATTTTGCATTGACCATTTTAATAGTCATTTTTTTGGTTGGCCTGAAAGTCTCTGATTGAGAATGACATGTGTGGCCTAACATGTTTTTGGGGGTTGACTAAATGCTTTATTGGTGGACTTTGACAATTTGGTAACTTGTGATAGTGCTTTGACAACTTATTGTGCTTTGTAAAAAGATAGTTGATCCAAAAGAAGTCTTACAATGTGGTAACCGGAATGCTTAGAAAACCAAAAAGATGACCAGCAGCAGCAAAAATGTGCAACATTTTGTTCATATAATTCTTGTTATTCTTCCTTGTTTCAATACAGGATTATGCACAGAAGTAGATAGCATTACCAGCACTCAATCTCTGAGAGATCCCGGGATTTTATCGTCTCCAGGAGGCTTCTTGAAGTGGGATTTTTCAGTCCTCTAAACAGCTTCTAACAGGTATGTTGGTATTTGGTACAATTTTTCTGAAACGATTGTCATTTGGGTGGCTAATAGGGACAAACCTTTAATAGATTCTTGAGGGTTTGTGAAGATATCTGGTGATGGAAATGTCGTCGTTGTGAATGGGGAGGAGGAGATTCTTTGGTCATCAAATGTTTCAACCTCTCAGGTAAACTCAGCTGCTCTTCTTCAAGATTTTGGGAACTTTGTTCTTGTAGATCATCTGAACAATGGGAGCCCAATATGGCAGAGTTTTGAGCATCCCTCTGATTCAATTGTCCCTAAAATGAGAATAAGTGAAAACACAAGGACAGGGGAGAGGGTAGAAGTGAAATCTTGGAGAAGCCCTTCGGATCCTAATTTCGGAAACTTTTCTTTAGGAATGAATGCTGGAAGCATTTCTCAGATGTATATCTGGAAAGGCAGCCGTCCCTACCGGCGAAGTGGTCAATGGAATGGCCAGATCTTCATCGGAGTGCAGGATATGTATTCTGTGTCAATTGATGGATTTATTGTAGTGAATGATCGCGAAGGTACTGTATATCTTACTGGACCTACTGGTTTTAATTTCTTAATGAAATTCATCTTGGATTGGAAAGGAAACCTGGTTCAATCATATTGGGATGAGAATGAGACAAACAGGAAGATAATATGGTTAGCTCCCAAAAATGATTGTGAAGTTTATGGAACGTGTGGCCCATTTGGGAGCTGCAATTATTTGGAGTTGCTGATTTCTTCTTGTCTGAAAGGTTTCGAGCTAAAAGCATAGGGAAGAATGGGAAAATGGGAACTGGACTACTGGTTGTGTTAGAAGGAGAGCTTTGCAATGTGAAATAAGGAATTACTCGGGAAATTCAAGTAAAGAAGACGGATTTTTAAAGGTGGGGTTGATGAAATTGCCTGATTTTGCAGAAAGGTCATCTACCACAGAAGACCAATGTAGAAGCCAATGCTTGGGAGATTGTTCCTGCATAGCATATGCATATGACTCAGGTATCGGCTGTATGTCATGGAGTAAAAACTTGATTGATGTTCAGCAGTTCCAAAGCTGGGGGAAGATCTCTATATTCGTGTGGCACATTCAGAACTTGGTATGTATTCTGGTGGTGAATAAAAGACTCATTATCCACCCAGAGTAGCTTAATGAGACGGACCTGGAGTAAGCGCGCATTTCGCCGCGCCCGCTCCGGCGCCTGAGGCGTCCCATACCACCCAGCTCTTGTGAGGCCTCTTCGATGTCTCATCTCTGAGGCCGTAACATTAAGCAGTCATTTGAGATATAATGGAATTCCATACATATACACTTTAAGTAGCTTACTTCTGTAAGGAACTGATATTTGTTCACACTGTGTGTTTTCTCTACATTGCAGATCATCATAAAGACAAAGAAAAATTGCAATTCCAGTAATAGTTGGTACTCTTACACACTGTGTGTGTCTGTTCCTTTGCTGTACAAGGATTGTCAGACGTAGAGGTGAACATGCTATTAAGTTTTTGTATTAGAATAGACCCTTCTGGTCGGGGCCTTCCGTGGATCCTGTGCTATAGCGAGAGCTTTAGTGCACCGGGCTCGCCCTCACCCTTGCCCTTACCCTTTTTGGTAGCTATAGTTAACTTGTGTTCCTGCTGTATTCGGAGTGAAAACAAAGGAGGTAGTCTGTCTTGGTAACAAAAGTCCAGTTCAGATGGAAGAGTTACCAGTCTTCAGTCTCGATACTCTTTCAAATGCAACATCACAATTCCATGAGGACTCTTGGTCAGGGCGGTTTTGCTCCAGTTTATTAGGTACAATTTTCATCTCTCTTGATCACTTTCCAAATTTCAAGTCGCTGAAATTGGTGATTCCTTCTAGGGAAAATTGGAAAATGGGAAAGAAATAGCAGTCAAGAGGCTTTCAAAAGCCTCTGGACAAGGGCTGGAGGAGTTCATGAATGAAATGTTAGTGATCTCTAAAGTCCAACATAGAGACCTTGTTAAACTTTTGAAGCAAAGTTAAATACCTTCTCATGAATTTTCAGAAAAATTAAAAAGTTCTCTCTGACCCCCTTCTTTAAATTCTTCATTCATATTTGACAAACATCTAGATGAAGGACAACGATGCATTTTGGATTGGCGAAAACGTTCCAGTATAATTGAAGGGATTGGTCGAGGACTCCTTTATCTTCACAGAGATTCAAGATTTAAGATAATTCATAGGGATCTAAAAACATTTTGCTCGATAATAACTTCAGTCCAAAGATTTCAGATTTTGACATGGCTATGATTTTCGGATCTGATCAAGATCAAGCAGACACAAGGAGAGTAGTTGGTGCTTAGTAAGTGGACATTGATCTATATAATACCATAAATTTGCATAATTTTCTCAAAGACCATATCATACATAATCATTGACTAACAAATTTTTACACCAAAGAACTGGCATTTTTACAGTGGATACATGGCCCCAGAATATGCAATGGAAGGAAGGTTCTCTGAGAGATCGACGTTTTCAGCTTTGGAGTCTTAGTGTTAGATATCATAAGTGGCCAAAAAAAATACAAGTTCTTGGATTGAGACTTCCTCTTTGAGCCTTTTGGGATATGTAAGACTCCTCTTATATGCCTACCGTAGCAAAATTTTTGTTAGAATATATAACATAACATTACATGAAAAATCGGTTCCAAAAAGAACTTGAAAATGTTGTTGCAGAGGACGACTGCTGACTATATGTACCTTTTATTTATGCATCTATTAGTTTGATGATCACCTTCTCACTGTTTCCAGGCATGGAAGTTATGGAAAGAAGCAGATTTATCAAGTTTTATCGATCCATTCATACTGAACCCGAGCACGGAAATGGAGATCAGAAAATGCATACAGATTGGTTTACTGTGTGTTCAAGAATTTGCTGAAGACAGCCCAAGTATTTCATCTGTTCTTGTCATGCTTACTAGTGAAACTACAAGTCTTCCAGCACCATTACAACCTGCTTTTACTGAAAGAAGACACTTCGGAATATGCAATGAGAATAGAGAAACTAAGTTCACTTTGAACAATGTGAGTATCACAAACCTTACTGGTAGATGACTTGACGACGATGACACTAACATATCCAATAGAATTCCACAAATGGGGTTTGGGAGGGTAAAATGTACGCAGACCTTACCACTACCTCATAGAGATAGAGAGGTTGTTTCCGGAAGACCCTCGTCTCAAAAATATCATGCCCCAAAAAGGTAGATGACATGAGAATATGAAAATTGTTATTGTACATGATAATCCATCCGTCTCAATTTGTATGACACTTTTTTAATTCTAATACATTTGGAAATATTTGACGCGATTCATTTCTTTGTTACATAGCTAAACAACATCAACATACCCAGTGGAATTTCACAAATGGGGTTCAGGGAGGGTAAAATGTACGCAAATCTTACTAAATTGTCATTTTTGTTGCATAACTTTTGAAAATGTGAATGGCATGACAGTAAGAAAATAACAAAAATGGTCCATTATGTCTTTTTAACTTTATTAGAAGTGTACATTTGATTTCTATCTAATACAACAACATTACCCCAATGCTTTAAAGGCTTTCGCCCATTGCGGGGTAAAGGGGGGGTCAGATGTACGCAGCCTGACCTCTATGTTTAAAACATAGCACGACTTTTCCGGATGACCCATGATGAGCGTCGAAAGTTACATTGATTAACTGCTATTTCACAATTGAAAGAAGCGCAGACAGTTTAAAGAGTCATTTTGCTTTATTCTATCATACTCCAAAGCCAAAAAATAGTGAATCTTTGGCTGCATCCGAGATGGACGGAAATTGATTTCTATATAATATTTTGTAAAAAACATTTTTGTAATATTTGACAGTTCTAGGAAAAAATTTAGAGGAAACATGTGGTTATTGTAGTATTTTGCAATCCCTTATTATTTTTATTTTTTTAAGAAGTATTGAAATGCAATGTTCTTTTGTTATTTTTGGTTGATTTTTGTTGTGTGTGTGGTAAAGTTTTTTTTTTAATGTTGTAGTTTCGAAAATATGATATAAGGTTAAACTGCAAGTTGAAATGCTCATTAATACATGAACTTAAAATGCAAGTCAAATTTTTTCTTAATTATCGGTTCGGATATTGAGTTAACCGCTAATATTTTACAATATTTATTTAATTGAAAATTAATGTATCCAAAATTATATTACGCACAAAAAAAGCTCATTGCCTCAGTTTGACTAAATGGTAATATACAAGGCTACATTGCAACTAATCTCTTAATTTCGTGCAGAAAATTAACTTTGAATGCGAACTTTCTAATCTATCAAGCATGGAAACAACAAGCAGTTACTCATACTGGAGTTCTTAATCTAACCACGTTCAAAACTAAACATACGGGGTAACTAAAAGATTTAACAAAAAAGACTAAAGTTGTAAATAATTAAACAACTTATCGAGTGACTCGAATTTTAGAAGATTAAAATTGACACCCAAATTAATCACCCAATTACCTGAATTTTAAATCGATACCTAAATCATTAAATAAATATCTCGAGCTATGCCCAATAAACCAAATTTTGTTTTGGATCATCAATTTCGATTAGCCCTAGCTCTAATAGGTGGCCAACATACTAATTAAGGATTTCTCAATTCAATCAAAATGAGACAATATAACAAAAATTAAATAAAAGAAAAATATTCATTTTGGACAGTCAGCTGTAAATATATTACCATAGATGTAAACAATAAAATCTGCTTATAATAAGGAAAAAAAATAATGTTATTTCAAATTTGCAAAAGTGGGTAACTTAGTTTTGAACGGAGAGAAATAAGGATGGGGATATGAATTTATTTAGCACTATCTTTTTATTTTTCATTTTTATTTCATATTTATATCATTATATTTAAAGTTAGTCGAAAACATTTTAAAATATATGTACATTTTTTATTCCTATATTGCTAAATTATACATTGCAAAATTATATTAGGTATATTTTTTTTTTATTATTATTTATTTATATATTAATATTCAATTAAATTAAAATTTGTGTTAAGAAAAAATGCTTTTAACAAAAATATTTCTTAGGAAAATTCACACCCTGTGTCTTCTGACTTCTCTCCTCCTTTTAATGCACGAACATATTCCAATCACTTAATTAGTTGGAATTGAATATAGAGCAGCATTGACAGAGCCGCCAGCACCGCCAGGGGATGGTAAGTTAAATTCATAGCCTTCGTCAAGATAAATATTTTTGTTTCCGCTCCGCTCAATATCGTTGCTAGCGAAAAAAGAGTTTAAGTTCATTGGTTAATAATGACGTAAAGTCTTGTTACGCCGAAAAATGACCGGCTTAAAAAATAAATTGAAAATAAATTAAAAATTATTCGAAAATCGAGAATCAATCTAAACTCA
>JAABOM020000084.1:2728008-2745108 GCA_011800125.2 Solanum clarkiae | reverse complement strand
TTATTATTTTTAAAAATTATTTAAAAATTATTAAAAAACAAAAATAAAGTCACGATAATTAATTTGACCTCGTGGAGAGTAAAAATTGGGTGTCAACAAGTCTCATTTAGTATAACGATTAATTTGGCATGATCACATTGTTATCTCAATATCTTTTCTATTTTATCTTTACTTATTGTTTAATAATTCAGTTTTATTCCTTGTCCCTTTTTATAGTAGCTTTATTTTGTCAATTTTTTTTATAGGTTTATAATTCAAAGATGTGTGATATTATACAACACAAAGATACAATCTACTTAAATATTGTATTTATATATTAAGACAATTATATATAATAGAATATATCATGAAACTATATGTAATAATAATAACAATATAACCAATGGAATCCCACAAGTGAGGTTTAAAGGGGGTAAAATGTATGCAAAATCCTATCACTATTCATAGAGATGGATAGACTATTTTCCAAAGATACTCATCTCAAAAATATCATCCTCAACAACAGAAAATACTAGATATAAAACAATGACTAAAATGGACAGCACACGAAAATTTATAAAGACAATACAAGTAATAAATAAATAATAGACAATAACAAAACAGTATATAATGATATGACTACATCTACTAACCTACTATATCACAAGGTCCAACATCATTCTATCTCTGTTGGTTTCTTACCTTCTATCCTAATACACAACTTTCACTTCTTTTTATCTAAGGTCATATCCTCAGTGATACAAATTTGTGTCATATCCTGTCTAACCAACTCCCCCTAATAATTTTTCGGGAAAAGGGTCAAAATACACCTCAGGTATTGATTATTGTTTCACTTTATTCTCGCTGTTTAAATAAGTTCATTTATACCCTTGCTGTTAACAAACTTATCAGATTTGCCCCTCAATTAAATGGATTGCTCCAAATCATTTAAAATTAACATAAGTTCTTTTAATTGACTCATTCTCCTTTTAGACCCATATCCGACCCATCTCCTCATTCATCTTCATCATCTTGTTCCTTCATTTCTACCGCAAAAATCAAACAAATACTTCTATCACTATCGAAGCACCGGTGACTATGTCCATTGGCGCTGATGCCAACTTCTAAATCCACATGAGACACATCTACATTTGTCATTTTCAACAATCCCAAAATCAAGAAAATCAGAACTTTTGAAAGACTCCAACTACCAAGATTCAATTCTCTTCCCATTTCAACAAACTCCACAACCAAGAAAGCATTAAAAAACTTTTTGTTATCATTTACAGTGCTACATGAATTAGGGCTCCAATGCCTCATTTTTTGGTCCATTAATATGTAAAATTTATGAAAGTAGTGGAGTGATGGAGAAGAAGACGATGATTCCATGGCTACAAGGGTTGCCGCCGATGGGTTTTTGTTGGCGTTTTGGCAGTGAGGAGAGGAGAGGTAGACGATAGAGATCTGGTGGTGAAAAAAGGTTTGTTTGTTGGCTGTCTCTCGTCAAAGACAAAGGGCGAAGGAGAGAGGGCTGTCGTGGTGAGGAGGCTGGGGTTTTCAGACCACTGGTTGCCGGATTGAGAGGGTGAAAGGGAGAAGAATGGAGGAGATAGTAAGACAAGGGTCACCAGTTTGCTTTTGCATTTCTGGCGAGATTTCGCTGGTAGTAATGGTGGAGGCAACGTATGGTTGAAGAAAGGAGACAAGGCTTTGAGTATTTTGGTGTAAAAGAATTAGGAAAATAAAAGAGGAGATTTAATTTGAAAATAAAAGAATTGGGTTTGGATTAAATTTGGTATTTATTTAAGACGGATCAGGTTTGGGTCGAGTTTGGATTGAGTATTTAAGAAACGAGTTAAATGAATATAATTTGTGATAATCCATCCAATTGAAGGGCAAATCTGGTGAATTTGTTAATGACGAGGTTATAAATGAACTTATTTTAATGGCGCGGATAAAGTGAAATAATAATCGATACTTGATAGGTATTTTTGACCCTTTTCCCTATTTTTTTCAGGGTCTAATAATGTTTAAAATTCAAAAAGCTTTTAATTAAGAATTAAAAATAAATTATTTATGCTTCAAGATATCAAAGTAGTAAACGTAAAGATAATATTCAGCTGTTTTTTTTTTTTTTAAATTAAATTGCATTTATTTTTATTATTAATTTATTACAATGCTTTCGTTGGAAGTTGAAAAAAAAAATATTCATAGTCTCTCTCTTCTCTCTTTCTTAAAAAAGGGTTTCTATCATCTCTCTCCTCTTCTCTTTCTCTCTCTTCCTTTCTCTCTCCTTCAGTTCTCTCTCTCCTCTCCCTTCTGTCTCTCTCTCCTGAAGGCAAAAAAAAACCCTAAGATTTGTTTACCAACAAGTAAGTTTTTTTCTCTCTCTCCCTTGTTCTCCCTGTCTCTCTCTATATATCTCTTTCTTTAAAAATTTGGACTTTTTTCTTTATCTCTATCTCTTTCCTCATTTTTTTGGGGGAAAAAGATATATACATTCTTTGATTTAATATATGCATGCCCAATTTGCTAATTTCATTTTGATGGTTTTTGTTAGCTTAAATCTTGGATCTGTTTTTTGTACATCTCATTTCTGTCAGATCTGTGTTGGAGACTATAAAGATTTGATTTTTATTTGTGGGTTTCCAGTTCTATTGAATTCTGTGTTGATTTTGACTAGATTGGGGGGGGGGGTTGATTTATCAAGGTTGTATTTAATTGCTTCATAGCTGATCTGGAAACCCCCTAGAAGATTCTAATTTTGTTTGGGGTTTTTTTAATTTCTAATGGCTGCAAAATGTTGAATTTGATGAGTTTTGGCTGGTCATTTTGTTTGTGGGTTCAAAGTTTCTTGTTGGGGTTATCAAAAATTTGATCTGGAAACTCAAAAGATTCTAACTTTATTTGTGGAATTTTGTTTAATGTTGAAGTTGATGAGTTTTGGGTGCTCATTTTGTTTGTGGGTTGGGAGTTTCTTGTTGGGGTTATCAAAAATTTGATCTGGAAACTCAAAGGATTCTAACTTTATTTGTGGGATTTTGTTTCTACTGGTGACAATGTTGAATTTGATGAGTTTTGGGTGCTCATTTTGTTTGTGGCTTCAAAGTTTCTTTTTGGGGTTATGGAAACTTTGATATGGAAGCCCAAAAGATTCTAACTTTATTTGTGGATTTTATTTCTCGTGTCTGCAATGTTGAATTTGATGAGTATTGGGTTCAAAATTTTTCCTGGGGTTATCATAAATTTGATCTGGAAAGCCCAAAAGACTCTTTTAACTTTGTTTGTGCAATGTTGAATTTCAGGAGTTTTGGGTGCCCAAATATTTGAGTTGGGGTTATGGAGATTTGTTCAATTTTCCAGTTTTACATTTCATTTTTATTGAAAGGTTTGATGAAATTGCATCTGAATTGGAATGGTGGCCATGGGTATGGGTAGATTTGATTGATTTGCTACTGGCATTTAGCTTTGAGTTTCTGGATCTGCTCATATTATTCTTGGATAACTTGTTTTTGTTATTTCCTATCTGTTTCAAATCTTAAGGGCTTTGTTATGTTGGATATATTCCTAATTTGGGTCTTTGAAGTGTATGGAGATTAGGGATTTAATGCATTGTTGTTGGGCCTTTCTAATTGTGGCAAAAATGTTAATGTTAAGTGGTGATGTTTGTGTTCATCTGTAGTTTATTGATGGATGACGATGGATTGAACATGAGGAACTGGGGTTATTATGAACCTGCCCTTAAAGGGCATCTAGGTCTTCAGCTGATGTCATCAGTGGTTGATCGAGATACAAAACCTTACCTTACTAGGCGTGAGAATCCAATCATGGTTGGTGCTAATGGGGTGTTCCATTCTCGGGATTCTATCATCCCAGAAGCTCCTTTGTCTCACATTGATTATGTAAGGGACAGTTGGATAAATCACAGAGACAAATTTCTTCATATGTTTCCCGGGAATCATTATGCTTCAGTTCTTCCTGATGCTTCTGCAAGTAATCCCATTCAAATGGTTCAGCAACCTGATACAACTAAGGAGGTGGGGGTAAATGCAGAGGAACCTAGTGTTAAGAAGGAAAGTGGTCCTTCAAAGAGAAAGACAGGTGGTGCCGCTCCCAAAGCAAAGAAGTCAAAGAAGGCCTCATCTGCACCTAAGGAAAATGGCAACCCCTCTGTTCAGCGGGCAAAACCAGCAAAGAAGAGCATGGACATTGTAATAAATGGAATTGATATGGACATTTCTGTAATTCCTATACCAGTTTGTTCCTGCACTGGTGCTCCTCAGCAATGCTATCGATGGGGATGTGGTGGCTGGCAGTCAGCTTGTTGCACCACTAGTATATCAATGTATCCACTTCCGATGAGTACTAAAAGACGTGGAGCAAGGATTGCTGGAAGAAAGATGAGCCAGGGTGCATTCAAGAAGGTTTTGGAGAAACTTGCTGCAGAAGGATACAATTTTGCTAATCCAATTGATCTGAGGACTCACTGGGCTAAACATGGTACCAACAAGTTTGTGACAATCAGGTAGACTTACATAGAGGGTACCATCACAGACCGCCAATGCATCTTGTTTGTTTACTTGTATATCCCTGGGACCTTTGCAGAGGTTTACTTGGTACCTTTTTGTAGTCCGTGACTATACATGCTTAGACTTCGATATTTTATTTCCCAGCAACAGTTGTTTAATTTTTCATTTTGTTGCTTTGGTAGCTGGCACTCTGTTCTGCCTGCCAACAGTAGGATGTTAAAAATTTCTTTTCTTGATTGGATGTTTTTTAAGATGAGCATGTTCATCCATTTATTTTTCCTCCTGTCAATTATCTCTTTCCAATACCCACCCCCACCCCCAGATGAATGTCTTCTAACGCATTTGCAACTTTCTGTTTGGGATCGTTTTTTTTTAGATGACTTGTCATAGCTTGACTAATCTGTTATCACCTCAGTAAGGAAACTAACCCCTTAAGCTACTGTTGCTGATTTCTTGGAGGTAGTTTCCGAATCTATTCTGTTATCAATTTATGCAAATAGATGATGACTGTGTGGCTGGTTTGCATTGTTTTCATTTCATAGTAAAATTTTGAACTGTTGGTCTTGGAACTATCTTGTATTCTTATCTGTTGTGCTTGTAACCTCTGCTATTTTCGGTTTGGTTGTGCCTTGTGAGAGGAAGAAGGGGATGTAGGCGGGACAGAGTTGCATGTGATGATAAGTTGTTGAATTGAAGTAGTTTGAAGGATATAACTTTCGAGAAATCCAACAGTGCCTTGTTATTGCCTTGGATCAGACTATCCCAATCCCCTGTTATAGTAGATAGATGGTATTGCTGCAGTTTGGTTATAGGTCAATGTATAATTATATTTGCCGCGTAAGAGAGTTAAAGCTAGTTTATTATCTGTAATCTTGATGTTTTCTGTGGGAATTCTTGTCCATTATTCATTTTGAAGATGTTGAAAATGTCACAGGATTATGTTTCCCCCCTTGTCTTGTTCAGGTGGGGATTGTTTGGAGATAAGATTCAATATGTGGTAGCTAGAATGTCAAGGCTCTTGGCATGATCTAAAGTTGCTCTTTTGTGTCAACATTCTTATTGTAGATGTTCTTGGTTTTGCATTTTGATAATCTGAAATCCATAAATGACAAAGTTGGTGACTATTTTGTTGTCTTATCCTGTGCTTATTAGGCTGTGTGTGACAATAGTTATGTTCTTTCCTTGTCATGCTGTAAAGCTAAGCTATAACTCACCTTAAAGTCTAAAGTAGGTACATGCAAGTTAACTAAGATATTATAACAACAACATACTCAGTTCTCACAAGTGGGGTATGGGGAGGGTAAAATGTATGCAGGTTTTATCATTACCTTGTAAAGATATAGAGGTTGTTTTCAGAAGGTTCTCAATTCAAATATATCAAGTAGATGCAAAGTGAGCATAATGGAAAGCAATTGGAAACTCATAAATACAATACAAGTAATAAAATAACTGACGATCAATAACAATACAATATATAATGACACGCCTAATCCTACAATCTTACCGTATCATTAGGTAAGACATCATTCACCCCTATTAGCCTTCTACCTTAATAGACGACACATTCTTTTCTATCTTAGGGTATTTTCTCGGTAATATGAAGTTACGCCAAGTTTGAGATGTTACATTTTAAAAAATAGTGACGAGGGGTTCGGGAAGAGTGATGGACATCAATCCTTCCACCAATGAATTCTTGCCATATGTACCAAATTACTCATGAACCTCCGACTTGGCATTTGCTGGTAGCCTTGTAAGAGTAAGGTTAGCGTACACTCTGTAGATTTTACTATGTGAAACTATATTGGATGGATCTATTATTTTTTTTTTCACAATCCTGTCAAATCTAGCAGAAGTGTTTCATTAAATATTTGATAAAAATGCTTAATTTTGATGAGTTTGAATAGCCACACTTACAAAAGTATATTTAGAAACTATTTAAATTTATTCCTAAACATAGTGAACCATTTTTGTTATTTTCTCCCTGTCAAACCATTCAAATTTTAGAAAAGTTTAACAAGTAAAATGAAAATGTACTGTACTTGTTTTAAAAACCAATTTCTTAGGTCTTAATATAGTTTAATTTTAGTTCTTTAATCTATTGACGTTTAGATTGATCAAAAAAAATTATTTGTGATATTATTTAACGCCTGCTTAGTTTGAGCATACTTCAACTTATTTTACCATAAATTTCTCTCTCTGTTGTTATAATTTGGGTAATTTTGCTCAGGAAATGATCTTAGGCATATGATAAAAAAAAATTCCCTAAACATTGTCTCGATTAAAATTTGAACATGATTTTCAAAGTTTACACCCACTTCATTGATGGTTATTCTTGATCTTATCACCTAGTATCTTAATATTTAACATGTAATCGAGAAATGAATGATGACATCAAGCATTTTAAAACGTCTTAGAATTAAAAAAAGTGTCATACAAATTGAGACGGATAAATTATCATGTACGAAACTAATTGTGCATATCTTCAATAACAACAACAATATACCTAGTGAAACTCCACAAGTGAGGCCTGAGAAGGGGTAGGTAAAATATATGTAGACCTTACCACTATTACATAGAGATAGATAGCCTGTTTTTGGAAGACCCTCAACTCATATTTATCACTCCAAAAGCAGAAAAATATTAGATAAACTAACGATCGGGATGAAAAATAATTGGTAATTCTATAAATACAATAAAAGTAAAAAAAAAAATGATGGACAATAACAACACAATATATAAAGACGCAACTAGTTCTGCTAACCTACTCCATCACAATGGCAGGACAAAATCCTACCCCTACTAGCCTATTAACTTTCTACCCTAGTACCCTAATAGGCGACTTCCATTTTTTTTTTATCTAAGGTCATGTCTTCGGTGATATGAAGTTGCACCATATAATGTCTAATCACCTCCCTCTGATACTTTTTCGGTCTATCTCTACCCTTCCACATAACTCCTAAATCCAACTTCTCGCACCTCCAAATAGGTGTGAGCGTCGACGCTCCTTCTCTACACATGTCCAAACCATCTCAGTCTCATTTATCTCATCTTGTCTGCCACAGAGACCACCACTAACATCTTCCGAATGATCTCATTCCTAATTTTATCACGCTAGGTATGTCCACACGTCCATTTCAACATTCTCATCTTCGTAACTTGTATCTATGAATATGCGAGTTTTTGACTAGCTAACACTCCATTCCATATAGCAAAGACGGGCACACCACCATTTTTAAAAATTTACCTTTTAAATTTAGCTGGTTTCTTCTTTTCTCTAATTTGAGATAAAATTTCCTCATTCTTAGATACCCTTTTAGAGGAAAGATCCAAGATTCCATCTTTTGGCTTCTTTACTACTACAACAACAACATACCCAGTAAAATTCCACAAGTGGGATCTGGGGAGGGTAGAATGTACGCAGACTTTACCACTACCATAAAAGTAGAGAGGCTGTTTCCTTTTGGCTTCTTTACTATACTATATTATAAATGAAAAAAAAATCCCTGTCTAACCAAATATTATTTTCCTCATTTTGATCCTCAAAAACAACTGTTTCCTTTCTCTTATCACAGTCCATTTTCATTTAGAATGCTGATTCCTCAAGAAAATGAACATTCTTTTCTTGAAATTTCCCAAATCTATTAAATATTTTTGTCCATAGTTTCACTACTGTTATTAATTAGATGCGACTACAAGGGTCTATGGAACGTATTCTTATCTTGTATTTCTGTCAGAGGCTGTTTCTAAGGCCTAAAGTCGTGACCTCCTCATCACGTGACAACAATTTTACCAATTAATCCAAGGTTCCCTTCAAGAGAAATTTCAAGCTAAGAGTTTCTTGGGATTCAAAATACCTGAGTCAAGGATTGTAAACTGCCGATTTTTATTGATTTGATATAAGCACTTAATATAACAAATGGCTTAAACATATTCCTCAAATTAGCTTGTTGTCATTAAGGAGGAGCAAAAGTAGCCATCTTCATTTTTCCTCTATTTTCTACTCCCCAAATGTTTGACTAGTCTAGCAAAAATAGGAAAATGTGGATTTGAGATGAGAGTCTTTCGGAAAATAGTAAAAATTATTAAAATCTTTATATTCACACTCTTTATAAGCATTTTTTATTGCGCATTTAGTCATACTTAAGAGTTAGAAACGTGTATAACATGTGTTTATATCGAGTAAAAAAGAGAGATAACCTTTGCATAGAGCAACAATTTGTATATGAGTTTTTTTTTCGTACTCATCTAAAAGATAAATAACTAAAACGGCAAAAAGAAGATTTTGCAAAATATAAAAAAGAACATAACCACAAAAAAAGTGTTCCAAAGGGAAAAAACAGGGGAAAGAGAGCAAGAAAAATATCAAACTAGCAATGAAGGTATGGAGAAAGGTCTCCGGATTGGTTAAAGATCAAAATAGCATATGGATTGCTAGTTTATCGAGACGAACAGCTCTCCGGAATCCAGACATCGAGGCTGCTGTGATAAAAGCAACGAGCCACGATGAATTCTCCATGAATATGAAGAATGTTGATCGCGTTTTTAGATGGCTACGTTTATCATCGACTAATCTTAAGCCTCTTATTTGGGCTATATCGATACGAACTGAGAAAACAAAGAGTTGGGTTGTTGCAATTAAGGTATTGATATTAATGCATGGCCTTTATAGCACTAGGCTCCCTTGTGTCCAAAGAATTGGAAGGTTGACGTTTGATCTCTCCGATTTCGAAGATGGACATTCAAGAAACATACAAATGCATGGGATCAACGCCTTCATACGTGCTTATTTCAAGTTTCTTGATCAAAAATCCTACTTTCTCTTCATGGAAATGGAGGAAAAAAGAACCATGATGAAATTAAATAAGAAAATGGTGTTGCAAGACGAAGAAAAAGACGACTTTCCATTGGTACAAGATCTCGTTCTTGTAGAAAAGTTGCAGACATTGCTAGATATGTTGCTTGACATAAGGCCATTATCGGATTCCGCTATTGTCCCTCTTGTTCTTGAAGCTATGGATTGTGTTATGACAGAGATTTTCGACGTCTACAACAGGATACGCCTTGGGATTGATCGAGTTCTATCAAAGATTCATTCAGCTGGGAAAGTTGAAGCCACAATGGCTTTTAGAATCATGAAAAATGCAAATATACAAGCTGCAGAATTGTCTCTATATTTCGAGTTTAATAGAGAAATCGGGGTGAGAAATGCTGAAATGTGTCCGATAGTGGATCAAATACCAAGTGAACAAATGAAACAACTTGAAGAATTCATCAATGGGGTATCACATAAATCCGAAAAGATTGTTGAAATCGATCAATCCATGGAGAAGATACACGAAATAAAGGAGACTGAAAGCAAATTAAAGACGATAATAACTGATCGTTGGGAGACTTTTGACGAAGAGCATGGTGGTGCTTTAGTAAAATTTACACCACCAATAAATCCTTTTGAAGATTATTCAGAATTTACTAGCTCGACTAATATTGTTCCTGTTAAACCTCAAGATTTTCCGGATTTAATTAGCTTTACGTAACACTTAGAGATTTATGGTTTCCATGCATGAACATCAAATATAATGAGGAACAAAAGCTTCAAGAGAGAAAAGAGACATTTTTTCTTACTCCAATATGGATCATATATATACATACAAACTTTATGTAGATAGAATTATGTCAAAGGAAATATTGTTATGTAATGTCATGTCATGTGTGTTATATCGTGCCTTCTTGTCTTCCACTTAAGCTCGTGTTTCGAGATAATCCTTTGTTCCATAGGGTTGAGGTCAATCATTTGAACATGATATGAGCTATTACACACTCATTAAGGGCGACGGACTACTTTGAATTTTGATATATGCTCGAGGATGAATATTATTAGGAGGGACGTGTATGTTTGATCTGATCTATGATAATTTCTATTCTAATGGAGAAGGATCGTGATATTAATTCACAGGAAGCTAAACACAGGTTCAAACAAGAGAGAAAAGAGGCATTTTTTCTTACTCCAATATGGATCATTTGTATAAATATAAACTTTATGTAGATAGAAATTTTGGAAGGAGATATTGTTATGCTATGTCATGTCATGTGTTATCATGCCTTCTTGTCTTCCACTTAAGCTCGTGTTTCGAGACAATCCTTTGTTTCTTAGCATTGGGGCCAGTAATTTGAACATGATATGAGTTATTATACACTCATTCAAGGGTGATCGACTACTTGGAATTATGATTTATGCTCGAGAATGGATATTATTAGGAGAGACATGCATGTTTGATCTGATCTATGATAATTTCTATTCTGATGGACAAGAATAGTGACATTGATTCACAAGAAGCTCAATAAATTCATGGAAAGAGATATTTGTAACTTTGTCTCTTAGATAAGTACTACTATCTAAGACATTTGATTTTGAGTTAAAGATGTTGATCATGTTCGCGGATTAAGGAAATTTTATATTGAAAAGATGTCTCACAAGTTAGAAAAGAAAAATAGAAAATAATTATAAGTTTCTTAAAATTGTTGTTTTCAATTATTATAGGCAACTTGTGCAAGAATCAAGTAATACAAATTTAATGTGATTTCAAAAGTGGTCTAGATACATATCTCATAAGGATATAAATATTGTTTTGATAGACTTGCAATTGTAATACAACATATAAAAAATAATATGATATAGAATATGGTAGGACAAAAACGAGTTAAAAATGTAATGAAGAAAAGAATAACATAACAAATAATACATTGATTGAAATAATATGTAATAATAAATCAAAGACTAAGTAAGTGAAAAGAGGTAATAATATGAAAAGACAAACGGTATAATTCTCAACAACCTATTAACCCTTTATCCTAATCCTCAAGCTTCACGTCCTTCAATCTAGAATGATGTCCTTAATAAGTTATGCGTATGTCATTTATACCTTGTCTGATCCTTCTCTAATGCTTCTTCAGCCTACTTCTACCTTTGCTAATGCCCACAATAGTCATCTCTTAAGCCTGATATCTTAAGATCTTCGTTACATGTACAAATCAACTTAGTCTCGTCTCTCTCAACCTATACACCACAAAAGCTACCTCTGCTTTTGTCCCCAACATCTTCATTACTAATTCTTTCTCCTAATCACTTTGCAACCAAGCAACCCCTAAAGATTTTTTTTCTTCCTAGTAAATACTTTTCACTCTAACTACCACATGCTTTGATAAACTTCCATTATCTTTCCCAAAAGACTAATGATTAATGATTGACACACAGCACCCAATTTCTTCCTCATCAAACAAAAAGACAAAAACATATACAATGGCCAAGTACCCCTTCTTCATATTTATACAATTCTCAACGACCTACTAACCTTTTACCCTAATAGTCAATTTTTACGTCTTTATATCTAGATTCATGTTCTCAATAAGTTGTATGTACATTATTCATATCTGATATGATCCTTCTCCAATACTTATTCAATATACCTCTAACTCTTCTAATGTCCACAATAGTCAATCTCCCACGCCTTCTCACTGGACATCTTAACATCTTCTCTTTATATATAGGAAATCAACTCAATTCACCTCTCTCAACTTATTCACCACGAAAACTATCTCTATCTTGTCCCTAATATCTTCGTTACTAATTCTCTTTCCTAATCATTTTGCAACCAACAACCCCTAAAGATTCATAAAAGTAGAGTACTTTTCACTCTAATTACCACATGCTTCGATAAACTTCCATTATTTTTACCTGATTAGTGAATATGACACATAGCACCCAATTTCTTCCTCATAAAAAAAAAGACAAAATCATATACTATGGTCAAGTACCCTTTCTTCATATTTGATCTGTACAATTTTCGACGACCTAATAATCTTTTACTCTAATAGTCAACTTTCATATCTTTCTATTTAGATTCGTGTCCTCAATAAGCTATACGCGTCATTCATATTTAGTCTAATCCTTCTCCAATACTTGTCCAATATACCTCTACCTCTCTTAATGCCCACAATAGTCAATATCTCATGCCTTTTCACTGGGCATCTTAACATCTTCTTTTTATATATATGAAATCAACTCAGTCTCACCTCTCTCAACCTATCTATCACGAAGGCTACCTCTACCTTGTCCCTAATATCTTTGTTGCTAATTCTCTCTCCTAATCATTTTGCAACCAAACAACCTCTATAACAATAGTGAAATTTGGAGAAAGTAAAATATATATAAATTTTATCATTATCTCATAGAAATAAAAAGACAACTTGTAAGGATTTTTTTCCTTCCTAAAAGTAGTACTTTTCACTCTAACTACCACATGCTACAATAAACTTCCATTATCTTCACCCACAAAGTCTAATGATTAGTGATGATGACACATAGCACCCAATTTCTTGCTCATCAAATAAAAAGACAAAAACATATACTATGGACACTCACTGCATGTTATCCTTAAAAATTCATTACCTTTCTGCAAATTCTCAGAGGACCAAAATCCATTACTCTTACACACTTGAGACCCCTTTTAGTACAAATTCATCAATCTATAATGGATGTAGTAACTTTTGGCATAATAATAGGAATAATAATACTTTTCTTCTGTGCTGTTTGTGTAATCACCATAGAAGGCACTTGCAAGAACCGCTCTTCTTGATTCCTAATACCCCTTATCCAAACACGCCCTTATCATCTTACCCCTCCATAAATTTAGGTTTTTTACCCGATTTTGGTCTTGCCCAAATTGACAAAATGGGGAAAATTGATGCTTTGGTGAAACAGATCTGCCTCTTCTTGATCATTTCTACTTCTTTATGGGTACCGATTTTAGGGTCTTCTGTAGAAGCAAAAGTTCTAGAAGAATCCCACCAAGAATTTCACCAGTGTAACCATGGTCATGGTCATGAAGGACATCATCATCATCATCATCATGATCATGGGTCGAGTGGAGTTGAGCAGAGGAAGCTTTTGGAGGAATTGGCTGAAGAGGAGGATCTGAAACTGTATGGATTTGGGTCTCATGATAGCATGGATGAACATCATCATCATCATCATCATGGACATGGAGTCAAGGATCTTACTGGTCTTGGTAAAGTTTATTCCTTTTGCAGAATTTAAGCTGAATCTTGGAACCCCTTTGAGCTCACTGTACTGGTAGTGCTTATTTATGTCATTTTGATTTGTTCTTGGACTTCAGTATATTCCAAACTGTTTGTAAAGGTCTGAATGGAGTGAAATGAATAGTGAAGATTCATAGAACTGACAACAAGCTGGATTGAGGTAGTTGTTGGATTTTAGCATATATCAATTTTACTAATAAAGGGGTTAAGACAACCTTTTTGTGATATTTAATATTGCAAGCAAATATCTTTATTAGTATGTTGCAAAAGGATGTTATTTTCCCAAAGCCAGAAGAGGTTGCTTGTACCACCTCATATTGTCCTGTTAAGACTATTATCGGCGACAATTTGAAGTGGGAGAGGTATTGTGTGTGTCTAATAAGGTTGTTCTCTTGGTATGGTAGGAAAAGTGGGTGCAAACATGTTTGCTTAGCTATTATTTCAATTGCAAAGAAGGTGACAGTGGAAGTGAATCACGTCTTGAATATAATGCATGCTGTAAAGGTGATTTGTGGTTTTGACATAGGGCTGAACACTGCCATAGCTTGAAAAAACTTTGCTTTATGAAAATTTGATCATCACTGATATATGTCTTCCAAACAGTTTTAATCAAAAGGTGGACATCAAGTATCACATTATTTGAAGTCAACTAAGAATGCAAACTTCAGTAACTTATTTTGGCTTCTCTTGTTTTGTGTATACTGTTGGACTTGTTAGATTCATAGATACGTACTGTCAAACAAATTTGCTTATTTCTTGCTTGAGGATGCAAGATGTTTTGTTTTAATTGCTGTTTGATTGGATTGTCACAATTCTTTGCTTGAACTTTTTTTTGGGTTATCTCTTTACTTGATGTGTCATTGTTGATATGACTCTTTTTTTTGAGAGCGACAATTGATATTGCTCTTGATCTCATCTGGAAGACATTATGGTTCTGCTTTAAGTAGATCATTCACAAGAAGGCTTGAACTTGCTCGACATATACAAAATTGTAAAACTGCCCATGTAACACCTAATATGCAAATAATTTTTAAGAAGATTGCGCTCTCAGTCTCCACGATTGCTCCTATATATGAAAATTACTTCTTAATGGCACACGACATATTGAGCACATTTTAATGGAATGGGTGTCTTTAGTTGTCACTGAAAGCTTTTCTCTGGTTTCATTGATAGGTCTATGGGTCAATGCAATGGGTTGCTCGTTATTGGTGAGCTTGGCTTCCCTTATCTGCCTGATTCTTTTGCCTTTAATATTTAGTAAGTAGCTCAAATTCATATAATTATTTTTATGCCTTGTTCCTTACGATTCATTTCTTATCTTCATTTGAAAATTTCTTTTCTTCTCATGCAATCCAAATGTTTTGTCTCCTGCAGTACACGGAAAGCCATCAAAAGCAGTTGTAGATTCTTTGGCGTTATTTGGGGTGAGAATGATCTCTTATTGTTAGAGTTCCTGAATTTCTTCTGCTGTTTGTTCAAATTACTCTGTTTCCTTGTATTCAATAAGAGATCTCTTATTGTTAGAGGTCCTGATCTCTTATTTACACTCCTGTTACTCGCCTAGAATTCTTTCCATCCAGTATTAATTGATCTCAATTTACTAGGCAGAGGTATCAAAGGTAAAAAATAAGGTTTTATTGCTTTTAAGAAACAAGGTGCGTGCAAGCTAGCCTCTGCACCACGGTTATGCCCAAAAAAAAAAAAGGTCCATAACTGGAGATAAAGTTAACTTGTTTGTAGTTTTGAATTTTGAAAACATAATGTAGGTGGTTTTCTCTTGTCAAGGGGCTGATGTTTAAAAGTATTGAACAATGTATGACAAACATATTTCTTATCTAGAGTTGGACTTTTCCAGGACCACTTAGCAAAAGAAGTAGGAGAATTGATTTGTGCCAAGGAAGTTTTCTATTATCTATATTATATCTCAGTAGCTTATACTTGATAGTTATTTGAACCTAAAATTTCTCTGATGGTTCTGTGGAGCTTTTAAAGGATGATCATGCACATGGTTCCCCATAAGCTAATGATCATGTAGGTAATGTTACAAATGGCTTCAGTTAGTGAGATGGTTGTAGAGCTGCTACCGGAGGAAGGTCTGCAAGGATTATTTTTTCTTGTTGATTACAAATGGACGATCTTCTGCTTGTAACTTATTTGTTATAATAAACAATATTGTGGCATCTGAATTTTGGGGTAGTTAAAATTTTTCATATAATGCTGCCTATTAAATGAATTCTGTTACCGATTTGGAAGTAATACTAATTCCCTGGTTTATGCTTAGTACAGTTATTAGACGATTGTTTCTAAATTATTTACTAGGATAAAAATTTACTCATTCTTTTCAGACTTCATGACTTATGCAGGCAGGAGCCATGCTGGGGGATGCTTTCCTTCACCAATTGCCACATGCTTTTGGTATGATTCTTAATCTTAAATTAATGAAGAAATAACATTGCATATTGCTTTTTGGCTCACATACCTTCAAAACCATAAACTGTTAGCTTTACTCCATCATAATTTAGTTTTACTTAGCTTAATAACTGTTAAAATGACATAAGCGAGATGTCTTTACATCAGGCATGCTTCTTAGATGTCTAACCATGAAGCCGCCAGCCTACTAAAACCCATTAGCTTACACCATCAAAGGCAGGTTTGCTTTAACATGCTGCCCCTGGGTGCCTGGGTAACTCCCGTTTCCACCTTTCACTACTCTCAATTAGCTTGTCTAGTTCATGTTGGAGAGATTAAATAGCTTTGTTGTGCTCTTGCCTGTGTTCTAATGTTGTACTGATGCATTTTGCTTAGTGGGAATCTTTCTCTCCTGAGCTAAGACTGTAAGTCGGTTTTAGCATCATTTTCTGGAAAAAAGATAACACTCTCTCTGTCCCAATTTGTTTGGCACTATTTCCGTTTATGTCAGTTCTAATAAGATTGACACTTTTCTGTAGTAAGAAACTTGTTATTTCTTACATTCCTATTTTGCCATTGACATGACTTGTCGAAGACCCCACTGACTACAAAAACAAATTATTTGGTAAAAGGCTTCCTTTGGTTTATCATGAATGTTTATCCAATCCGTCAAAGAGTTTCTTTCTTAAACTCATAATCTACCAATCTATCCCAAATTCAATACCTTATTTGACGTGCCAAAAGTCTTCTTCGTTTAGAGAATGTCTAGTCAAAATATAGCGAACAATTGGGATGGAGGCAGTAATAAAGTAATAAGTAGGTATGAGTATTCTTAAAGATGCTGTTAGAATATAGATAATCTCGGGCGGGCCCATTATCCACCGAGTTTAGAATGCTGTGGTTGGTCCAAAGGGCAGGCCACAGATGGATTTCTCGGTTATAAAAAATATAGCTAATCTAGTCTTAGGGAAGGAAAGGTTATATATCAGCTATATATGCTGCTTGTCTTCTACAACAACAACAACAACATACCCAGTGAAATCCCACAAGTGGGGTCTGGGGAGGGTAGATTGTACGCAGACCTTGC
>JAABOM020000084.1:2696218-2727908 GCA_011800125.2 Solanum clarkiae | reverse complement strand
TTTAAGACATTTTACTAATTCTGTAGACTTCCCTGTTAGTGACCCTATATTCCACGATGCTATTCTTAATTTGCCTACACCTGCACCCCGCTTATCCCCTTTACCCCTCACCACTGACCCCAGCCGAAGACATGACCCTAAACCACCATTAGGTCTAGACGCCACTAGAGTAAGATCCAAACACAATGTACAGATCCAACAATATGCAGCAAGTTACAGATCCAACAATATGCAGCAGGTTACAGATCCAACAATATGCAGCAAGTTACAGATCCAACAATATGCAGCAGGTTACAGTAGCAAAATATATGTACTAACAATTAAGAAACAAGAATAATTCCGTCACAGACAATATTAAATAAAGACAATATTAAATAAAGCGAGATTAGGGGATATCACCTGGTCGCCGGCGTTTGGATATGTAGATCTGAAACCTTACCTCGTCGTCGAAAGCACGGCACGGCACCGCGATGTCGACAGTAGACGGAGCAAGACACAACAGCAGCAAAACCCCGCGACGCCGGAGTATATGGATACCCCAAAATAGCCTGGCGTCTTCAGTATGTGCTTGCTCGCTGTGTGTGTCTGGTACCCCGGGTCGACGGCCTGCCGGAAACTCTTGGGTCTCGCCGAACAGATATTATTGCCTTTGACTATTTGTGGCATTAAATAATTTTACCAAAAAAGGTTACTTGTTTTAGGTGGTGGCCACTCCCACTCACATGATGACCATCTTCACGATCACTCTGGTCATTCACATACCCATTCATTGGAGGATCTTTCCGTTGGATTGTCCGTTTTGGGTAAGTTCTTTGACATGATTGTGCTTAACTTCATTCTTCATTTTGTGAAATTTGTATATTCAGTTTATGTGAAACATATTGAGATGGTTTTGCTCCATGGTTAAAAAAATAGGAAATATCTGAAGTTTTCGCATTCAAATATTCCAAAGGAAGAAAATGTTTATTTTATGATTAAAAATATCATCTTTTGCCGTTTAATTTGCAAGGTGTTCTAAAATGTGAGTTTGTTGGTGCTGACTGAGGATGACATGATTGCAAATGTAAAAAGTATATGAGCATCTAACCTAAAACTCTTAAGGCAATGTGCCGAGAGCTCAAGATCTTTTATAAACCCCTTTTGGAAGTCCTAATGTCACCTACTTTGAACAATATTTTAACTCGAAAGTTTTCATCATTTTGCAAGGTGGGTGTCTTTTTATAATTTTTTTAGGGGAGGGCTTGAATTCTTATCTTCACAACTTGGATTAACTTCTTTCTACTGTATTTTGATTCTTCGAATAACACCTATTTTTACTTTCTAACTTGTATTCAACTTAAAATCATCTTCTAAGTGCCCGAGATTCAATTCACTTCTGATAATGTCATTGACTTAACTGATGCTGTTGCCACACTGCTGAATGTTTCATGATACTTTTGTTTTGGCAGCTGGAATTGTGCTCTTTCTTATTGTTGAGAAGGTTGTGAGGTATGTTGAAGATTATTCTGGAGGAGTCAATGAACTGAGTCATGGTCACCACCATCATCATCATATGCACTACGCAAAATTGAAGGATGATAATGATGCTGATGACAATATCCATGAACTGTCTCAGGAGAAGGATGGAAGTTTATCAAAAAAGGCAGCTGGAGTGGAAGAAGTATCTGCCGACTCTTCCAATGAGGAGAAACCAAATGGAGGAGCTATTCTCCGGAAGGTAGAGTCAGTACATGCCTCATATTTTGCTGTTCCATATTTTGCCAGGCTGAGATTCAGTGAAGTGTATTTCTTATCAGGATGATCTGCACTCTGCACTTCTGAAC
Source organism: Solanum clarkiae (assembly GCA_011800125.2). Taxonomy (NCBI): domain Eukaryota; kingdom Viridiplantae; phylum Streptophyta; class Magnoliopsida; order Solanales; family Solanaceae; genus Solanum; species Solanum clarkiae. Next base: position 2,726,085 of record JAABOM020000084.1, on the reverse strand, counting down.
GTTCACATAATTACTAAAACAATTACTGGAAAAGAATATTTTATTCAGAATTTAGAGAGTCTCATGAACCTTTACTTCAGCATAACATGCTTTGAGGCACTGACTAAAGCACAAATAACTACTTTGCAAAATAAGCTTTCTCAATGTAATTACTGTCATATTGTTTCTTTCCATTTTTTATACTTACTTGAACTAAATTCAATCTTGTGGGTACAATATCGTTCATTACTAAGCAATTGCAGTTTATGTTTGAGTAATCCATTTGAAAAGCACTTTTACCAATATTAGAGTTCTTTGTGCTTGGCCAATGTTCCAAAAGTACTTCTGCGGAAAAGCTACTTTTTTTAGCTTCTGAAAAATGGCTTCTGCTGCTACTCATAAGCACTTATTTTTTCCTAAAAGCTTGTCCAACCATCTCAAATTTCTAAAATAAGCACTTATTGAAAGAAAAAAAAAAGAAGAAAAGAACTCTTGGCTTTCCCAAAGCTTGGCCAAATAGGCTATAGGATTAATGTATCTTTCAGCTATTTTATCAATTCTGCAGTTGTCTTTTCCCAGATTGAAAATCTCTTGGAATAGTTTGTCTTTGCAGCCACTGGAGAGATTTTAGAAAAGATATGCAGCCATTGAATATTTATTTGTTTGCAGTTGTATAGTTGTTATTTCTGTTGTCTCATATGCTAGCTATGGCAGAGGAATACTGGCTCCACCGCTGCTGAAGACAATACTGCTTTAGATGCTGCAAATTTCTCTACCAATTCTACATCAACTGGAGAGGAACAGGCTAAACCACGTTCAAACCTTGTTTTTGGTTATCTCAATCTCTTCTCCGATGGTGTTGTATGTGCTACAAAAGCCTTCATCTCTGTTTATGATATCTCAGACATATCTGGCTGATGAACATTTAGATTGAGAGAATTTATGTTATGCTACAGCACAATTTTACTGATGGGATGGCTTTGGGAAGTGCGTTTCTCCTTTATGGATCAGTTGGTGGGTGGTCAAGAACTTTGTTTCTTCTCGCACATGAGCTCCCTCAAGAGGTCTTGTATATTACTCTCTAGTATTTCTCATTACCATATGAATACTGGCTGCATGTTTTTAATTGATTTCCCATGCAAGTTTCTGCACGTTAGCTGCCAGTAGTTACTCTCTCTCTCTGATTCAGCGAGTCCAATCAAGTAAAACATGACTGCAGTATTCATTTCTGATTGTCATTCTCTATTCTCTGTCTCTCATTTGTTAAATTGCTTTGCCAAACTTTTGTATGCAGTTTTGAGCTCAAGCTCAATTGGTGATTTTATCAAACTAGATCAATTTCTCCATGATTTTACGACAACATTTTCTACATCCTGTCAATCTGTAAATCAGTCAATTCTTTCAGGAAAAGTAATGTGATTTATGGAAGCCAGACTTGATGAATCCTTGTAGACAAGCTTTTATATAACTTTCATATTTGTCCAACACGCCAACTGGATGTACTTGTGCTACTTGGTTTCTCAATTATGTTATGCCAAGCTAATCATTTAAACCATACTGGCGTATTAAGTGCAATTGAAATTCGGCCAGAATCAGTACTACTATTAATAAAAGTTGCTTACTTTTTCTTCTTTCATGTATCAATTCTTCTGGTCATGTTATTTTGCCCTAACCATGAAAAACTCTCCATTATCACAAGTTACCGACATTTTAGCTTATTAGCAAAGCCACTCAAGAATAATTATCTTCATCTCATAGCTCACGTCTGTCGCATCTTGTGGCTTGACATTCTTTTTCCCTCTTGAATCTGTGACTTCATGTTTATTTTCATATGAATGTAATGATCCCTAAACCTTATTATGTGTTTGCTATGCAGATAGGTGACTTTGGAATCTTGGTAAGGTCGGGATTCAGCGTCTCCAAAGCCCTCTTCTTTAACTTCTTATCTGCACTAGTGGCACTAGCCGGAACTGCACTGGTTAGTGTTAATCCATCTGTTGGCATGAATCAAGATTCAGCTGTTCTTATCGCGTTTAATTGAACCATGTTGTATTATGCTATGTAGGCATTGACGTTGGGACAAGATTCTGGTCATTCGTCATTGATTGAGGTGCGATTCTTATCCAAGCTGTCAGTGAAGATACTTTTGTCGAGTTCATAGAAGAGTGCCTCTCTTATTTCGACTATAATCTTGCAGGGATTTACTGCTGGTGGCTTCATATACATTTCGGTTGCTGGAGTGTTGGCTGAAATGAATAACAGTGAGAGAACGACGTTTGTGAATACAGTAATCCAACTTAGCTCGCTGGTATCAGGGATAGCTGTTGCTCTTTGCATCTCCCTTGCTGAATGACGTTATACTCTACTTCTCGCGTTCATAGAGGGAGGAGAGACGGCTGTCGTCTTCCCTGATAGGGACGAGAACACCGTTTGGGCGTTTACCGGTTACAACACAATTTTGTTATTTGATATGTGATGCCCAAATTGTAAACTTGAGCTACTAGATGCATAGTTAGCTTACATTCATCAAAACTACCACTGGACATCTTAAATATTTATATAATCTACAGGCAGTTTAAGAATGTACTTCTTCTGTTTCAATTTATTTGAACTTTTTTTTTTGGGGTTTCATCTAATAGGGAGGAATTTTGTAAATACTAAATGTAAGCGTTTTGCATGTGTGTATTATAACAACATACTCAGTGAAATTTTACAAGTGGGGTCTGGGGAGGATAGACTTTATCACTATTTCACAAGATAGAGAGGTTTTCTGGGAACTCTCATCGCTAGAATAAACTAGATATGAAAAAAATGGGAAGACAAAGAAAGGGAAACAAAAAGGATGATTAACAATGCAAAATCAACATGTTATAATGATGATATCAACATGTATTACGTCAACATATATTACGATAATTAGTAATACAAAATTTTTAAGATAACAAATGTACTTAAAGAGGATCATGATAACACAGTAACGCACAATCACACCAACAACTAAGAAATAAATCAACTACAGTGGATGAAAATTCGTCATTGATGTCAATAACAATATACCAGTGGAATTTCATAAGTGGGGTATATCAAGAGTCAAAATTAAGTTGGTATTGATATATGAAAATATACTCCAAATAATAAGGTAAAGAAAAAATGAAACTGTATTACTTATTACCATATTAATATAACATGATAACTTGTAATAAGTTAACAATATCAGAAGGGTCTAAGGTAAAACAGAAGATGATAACCTGAAATACTTCAAAAATTCTGGTGAAAAACAAGTCTATCTTGTGATATGCGCGATGAAAGATTCCAACTCCATTCGCGAATCTCCCCCTCTCTGTGGACTGCCTTACAGCTTCTCCCAATTCTTGTGCTCTTTTTCTTATCACATTGCCTTCTTCTGATGCCATCAACTTCCTCGCGACATTCTCAATGTTGGATGCACTTACTAGCTCCTCGCGTTTATCCCATTGTCTAACGAGCAGGCCTATTTTTAACACTTCTGTCAACAAGAAACCATTTATTGGTTGATCAGAGTGCATAGGCCAAGCAGCTATAGGCACTCCCATAGTAATACTCTCTATGCATGAATTCCATCCACAGTGACTCATGAACCCGCCTGTGGATGAATGAGCCAAGATTTCTGGTTGTGGTGCCCATTCTCTTACTACCATGCCTACATCTTTTACTCTCTCATAAAATCCTTCAGGCAATGCAAGTTTTCTAGCTTCCCCTTTAAAGATATCCCCTCTATCGGCGTCTCTCAACACCCATATGAACTTCTGTTTGCTTTGTTCTAATCCCATCGCGAGCTCCTTGATTTCCCTCTCGGAAAATGAAGTTGTTGTTCCAAAAGATATGTAAAGAACTGATTGCGGAGGTTGTTTGTTCAGCCACTCCAAACAGATATCGTTCCTGTTTGAGATATAGTCGAGTTTCATAGGCAAGATTGGTCCAATTGCCCATTGTTTCTTGTTCTGATGACTTGCTAATGATGTCAACAAATCAAGAAACTTTCCTTCAATTACTTTGCTTGTATTATGGAGATCACCTGATCTAGTATCCATATACAGACTCTGAGAAACCGAAAAGTCCCTGGCTTCATCTGTCATAATTCCTTCGAACGAGGGTAGCTTTTTAAGCAATTCTTCTTCATGTTGTACAGACAGCCCCTGAAATAAGCTTAGCAAACAGAATGACATGAAAACTGAAATACAACTAAACGCATAGGATTCTACATTGGGTAAAGAAGAAACATCCTGAACATTATAGGGCATTAAAGGATCATGAACAACAATGACTCATCTTGCTTTTGATGAAATATCGCGTAAGAAAGAAGTAATGGGCTCGCGAAGAAGCATAGAAGCATCCCATGATGGCAGAACATGTGATGGGAATTTGCTCAAGGCATTAAAGTTAGGTGAGGGTGAGGCAAATTCAGGAGTTGGAAGGTCATGGAAGTGGACTTTAGCTATGTCTGAAGGATTTAAGGCGTTGGCTCGAATCCTAGCTTGACGAGTATGTGTCTCCGAGCAAACATAGTATACAGGAAGACCATAGGAGGATATTAAACGTGAAAGTTGGAGAAGTTGGTTAAGATGACCTTGAGCTGGAAATGGAACCATAACTATAGTAACTTCATCTTGTTTCGAGTTGCTAAATCCATGGTTTGGTAAATTCTCACAGCTATACTGAGCTTGTGTCATGGTAGAAGCAGCGTTATACATATTCAACAGAAGACGGACTTGGAAATCTTGAAATATATAAGAGGCTAAGATAGCAAGTTCAAACCTTTGAAAATGTGTGAAGTAAAAGGAGGATAGGCTACATAATCTAAACGTTATAAACATGTGCTTCATTGAATAGACACATTTTAATCCATCTCTTCAACCAAATATGAGATTGTAACTTTCTAACAGTAATAGTATTTTCGAATTAGTGAATCTTGGTTATGTAATTCCCACCTTGTTACGAGACAAAATTTGGCGGTGAGGAAAGACAAGTATGTGGTACAGAACTACTGTGAGTTGTGACCACAGTTTTGGATTTTTGCATAGTTCACATCATTTATATGGCTCTGATGCTTGTTCTCAGAGAATGACTTGCATAATGGCAAGATTTTGCTTGTAGATCCTTTCCACCGTTACATCTTTTTGTTTCTTTCTTGTGATATGGACAATGAAAGAATCCATCTCCATTCGAGAAGCAACCCCCGTTCTCTGTGGACTACCTTACAACCTCTCCTAGTTTTTCTTCTCTTTCCCTAGAAACGCTACCTTCTTTCGATGCCATTAACTTCCTAACAACATTCTGAATGTTGGACACAGTCATTAGCTCCTCATGTCTCTCGCAAGAAGCTTGCAGTAGTTCGTTCTTTTTTCTTCGATCTGTCATTTTTTTGTTCAAGTACTTTGATTACTTGTTCAAAGTTCATGTTTTTAGTTCAGACAAGTTCATGCCAAAACTTGTAATACCCCATTTCTACAGAATAACAGAAAACATACATTGTTTGTCTCAATGAGCACCTCATTTCGTCAAATGTGATTCTGCATAGTTATATGTTAGGAGAGGAATACAAAACAATCGTCTCCCCCCTAGAAAGTCTCGGATACTGAACACTCCAAGATCAAATAAATATAAGGTAGTATAAACTAGTCTGACACAAGAAGCAGACAAGTGACAGGTTAAATGAACGAGAAAAGTAACCAAAATATTTCAAAATTCTGGTGCAAAACAAGCCTATCTTGTGATGTGCGCGATAAAAGACTAATTCCATTCGAGAAGCACCCCCTTTCTCTGTGGACCACCTAACGGCCTCTCCTAATTCTTCTGCTCTTTTTCTTATGATATCACCTTCTTATGATGCCATTAACTTCCTCACGACATTCTCAATGGTGGATGCAGTGACCAGCTCCTCGTGTTTCTCCCACTCCCTCACAACCAGGCCTGTTTTCATAATTTGTGTCACCATTTTTTGGTTGGTCAAACTGCATAGGCCAAGCTGCTATTGGAACACCATAGTAGTGCTTTCTAAGCAAGAATTCCATCCATTTTTTGCTTCTTGTTTTGTATTCCTGCAATTTTCTCCATCAAGTCAAGATAAGTACTACCTTCAATCACTTGGCTTAACGCGTGTATACGAGGACTGCAAACGTCCAACATGAACGATTTCATCCTTTTAACTTGTTCTGCTTCAAGTGGAACAGGCGACCCTGCAGCTTTACATATCAAAACTAAACACAGTTAAATACATAGGATTCAGCATTAGGAAATGAAGAAACATCCTGAACACTATAGGACATTAAAAAATCATGAGCAACGACAACTCGTCTCTTGAAACAAGGAAGCAATGGGCTCGCGAAGAAGCATACAATGACTTGCCTCCTCGGCTACTTGGGAGGTCATGAAAGTGAATCTTGGCTACGTCCGAAGGACTTAAGGCGTTGGCTCGAACTCTGGCCTGATGATTGTAGTTAGCTAAGCCAACATAGTAAACAGTGAGACCATAAGAAGAAACTAGACAGGCAAATTGGAGAAGCTGATTCAGATGTCCTTGAGCTTGAAGTGGAACAATGACTACAACTACTTCATTATCTTGTTTCAAACTGCTACTAATTAGTCCATTGTTTGCATGATTTTCATTGTTCATCTCCATGAACTCAAGTGTATGAGATTTGATGAACACAAAAGAGTCAATTAGCAGTTAAAGAAATGGACATTTAAGCATTTAATCACATGTTCCAAGACATACATGTGATGCTGCACTTCCCAACAACTATCAAACAAAATATGCGCATCTTGTCTCGGGCAAGCCGGGTGCACTAAAGCTCCCGCTATGTGCAGAGTCCGAAGAAGGGTCCGCCCGACCACAAGGGTCTATTGTAGATAGTCTTATCTTGCATTTCTGCCAGAAGTTGTTTCCAAGGCTTGAAAAGTAACCATGTTTTTCAAAAATTATATTAATGGAATTTGACATGTTTAAGATGTAATTTAACTCCGCATATGTGAGTTTGTTCACATTGCCAGTTCCAAATCTAGATAAAGGAATGGGTTTGTCGAGGGTCAATCAAAAACAACTTGTGGGATTATACTGATTTTGTTGTTATTGTTGTTATTAATATAATCAACCACTAAAAAAATTAGAAATACCTAAGTGAAAATAAAAATGGTAACTAACTAAACAATTGGTATATAAAATGGACTTTAGTTATATACACATATAGTTAATAAAAATAATTATGTTATAAAAGGAAACAAAATATTTCTCAAAATATATTTCTATTTTTATTAATTAAAATTTTATAAAGCTATAATACATTATTAATAAATTCATAAATTAGTACTCTATATTATATTTTATTTAATAGAAAATATCTCAGATATTTTAGTTCTATCTTTGGCTTTGTGATACCAAAGTCATAGCTAGTGAAAGAAAAAATCAATTAATGTATGAGTAAGATTGTTATCAAAATATAATTTTATATGAAGTTTATCCATATAATGATGGTCAATGTTGATAAATATAGGTAGAATATCACTAATTATACATGTGTGTAACTTGGACAAAAGGGGGTGCGGAGCTATCCTACCCGAGGAATGTCAAGTGATATTCCTTCGTTAAAAAATTACATTGTTAAAATTTATTTTAATGAATATTTATATAAGTATTGACACTTGTTGAACTTGGTTGAAGGTTTAGTGCAGTGGTAAAGGAGTTCCGAAATTGCTTGAGTTTGTGTGTTATATCCCTGATAGCACTATACATATTTTTATTTAACACTCTGAATAAAAATCCTGACCGCGCCACTGATAAAAACGACTTGACTTTACAATAGAATAACACAATAAATGAGGGGATGAGTAGGTGGGAAAGATAGACAAGTGAAAAAGATAGATTAATCAAAATATCTTAATTATGGATTAAAAAAATCAAAATATTTTCAAAGGCCTAGAATTGTTAGCCTATCTTTTTTGCTTTCACAAAAGTCAATGGTTATTTCATCAAATACAATATTATTGATAATTTTCCTTGGACCTAGTCAATTTCCTACTCTTTAAATTTAAAGGGAGGATTAGACAAAAGTACAAAATTTCAATTTTTGTAAATCATTCGTACGACGAGCTCAATCAAGAGACATGGAGGATCAGACAGAAGTACGAAATTCCACTTCCATGTGTAGTAGCAAGTTAAAACAAGATGAAGTAGCTATAGTGATGGTTCCATTTGCAGGACAAGGCCATCTCAATCAACTTCTTCAACTTGCTTGTTTAATCTCCTCATCATATGATCTTCCTGTCTATTATATTGGCCCAGCTACAAATAATCTTCAAGTTCGTGTTCGAGCCAACGCGTTAAATCCATCAGACATAGCCAAAATCCATTTCCATGATATCCCAACACCTGATTTTGCCTCACCTGCACCTGATCCTAATGCATTGAGCAAATTCCCATCACATCTTGAGCCATCATGGGAGGCTTGTATGCTTCTTCGCGAGCCCATTGCTTCCTTCTTACGCGATATTTCCTCAAAATCAAGACGAGTGGTTGTTGTTCATGATCCTCTTATGTCCTATAACGTTCAGGATGTTTCTTCCTTGGAAAACGCGGAATCCTATATATTCAATTGCATTTCAGTGTTCACTTTGTACTGTATTAGCTGCTTGTCTGCTGGAATGTCTGTTCAACTTGAAGAGGAATTGCTTAAAAAGTTACCTTCCCTTGATGGAATTATGACGGATAAAATCAGAGATCGTGGAGCTTCTCAGAGTCCATATCTGGATATTAGATCAGGTGATCTCCATAATACAAGCAAAGCTATTGAAGGCAAGTTTCTTGATTTGTTGGCACAATTAGCAGCTGATCAGAACAAGAAAAATTGGGCAATTGGACCAGTTTTGCCTACTAAACTAGATCGTAAGGAGAATATATGTTTGGATTGGCTGAACAAACAACCTCCAAGATCAGTTCTTTACATATCGTTTGGAACAACAACTTCATTTTCAGATAGGGAAATCAAGGAGCTGGCGATGGGATTAGAGCAGAGCAAACAGAAGTTCATATGGGTGTTGAGAGACGCGGATAGAGGGGATATCTTTAAAGGGGAAGCTAGGAAAGTTGAGTTACCTGATGGATTTGAGGAGAGAGTAAAAGGGGTGGGATTAGTTGTAAGAGAATGGGCACCACAACCACAAATCTTGGCTCATTCGTCCACAGGCGGGTTCATGAGTCACTGTGGATGGAATTCGTGCATAGAGAGTATTACTATGGGAGTGCCTATAGCTGCTTGGCCTATGCATTCTGACCAACCAATGACTGGTTTCTTGGTGACACAAGTGTTAAAAATAGGCCTGATTGTGAGGGAGTGGGAGAAACGCGAGGAGCTGGTGAATGCGTCCACCATTGAGAATGTCGTGAGGAAGTTGATGGCATCAGAAGAAGGCGATGTGATAAGAAAAAGAGCACAAGAATTGGGAGAAGCTGTAAGGCAGTCCACAGAGAAAGGGGGAGCTTCTCAAATGGAGTTGGATTCTTTCATCGCGCATATCACAAGATAGACTTCATTTTCAAGTATTTTGGTTACTACTTTAAATTTGTTTCATCTTGGAATGTTCAGTATCTTATAATTTTAATCTGGTGTTCAGATACTTTGTCACAAGTTAAGACATACGGAGTTCTATTTCTGAAGGCGATATGCTTTGTCCCATTTATGAGATAATTGAAAAGTTCATCAAAGCTGATTTTCTCAACAAAGGGTAGTACTACTTGTGTCTTCAATAAATTAATTACTATCCTTAATAAGAGGTATCAGCTTCGAATGTTGACCTGAAATCATCTTTGGCAGGAAGTGTTTTACCCAAGGGAGAATTTTTTAAGAATTGCGTCAAAAAATAAGTAAATATGAACACAAAAAGTAGTAATCAAATTGAAAATTAGAGATGAAGATCAAATTGTGCTAATTAAAGAATTTAAGTGAACATTAACAGAATATTATTAACTACCAACTAACACCCTTTAAGTAAAACTAAAATCTAATTATCTAAATGACCAAAAAGGAAAGAAACAAAAAAGAAGAGAAAAAACGAAAAGCTTAATCAGTGTTCTATGATCGCTTCAGCCTTGATGATGATTGCAATAGTTCCTGACTTTGCTTATGAAAAAAGGTACGTTCTTGGAGTGCATAAACCCTTGGTAAAAACAATCATCTGAAATTATTGAAACGATTTTGCAGCATTCTGAGGACAATGAAATTTTACGCCTTAAAACGGAACGGATCAAATCTGGTACACAATCATCCATCTTCATGCAAGAAGTTGTTGGAGCCGGGGCCAAAGATGGAGTCGTGTGCGTTGGGGATGGAGCTACATGCATTGGTGAAGCCGCGTTATGAAGGGGATATGGAGATGGAGCTACGTGACTACAATAGTTCTTGACTTTGCTTACAAAAAAAGGTACCCTCTTGGAGTGCGTGAACCCTTGATAAAAACAATCATCTGAAATCATTGAAACGACTTTGCAGCATTGTGAGGACAGTAAAATTTTACGCCTTAAAACAGAACGGATCAAATCTGGCACACAATCATCCATCTTCATGCAAGAAGATGTTGGAGCCGGGGCCAAAGATGGAGTCGTGTGCGGGGCCGAAACGACATGATCAATTGGGGATGGAGCTACATGAGTTGGTGAAGCCGCGTTATGAAGGGGATATGGAGATGAAGCTACATGACTACAATAGTTCCTGACTTTGCTTCCGAAAAAAGGTACCTTCTTGGAGTGTGTGAACCCTTGATAAAAACAATCATCTGAAATCATTGAAACGACTTTGCAGCATTGTGAGGACAGTAAAATTTTACGCCTTAAAACAGAACGGATCAAATCTGGCACACAATCATCCATCTTCATGCAAGAAGTTATTGGAGCCGGGGCCAAAGATGGAGCCGCATGAGTTGGTGAAGCCGCATTATGAAGGGGAGATGGAGCTGGAGCTACGTGAATTGGTTTTTTAGGGTGAGGACGACGCCACCACCATCCGATTGAAGGTCCATAATGACGACTCCACCATAATCGAATGGAAGAAGTACTAAACAACGCCTTGTTCTCTTCTGTTTTGGGTTCACTTGCAGGGGCAGTAACCATGCCTATGCCAGCACCCAACAACACAAACACACATAATAATGTAACACTTGATCTCGACATGTTTCAGAAAAAAGATGGAATAAATTACCTGTGATTCTAAGAACGTAAGAAATATGAGTTGATATAAATAGACAAAATTTCAGTACTAATTCCAAATCCCAATCCGTTTAAACTTGGAACATCTACTTCTACCCAAATTCAGATTTTATGTCATATTTAATTTGAATAATTTATAATTCAAGATCTATAAACCACGTGTACCAATCAAAATAAACTATTCCTTGTCGTCAACCGCCACACAAACAATTAGTAATCCCATCGGAGGAATTTTAAAAGATTATCCTCTCTACGGAGGACTTTTATTATTTGCTCAGTCGGCTATGACTTTGATTAATAATTTTTTAGATAAAAGTTTATTATAAATTAATTAATAATTAAATTAATTTGTGAATTATTTATTAATTAACTTGCAGAATTAGTTTAAAGAAATTTCAAATTTAAATTTCACGTAGAATTGTTTGGAAAGGACATGTTCTTTCCGAACAGGCATTTCCTTTCCCAAAAGATGTCATGCTTGCTCTAAAAAAATGAAACAAGTAAATTCGCATCCATTGTTGGCTATAAATAGAGAGGTTTCCTCTCCTTTTTCGTGTGATGTTGTACATCAAGTTTCATCCAAACCATTTGAGAACAATCATCAATCATAAGCACAAAGTACAGAGCATCTTTCTCTAAGAAATCAAAAACTGGAAGTCTTCAATTATAGCATTGTCGATAGAACTCATATACATGTTGAGAAAGAAAAGACCATCATGATTGCAGTGAAATAGCTATAGATTTAAAGCACCATACGGAAGTCAAGAAGCAAAGTCATCTCTTCCAATTATAATAAGATGTAAATAGGAGGTACATCAAGCTTCAATTTGTTTTTAACAGTCATCTGGACATACATCACAAGGACATAGTTGCAATGATAGCAATCACAGGTATTTAATTAGCAACTTTCTTGGTTTTCATGTATCATTTTTCATCACTAGATGCGAGACAGAAGATTGCAACTGTGAGTAATCCCACTCACATGGCAGCACAGCTGCAAAAGAACTCACCCTCATCGTATAGAAACACTTTTTCTCATCTTCCCAAGCCAGTATTCGATAATGAATACTGCCAACGATAACTGAGCTAAAAAACCACTGACTTCCATTTCTAGGATTAAATGACAACACTGGTAAAGTTAGAGTAGAATACCTGGAATCTTAGTCTCTGTAATTCGGTGCTCTTTCAGCCCCCTTGAAATTTTTGTTAGGAATCTGGACAAACTGATTGTGACAAAGCACTTCGAAATCACTTTTCCATGGCCTTTATTATCATCGGTTTTCTTGAAAACTGTTTACATTACCGCATACTAGCAGTATTTGTTAAAGCTACAACCTCATAACTCCGATAATAATCTATCAAATGGTGCTTAATAAGAACTATTCCTGATGAACAAGATTGGTTAAAATATTGTTGAATAGTACTTATTGTATTTGGCAAAATTCAAATCTGTATAGTCACGTTAACAAGAAGAAACAACATTGACAAATGCTCGTCAAATTTTTTATGTACGGCAATTCCTACTTGTGCTGGCAGATAATAGAACATGATGCCAATGAGAGATAAGATGCAATAGTTTTTGAAGGAGAAGAAGGATCTACTATGAAATTGCAATTGACTTTACAGGTTTTCGTCTACTTTTAGACTACACAGGACCACAACACCTGCAGATGATCAGACAGAGTTCGTAGAAACAAAGTTTCCTCTCTGCAGTTATAGTGTACCACCTGGAGACAGTTGTTTAGGAAAGCTTCTAAGGAACTGAATGAATTTAAATGAGACAGTTCCTTCACTATTACAACTGGCGAGACACAATTACACAGTCAATAAAGGACGGGACAAGTTCCTTACCACATAACCAGCTGAGGCAAGTAAATCTTTAAACCTCCTAGTTGACGTATGTTTGATGCTTTCTACCCATGAAACAAGCCCCAATATCCCAAAGAGGAGTCTTAGTTGGATGTATTGGAGGCCAGTCTTGAATCTAAAGAGCATGACTCCTATGGCCGAATCGGATTTAGAGTCAGCCTTCAATGAAAGTCCATATAGTGCATATTCAGCATATGCTAGTAACCGGACTCTCAAGGGAGCACCCAACTTGCTGATCAGAGATCTTAGGAGCCCATCAGTCCGCAATACTGTGAGAAAATCGGTAGGCAGAGATTCCATGAAGGAAGATATGTCCTCCATTTTAAGAGACTTCAATTCCTGCTTCAGGTTCTTCCTTTCTTCAACAGACATTCCTTCCCCAAGTGCAGATTTACTGTCAATAGTTCTTCCTGTAAATATGACAGGGAAGTATCTCGCGTATTTTCCAACACCAAAATATTCTCCTATCTCCTGGATTTTGGTCGAGTCCTTAACTATCAAAGCCTCCCAAAGCTCGCAATACTTCACTCTGAAATCCTCATCCAATTGTTTACAAATCCCGAAATCCAACAGCACCAAGGAAAATCCATTTTTCCCTTCCCGGGAGACTAATATATTACCAGGATGCAAATCCCCATGAACAAAACCATGAACAAAAATCATTTCTGCAAATACTTCTGCCAAAGTTTTCGCAACTTTGACTGCACTAATTCCACTTTCCTTCAAAAAATCCAAGTCATCCACTTTACAACCTCTGCAAAACTCCATCGTCAGAACTTGCATTGTCGTAAAATCCCAAAACACATTCGGAACCCTAACCATAGAATTATCCTTAAAATTTTCCCTAATCCTCTCCAAATTTTTCGCCTCTCCAATAAAATCAAGCTCAGAGGCAATCGATTTTTCAAATTTCGATACAAGCCACTGAAACCTATATCCAGGGAAAATCAATCCAACTAATTTCGACAACAAAGACATAGTTACTAGGTCAAATTTCATTTGATACTCCAATCCAGGATACTGCACCTTCACCGCCACTTCCTGACGGTCTTTTAATAAAACAGCATGGTGTACTTGAGCAATAGAAGCAGCAGCAACCGGATGCTCATCAAATGAGAAAAAAATCTCCGATAAACAAGTTAAACCTAAATTGCTAGCTAACACATGTTTAATCGCTTCAAACTGAAAAGGAATAGCATTATCCTGTAATGACGAAAGTACAGTTGAGTATTCTTTTGGTACTTGCCTAATGGCTGCAACAAACTGACCTGCTTTGATGTAAATACCTTTATTTGCTTCACACATCGTTAGAATTCTCTTTGCTGATCTCAGATGTAGCTCGGAAAGAGTAAGGCGATACTCGTCGGCGTTGGGATTGAGTCCGTATAATGAGAACTTGTAGTCGATGACAGTGGAAGCGATGGTGAAGAGAGCTCGGGAGGAGCGAACGACGCCGTTGATGAAAGGGGAATCGGTGGAAGAAAGGGAGGAGTTAGGGCTTAGGGCTTGGAAAGTCAAGCCGGCGCCGGCCATGGCGCCGGCGATCAGATATTTATTGAATATCCGACGGCGGCACACCATGGTTGGGCAGGCGAACCTTTGTTATTATCCCATTTATGAACGAAAATTACACAATATCCTTTTGATTTATACTGTTACTATCCTGATCACTTTTACTTTATCATTATTTCGCGTATTAAAATCAAATTACATGAATTTTAAATTTTTTTTATCATATTAATATAAAATAAATCACAACTTATAGCATTTCTCGTATTGTTTCAATTATCTAAATTTTAGATTTCAATACTTTAATATAGTTTTAAAATTTAGTCAAATTGACTTCGAAAAATAAAACAATAACAAGCAAAAGTGAATAGAAAATTTATTTGTTAATTTCTTTAGACTATTTTGCATGATTAGAGAATCTATCGAAAATATCTTTGCTCAAAATAATTATCTATTGGAATTGTTGCGAAGACTAGTTCTTCCCACTATGGGAGTCAAGCCCTCTTCTGAGTTTTTTAGATCATTAATGTGATTTCGAAATTTTTATCTTCGAGATAGAGACTTGAGTAAGATATGTATAAACTTTGCTCTTTTTATTTTATTTTATGTAACAATTTTTTATTTGGAATAATATTTAAGTAAAAAAAGAAAGATTTTTAAAATTTATGATATGAAATTATTCTCAAATATTTGTGTGACTGAAAATTATTTTATTAAGGATTAAAAAAAGAATTTATAATTAAATTTTTTGTTATTTGAGTAAGATGATATTTATTTTAAAATAGACGAGAAAGGAAATGTGTCACATTTTGACTCGTTCTTCGAGCCCTGATTCTCCCTTCCCCCTCTCCCCGTTCCTACCGTCCAAAACAGGCCTAAAGGGATATCATTTTTACATCTTGTTTGGATTATTACCTATTTGATTTGTATTGAGCGATTGTATTTTATTATTATTAAATATTTTTATTTTTTATTTTTGATAATATTTTATTATTTATTCTATTTTTTTATATAATAACTTTATAATGTAACTTACATTTTTTACATTTATTATTTAAATTGTTAATACAAAGAATAATATTATCTATTCAAATATTATATTTATTTAAAAATAGTAAAATATAATATATTATAAAGGAAAAAAAAGAATGTTATAACCCACCACAATAATTGTTTGCATTTGCACATACCAAAATTAATTATACACATTGGGTTGTCAATTATTATCCCCTCCCGGTCGACGGTTCTTGGTTTGGCCTAATTTATTCTTGCCCCAATAACGTTAACTTTATTCTTTTTATTTTCTTTTTGTCATTTTGCCTATTTCTTCTTTTCTTCTTTTTTGTGGTTTTTTCTTGTTTCCAAAAAAAAAAATACTATTTAAAAAATTAAAACCTCCCCGAAAGAAATGACAAATAGTGAAAATGAAAAAAAAAATCCAAATTTTAATTAATTGTTTGGTGTTTTCTGTATTCAAAAAAATCTATTATAATGATGATATTTAAGTTAATTCTTTAGTCAATTGATCAACTATTTAGTAACTATATTTCTTTAGTATATGACGATAATTCTTTAACACAAAATGCCTAAATATGACCTCCATTGTTGAAATATTGATACCAAAGCAAAAGAGATCGATGGAATTTTATTTTTATCTCAAAAGTCGAGACATGTATCCTTACTCGTTAATTGTTGATATATTATTTGTGTACATATAAATAGTGAAATACTAGTCAAAATTTATCAATACGGACAGTTGTTTATTAATGTGCTTCTGAATCATGAAGTAGTCTCAAAATTTTGTATATGAAAAAAAGAATTTTTCGATCAAAACTTTATACGTAAAAAATATTTTCTTGTTAACTATGTAAAAAGTGTCCATGGGTGTATGAGACAAAAAAAAATTATTTTCTTATTTGTTGGAATTCCTTTTTTTAAATTCATTTGTGGCAAATATTTCTCAATTGCTCAGTAGCTAAACTTTAAACATATTTGAAGAGAATATGAAAAATTAGGGCAAAGAATATGAGGAACTATGTATTAAGTAAACAAGATTTTACTCATTTTTTATAATACAATACATTGGATCTTATTATCAAAAAAAACTTAATTTTTCTAATATAAAAATTAAATAGTTCAATTTAAAATTCTAAAATATTGGGTAAAATTTTATTAAAATTCAGAAAATTAAAATAAAAAACCCTCTTGACTAATTTCGCCGTCAACTCGGTTTTAAGAGAGTAAAGGGCCATTTAGTAATTGGATAAGAATAATTTCAGGATATTCCATGGAATTATTCTATCGTCCATTTTCCAATGGAAAGAGTAGCATGGAGATCATTGATGTGGACAAATATAGGAGCTCTAAAATGGTAATTGATATTATTTAATTCTATAATTATTTTATCTCGTCGTTTTAGTATAAATGATGGAATAAGTCATCACATTTTTATTTATCCCGTCGTACCAATCAAATCATAAAGTTTGGTCTCATGCATCAATCATTGTTCACCATGATTTTAAAGGCATAGACATCAATTAAGATCAAACTAAATGATACAGTTATATATTATCACAATATATTCTAAGAATTGAATTTTGATTGTTGTATCTTAACTTTGTATATAATAATTATATTAACGAATGTTTATCCTTCTTCAATTTAAAAAATACTAAGAAATAAAAAGAAAAAATTACTTAAGCAGATCCGTTTGTGGTTCAGTTTTAAAATTTATTGGTTTGAATTATTCGTTATTAATTTGTAGATATGTTAAACTGTCATAGAATATCGATTCATCGGTTATTGATCGTTATTGCATAGGTTATCAATTTAATCGTTAAGATTTTATACAAAAGTTTCTTTGTTAAAAATTACTTAGAAACAAAGTGACAAACCAAATGAACCACACACATGAGTTGACAGATTACCTTCTGTTCAAAAGCAAACATTATCACATTGTCGAATAACTGAGAGTTTAAAATAGTCAAAAATAAAAGTCTGAAACTGTCAGGGACTTTATATACAAATACATTTATCTAATTTACATTGGATTATCAATTAACCCATTAAAAAAAACTAAAACCGTTAAAAATCAATAGCCCAATAATAAAAAAAACTAAACAATTACTTTTAACTATATAACCAATAACTCATTATCGATAAACCAATAACTTTTTTCGATTCAGTTAATCAATTTCGATTCAATTTTAAACTCTAACAATTGCATTTTTTAAACCAAAACATTCTTACTCAATCTCGCATAGTTTAAAGACAATTTTGACTCTTCGTATTTTGAATGATATCTCATGCATCCAATTTTACCAAACACCCAATAAGACTAATCGATGTAACTAATCCCAACATGATTAATTGTTCCATCATAACTTGTCTTCAAACCAAACGCCAGATAGGAAAATATTATCCAAACCACCATTAGAGCAAGAGAAATGATAGGTGAGCATTTGAAAGTTGCAAACTAACTTTATTGAGAGCTAGAAATTTTAGAGGTCCTAAGATTACACAATCCTAAATAAATTCATAGCAATCACATTCCACTATATTTACATGCAAATCACCCCAAAAAAAGAAAAAGCCTCAAGAAGTACATATTGGTCAGTGAATCTATCAAACAAGAGAACTTCCATGTCACTAGCTATTTATATCCACAAACAAATATCTATAGTAACCAGCAGTAGTCACCAACAAAAAAGAGTCATCAGCCTAACAGCATTACAGCAGTGTACACTCCACTTCAGTATTCACAAATTATGAGGTTATATTTGGTCTTAGATTATGTTGATCATCTCCCTGCAAAGAAAATTTATACATGGTGAGGTACTGATGTAACCAATATAAGGTTGATATAAGATATCCAAGTGTAACGCATAACATATACGTCAAGATTTGATGCAGTATATGTATGTATTGCACACATTTAGCAGAAGAAAAGCAATGACAGGATTGGTTTCTCTTTTCTCTGGATAAAGGAGAAATCCTGAGGGGTACTGGCTTATGATTCAAAGCGCAGTGGATAACGGGACTGCCTCTCTGCCCATCTGTGTCTACACTTACAACCAGGTTCTCTACGACAAGGAACTCAAGATGTTTTTTTATCTTCAAACATCTCAAAAGATGATCTTGAAGTCCCAAATTGTGGTAGTGGACTTTTACATGCTAAAATTCTCAGAGTTCAAAGAAATGCAGCAAAGAATAGGGACAAGCTTACCAACTCAAGTTGTGAATTCAGCCTTGAGGTGGAGATTCGGGCTCAGAACCACCAATGGAAGAAAATGACATGGTATCTTCCTTTGCCATAGCGACAAAGTTGAGAGGGACAGTAGAAAGTCTTCTCATTTCCTTGAAATACGTATTCTGCCGCCCAGCATAAGAACGGGGTGTTTGAAGCTCTGGAGTTGCACAACCAACTGAGTTACGGCGTGGTGAGGGGGTGACTGACCCGTTTCCATTTGTATAGTATCCATTCGTCTTCCTAAAGCTGTTGTTTCTTCTCGGAGTAGGTCTAGAACCATATATAGATTCCTTCTCTGCCAGCAGCATATCTTGGAGTTTCTTCTGATCCTGTGCACAAAAAAAAAGATAATAACATATATTTTTAGATCATTACTTGTAATATCAAATTGGCTAAGATGCTCCCTAGTTAATATCATTCCTTCATCTGTTATACTCCTTCCATTTCAATTTGTTCGTCTTACGTTCCTTTTTAGTCCCTTCTAAAAAGAATGTCTCCTCCCTTTTTTGGCAACTCTATAATTCTAACTTTCCACGTGGCACATTTATAAACCACAAGGTTAAAGGGAATTTCGGTATATTCTACATATCTTTAGTTTAAGACCATACGATTTATAAGTTTTGTTTACTTTCTTGAACTTCGTGTGTCAAGTCAAAACCAAACAATGAATTGAAACAGAGGGAGTACAACATACGAATTCCAGTGATTTTTAGATATCGTGCATTCCCTTAGATACATATGGTCTCATATACCAATTCAGCATTTATTAGTAAATGAGGGTATTGACAGTACCCGGGCACGTCTCTTGTCCTCTTCTTTCTGATGTCGACTCACTTTGTAATCCTCCAATATTGACACCAATCTCACCTACAAGTAAAGCCAAGTTCACTTGACCAACAGCAAAAACAAAAGGAAAAATCTAAAAGTTTCTTAGCTGCAAAGGAACTCACCCCATCATACAGAAACTTCTTCTGATTCTCATCTTCCCAAGCTAGTGTCCGCTTAATCAAACTGTCAACCATACCTAAGCATAAAAAGAGTCATGGAATTCAATTCATGCCAATGATCCAGGCTTAAATGACAACACTGAAAAAGCTAGAGTAGAATACCAGGAATCTTAGTCACTGTAATTCTTGCTCGTTCTGCTCGCTTTAAATTTATATGAGCACCTCTTCCACCACTGTAACGTGTATGATCCTGACGATTTAAAACTAATCAAACTATAGTTGATGTAAATTATTTGTCAACAATAAAAACTGAAGTTACTAGAAACATTAGTAGCAAACAGACATAGGCCACAGAAAACCAAATAGAAACAGTTTCTACGCACCAGGTTATAATCTTCAAGCCAGTTTTCCTCATCACATGATGAAAGCCATCGCTCTATCTTATCCATAATTTCTTTTCGGCTTAAAGCTTCATCCTTTACTTTGTTTATTTGTGCTTCAATATTTGCCAGGAGTTCACAAGGATCCACAAGACCTTCAAATGGAGATTGAACTCATTTCTCTGCATTGAAGTTCAGATGAAAATAGCATTTAATGAAATACAAGTCAGACGTCTTACCAGAGTCGATCATCGCACTGGATTTATCAGCAGCAGTACTTGAATCAGGTTGTATGTGAGTTTTATAGCACAAATCCTCCAGTTCTGCCCTCCTTTTCATCACCAACTCTTTCATTCTGCTTGCTTTCAACCTGGTAAGCCTCTCAACTTCTGCTGATACCTATCAATGTCAAAAACAATATTAAATCTTCCTGCAAATATATACTCCCTCCGTCTCATTTTTTGTGTCACTCTTTGAGTTGGCACTATTTAAGAAAAAAGGGAAGACTTTTGAAACTTGTGGTCTACAACAATCCTTAGATATTTGTGTGGCCGAGAATCATTTCATTAAGGGTAAAAGAAATATTTTAAAGTTAAATATTTTTAATTATAGTAAGGTGACATTCTATTTGGATCGAACTAAAAAGGAAAGGATCCCACATAAAATGGGACAGAGGGAGTATTATCAGGCATTATTAGTGAATGCAATTCAGAAAGTCAGCCCAGTAAACTAGTATATGCACTTTCTGCTTCAATAGTCCCTCACATTGGTATCATTATTTGTGTCACACAACTACAGGAGAAAAAATGGGTGCGGAATGAAGTTAAGGGGAAAAAAAGAATAAACTATAGGAAAAAAAATTTAGAGTAAAAGAAGTGCTTGCACACCTGCTGAATAACCTCCAATGTAAGTGCACCTGGTTCCACAAGCTTCGATTCAGAAATATCAAGGAAGGAAATGATCCTTGATAACTTACGCCTTTCTTCTCTCGTTGTATCCATCAAATTCCAAAGCTCAAACAGAGATCCCGCCACATCCTTTAGCTGCATTGTTGATTGAGATTAGATAGTGAATAAAGAAAAGACGGTACCATATCTAAGAAAATAATACCTTCTGATATCGAACTTTTCTTTCTGTTTTCAATTTAAGGATAGCCTGGTCTAGACCTTCCAATGTGCTGTCACTGATGTTTGTGTACTGTCCCAGGCTTGTCTCATGCAAGCTTGGATGCACATTACTTACAGTTTCACCAAAATCCAGCCCAAGTACACCGCATAATGTGTGAACCTCATTCACACTGTCCAGAACTCTTTGGATCCGCACAGACTGCATGCAGAAGCAATCATCGATTATTAAATTTGCTAAAAGAAAGACAGACGTCTAATGATAAACCAAAAATGCACCATTCTTGAGGGTTAAGAATGCCATGCCGAATCACATAAACGTGAAAAGGGATCTCCAGTTATATACTGTATTATTTTTGGGAGTGCTGAAGATGACTTAAATCATAATAGAATTGGACTAGTGAGACAGAAGAGAAATGTGAACTAAGCTACATCTCATGGACCAAAGTTAACAAGCTAATTTGCAGCATTTATACATCAAGAGAATAATATACGCAGAAATATAAACGTAACTCTAGAGAACACTAGCAAAGATGGTAACTTCAAGAAAAATGTCTCTCACAATGTTTCACAGATAGCTTCAGCAGAAAAGTAAATCAAATCGCATTATTTAAAAAAATTTTAGTACCTCCATTCCAATTTATGTGACGGTGTTGAACTGGGCACGGAGTTCAAGAATGAAAGAAGACTTTGGAAACTAGTGGTTTAAAATAAGTCACAAATATTTGTGCAACTAAATATAGGAGAATGTCATTCTTTTTAAGACTGACTAATTAGGAGGGAACGTCGCATAAAAATTGAAAGGAGGAGTAGTAAAAAAGTAACCAAGAAACAAGATGCAAATGAAATACATTTTAATCCACACATACCTTCTCCTTCTGGAGAGCACATAGGTGGGATTGGCATTCGGAGAGCTTTCTCATCGACAAATCATGTTCTTCCAAGTTTAAGGTAGTCAGAGAATTGACAAGATTACAACACCCCGAGATCTCGCTAGTTATTTTCTCAATTTGGGCCTTTATATCTGCAAACTGCTTAACTCTCTCATCTTTCTTTGCTTTTAAATCATCAACAAGAGGCATGATTAACCCAAGCTGCTCCTTCAAGGAAGCTGACATTTTCTCTGACTGTATCTGCTGTAACAAGAAAAGCAAAATTACGGATCAATTGTTCAAAAGGATAGCAGAAAGTTTTTCAAAAACCAAAACTGAAGTGGTTTGGTTCCATAAATTTTGGTTTTTGAAAACAAAAAAAAGGCCTTGTCTTCACTTTGGAACCAAACCAAGACTACCCGTAATAGGCCAAAAAATTGTTGCTCCTTTTTATAGATAATTATTTCATTAATTGCACCAAGTGCTCAACATATGTGCTGCAAAAGTGATCACTGATTCCTTAAAATCTGTACGGCGCCAAAGAACTCAAACATTACATAAAAAATTCAAGAGCTGAGCAGTGTATGTGGTTCTTTTCTCTCCATCCCATTCTACAGTATGCAAGACACAAACAGTTTTCTATATGTTCTCAAATCTCGTATGACTTGCAAACTTGTCACATGCTCAACAGAGTTTGGCATCGCCCTCTATTTTAATGTTTTATCACTTTGACTTTCTATAACTTCTAGCAACTATTTGTACTAATTTTTCCCTCCTTTTAACATGTTAGAAATGTCTTTATCCTAACTGACTGCAGGTTTCATTTCTGTTATCACAGAACCTACTGAAAAAAAAGAAACTATTTCCCAAAAAACTGTAATTGAGAACACTTCTTTTTCCAAGAAGTTATAAAATTGTTTTCCAAAATTAAAATGGAACTTGAACCAAATGACAAGGAAAAGAACATTGAAAGTGTGTCCGATAAGTGAAACCAGTTAAACGTAACAATACCCCCCCCCCCCCACACACACACACACATTTAGAAAGAACTCCAAATGTGAAATAAAGCAGAAAACTGAGCTCAAATCTTAATTTGATGAGAAGATGAGCAAACTTTGCAAGGGCAAATTTTCAAGGCGGAAACAACTTGAAAAATTAGATGTTGAAGATATTCCATGGTGCAGTTGGAAGTTTTATGGCGTTAGACAACATGAGCAATCCTTTCATCCAAACTTCCACCCCCAAAAAGCATAAGGTGGGAATAATTACTAGTTAACAGAGTCAACTGTGAAGCTCGTAAAATTAGCTACCACTCTCTGCCCCAAATCCAAGAAAAATGGAAACAACTAGATCCAGATCACTATATTCCTTCCCCATGCCTTTAGCAGAGTTTGAAAATTTTTCACTCTTTAAAATAAAGTATCTTCAAAGTTCACCTTGCAACACTGATAAATCACAATTACATGAAACATGGAAATCATGAGATGGATAATCCAATATAGTTCTACACCAATAAAACTTTGAAGTTTTGCCTTCGCATTTGTAAAATTCATGTGTTTTGGAAGATAACAGGGACGCTAGCTGCTTAAGAAATGTTATAACCTTTACAGCCTAGAAAAATCTAAGCCATATGGCAAAAGCAACAATAACATCTAAAATACCCACTTCATGAGTTGGGGTATTGCTAAGGCTACAGCAAGGCAATTAGTTAATAAATTTTCGGCCTATTTGATCAAGGAAGTAACATTTCGCCTAAAAGTGGCAACAGTACTAGTAACCGTACGAAAGGAAAAATATTAACAAGGGTGAGAAGAAGAGTTCGGATGATAAACCATTTATGATTGAAGTTGCTACACGTAGGAAAGTGTTCATTACCGGTGAATTAATGTTGTGTTCACCAAGAGCAGCCATTAAGGTTGCAAGCTCAGCTTCTTTAGCTGCAACAGACTGATTAAGACGTGATTTTGCATTGGCGGCTTCTTCAACTTTTCTTCGATAGACTTCCATACACTCTCTTTCAAGCTCCAACAGCATACGGTGTTTATCAGCTTCACTCTCGCCGATGTCAGTCCATATTTGCTATACATCACCACCAAACAGAGTCAACATAAATTACATAAGAAACAGGAAAAACTAATTGCTTTGTTTCACTCCTAGGCCAGAAGCCAGAAATCCATGTAACAATTCCCATCATATTCAACCAGAAATCCTATGCAGGAACTACATGAAATCTTTTCCACTAACAGTTATAAAATTCCAATTGAAAAATCAAACTTGAATTAAGCATTTATTGAAGCCATAAGAAAGACAAAAACAAAGGAAATCCAACAATAAGTCATATAAGCAAACTTGGATTTCATATTCCAAAATTAAACACTTACAGTATCACATAAAGCCATTAATTAGACTTCAACTTACTCAGCACCCAACAACAGAAACAACTACTTCACTTTAATTTAGCAGCCATGATAACTATCAAACCATTAAATAAACCAAACAGTACATAGTTGCTTAAAGCATAGAAACTATGCTTTAAGAAGCATTATTCACCATACTGACCAAAACCCCACCGCAAATCAGGTAAAAGGCTCCATCTTTTCCCAAAAACAAAAGAAAAAAAAGAAGTGAACAAAACCAAGAAAACAAACAACAACAACAACAACATTGTTTCTAAAAGAAACTCCACTCAAAGTACAGAAAATCAAGAAGGTGACAGTTAAAAGAAATATAGCAAGTAACATGGAAACAGTGCAAAATCTACAGAAGAGAGCACAAACAACAACAAAATAGTGCCATAATCAAAACATAACAAACAACATACTAGAATAGACTATTGAAATACCAAGAGAAAACAAAATACTCCATAAAATTCAAGAAGTATAAATAAATTCCCCCACAGACAGAACTATGTACAGTAAAGGAAGTTAAAGTAAAGTAAAACAGAGAGTAAAAAGGAGAAAGAAAAGAGAAACCTGCAGTTCTCTAAGTAAAGAGTGACAAGTAGAGCTTGTACTACAAGCATTACTACTAGGACTTCCAAAAGCCATCATTTTTACTAATTGATGAATGATTATATCAGTACCCTTCTTAACCAAAAGTCACACACACAACAGCCCAAGAAAAAGGTAACTCCTGAGAAATTTGCCACTCAAAAAAAGTAAACACTTCTTCAAGTCAACGACAAATGAAGAAAGGACCATGAAAGCAGCAACAACACTTGTTCTTCATCTTTCTTGCTCTTCCCATCAGATCTGAAGTTTTTTTACACAAAAAACCTCAAATTACAACACACCCACCATGTCAATAAGTTACCAACTACCAAAGACTACAACTTTAAACTTGGTGTTTCTATATGTTGCTACTTTTTTTGGCTTTTACTTCAAGAACTGAAACAAAAAATAGGATTTACAAAAAGGGGTTGAAGTGGGTACGAAGGAAAGTACTAAAAGGACAAGAAACAACAGCAACAAAAGAGAAAAATGGATTCTTTTGCTCTGTTTCTTTTTTCCACCAGAGAAAAGAGAGATGAAGAAGAAGAGGGTAAATGGGGTTATTTGGGTTAGTAGGTCGGGTTAAAATGCACCAATGCAAACGGATCTATGGGCACTTTAGCTCGGGCTTCAATGGTGGTTGATTCTCTCTCTTACTCTGTGTGTGTGTGGAAGAAGGAGGGAGTGAGCAGTGACGCTTCAACAGCTTGAAATATTCTGTATACGAACTACGTACTATTTTATTATTGTATGAGTTTCTTTTTTAATTTCATGCTCGATTTTTGCTATTCATATTAAGTTTTAGTGTGAGACTGCAATGATTTAGACATGTATATATTTAGAGAAGATACTTCTGTTAGGAGATGCGAGAGGTTGGTTTTAAAAGATACTCGAAGAGGTAGAAGTAGATCGAAGAAGTTCTGCGGAAAGTGATCAGATATGATACGAAGGAACTTGATCTCACTGAGGACATGACCTTAGATAGAAAGAAGTGGATGTTGCGAATTAGAATAGCAGGCTAAGGGTAGTTTAGTTAGTTTAGTTTAATTTTTTTTGTGATCGCTTTATATGTTAGTTTTTTATCTCATTAGTAGTCGTTCTTTCTGTCATATCTAGTGTTTTTTTCTTACGGATTTTGAGATGAAGGTTCCCAGGAAACAACCTCTCTACTTCTATGATAGCGATAAGGTCTGCGTACATTTTACCCTCCCCAAATCTTACTTGTGGAATTTTATTGGTATCTTGTTGTTGTTGTTTTGTGAGTTTTAGATAATAATTTTTTAAGAATAACTTTTTATAGTGATAAGATCTAATTATATTTTATCCTCTTATTTATAAAATTCTTGTTGTAATATTAAGTTTTAGTGAAAATTAAATCTTTAAAGTTGAAACATGATATTTAAAAAATTAAATTTTTGAAATTAAAACTTGAAAATTTTAAATTTTTGAAATTTGTGGATATATATTTTGCTCGAGAAAAAATTAAAATTTTTGTGATTAAACAGATCAATTTTTGAAAATTTAAAAATATGTGAAGATCAACTTTTAAATATTTGAGCAAATTTTATGATCAAATAAATATTTAAAAATAAATTTTAAAATTTGATCAAATACTACGATGATTCTATATCTGAAGTCTTCGAGTTTGAATCGAGACCTCTTATTAGATAAAAAAATATATATTTTATTACTTCATATCAATTTGATGGATTATTTGGTTATCAAAATGATATAGATAATAATATTTTAACTCATAAAAATATTTTATTTTTTATATGAAAGTTAATTTTATTACTTGATATAAAATAGTTTTAGAGGCTAATTAATATACATAATTAAATAATCAAATAATTTTACATTTTATTTTGATTTGAAATTTTTTATCTCAATGCCACTCAAACAACTCCTTCATAGTTTATTATTATTATTATTATTATTATTATTATTATTATTATTTTCATATGGATATGTGAAGTGGTTGCATTAAATATTCATCTATTTTGTTTACTAGTAGCATAATTAATTTATCCTTCATGGTGTACATGCAATAAGGATTAGATTTTTAGTAGGATATTTTATTCTATTTGTTAGCTGTTCCATTTTTATATTATATTATATACATATATATTTTGGAGATTTTCTTCCTTTTTTTTTTCCCTCTTATAGAAGTGTGACCAAGTTATTTGGTTTAGGAAAAGTTTAAAAAATGCACAAAGTTGTAGTATTACTTTACTACTATATATAAGTGTACACATTGTGATTAATATGTCTGTTTCAGCTATTTAGTATAGATTGATGTGTCTATTTCAGTTATTTGATTTTATTATTTAATAATCGTTCTTTAGTTATTATTGTAGATGTTAATTTACAATATTGCTCTTAATTAATTGATTTTTCTTAAAAATAATTATCGATTAACGTGTTTGTTTTATTTGCTTGATTTTATTACGTCATTTCTATTAATTATTTCTCCAGCTGCTTCAAATAAGAATTTACACTATTACTCCTAAATAATCATTTTCTTTAAAAGCAATTGTCGATTGACGTGTGTGTTTCAACTGTTTAATTTTACAATATTATCCCTACTAAATAATTTTTTCAATTGTTTCAGGTATTAATAATTTTTTAAAAATATTTAACAATAAATACAAATTTTAAATAACTCTCAAAATTTTATATGTGCAACATAAATTAGAATAAAATAAGTAATATATATTATTTTAAAATAACATAAATGTGTTATAAGTCGCAATAATTAATAATTTAAAATTTTAAATATACGGATAAAAAAATTTACCAATACCATATAAATTGAGATTAAAAAAAATATATGTTGAATCCATACTGGCACGGACTCTTGTGTCTAGTACATAAAGAATAGTCGTAAAGAGTTTAATTTATATGTGTCAATAATTAAAAAATAATATTTATATAGACCGATAAAATAGAGTTCAATCCTATTAATGTGTTATTTTAAAAGTTGCAAGACTTTACTTTTTATGGAATGTTCTTTATAGATATTTTAATCTTTGAATAATTTGATAAGTGAAAATTTACTTAAATTATTTTTCATATATATAAATTAAATTCAATAGTTATTAATATAATGAAAGTTCAACAAAAGTTAAGACATGAAAAGCTTTGAAAGGTCCATCAAAACTCACTTTAGTTTTTTAGTGGAGAATTTGTGATATTAGATCTTTTTCATATATACATCAAAATTCTCTTTATTTTAGTGGAGAATATGTGATAATATTAGGTCTTACTTCTTTTTCATTTATTTTTTCTTTTAATTTATTGGGTGAGAATTTCAATTGTCCAAACTTGATGTACGAAGAGAAATCATATTATTTTGTATCAATTTATATAAACATATTTGACTAATAGGAGTACGAGTTACACAAATTCTATATTGTTAAGAGTCAATTACATTCTATATTTTTTTTTTAAATTATAAAAAATCTTTAAATTTGGTGGAATCCGCATATATCACGTAAGTCCTGATACATCACGGTAAATAATGTATCTAATGTTCTGATATATCATGTAAGCGATATACATCACGTAAAGTAATGTATTTGACGTTCTGATATATCACGTAAAGTAGATTGATACATCATGCACATTGATGTATCAAAAAATAGGAGAAAGAAGGAATTTTTTAGAAATTTTCAAATTGTAAAATATTTTACAGAATATGATAAAATAAATTGTATGCTCAAGTAATTTTTTCATATTATTTTTTAAAAAATGACTAAAAAAAGAAAAAATATTATAGAGTTAGGATATCTCTATTTTTTTTCTAGTTACTGTCCGAATTTAAACATAAAACCTCATAATTCTCCCTCCATTATTATTAGGTAATGCTCTTGAATGTTGATCTTAAATATTTTATTTTAATAGTAATATTTACAACTTTTGAACTATATCAAATAAATAGATATATTAAAAAATAGATATCGATTTTAAAGAGTTTTATAAGTGTACTCTTAAAGGATGAGTTTTCATTTTGCCTTTGAAGATATTAAATAATTACATAAAAACTATTATCCAATCATAATCAAAAAATTGTTATTCACATAAATTCTATGCTTGTATTTGGAGGACAAGTTAATTTAAATCTAATTTAATTCTAGAGAAAAGTAAGAAATAATAAGAGAAAATTGGGGAAAATAGAAATTTAGAGGGAAAATATGTCTATCAAATCTTAGTAACTTTTCTTTTGGAGCCAATAATATTATCGCCTTATTAGGAGCACTTTCGATTTTGTTGGTGCTTGAAATAATTTTATTTTCTCTATATTGTTATATTTTTAGACTTAATAATTTTATATGAGAAACTATTGAACTCAATCACTTGTTGCCGTTACTTTTTAGTTTTCTATTGAGCTTTATCCTATAGAGATACTCAAATTGGATCACTGATCGAATTCTAGGTTTCGCCATAAATCGAATTAGTTATTTTCAGTTACGTAGATCAATAGTTTAAACTGAACTAAAAGGTAGGGCATTTCCCATTTTTATAGGAACTTTTATACCTGAAACAATGATATCTCCAATTATAGCCACGCTGGGATGTAAAATACATCTCTTCTCACCATCCCTACGTTACCCATATTATGTGCAAGTATCAACGTGATATCATAGAGTCATTCGGTCTAAATGCTACATAACAAATATAAGTCAGATGACGAAACAGGAAGATCCTATATGTAA
>JAABOM020000084.1:2676753-2693279 GCA_011800125.2 Solanum clarkiae | reverse complement strand
TGCATTGACTAACTGCTACTTCACAAATGAAAGAAGCGCAGACAGTTTAAAGAGTCATTTTGCTTTATTCCATCATATTCCAAAGCCAAACAATAGTCAATCTTTGGCTCCATCCGAGATTGATGGACATCATTCATCTATTTAATAATATTGTAATAATTAAGTCAACAACAACAACGCAGTGAAATCCCACTACCTTATAGAAGTAGAGAGGTTGTTTCCTCGGAACCCTAGTTTCAAAAACTCCTAAGTAGATAAACTAGATATGACAAAAAGGAAAGGAAAGGGAACAGAAAGAGTGAGTAATAACGAAAAGCACATGACAGTACGTAAATACGATAAAATTAACACATATACGACAGATAATGACAATATATGAGATAAAACATCACTACTCATGCTACCCTACTTACCTCGAGGCCAGACATCCACCTAACCCTACCAACCAGTTAGCCTGCTACTCTAGTTCGCGACCTCCACTCTTTTCTATCTAAGGTCATGTTCTCGGTGAGATCAAGTTTCATCATATTTTGTCTGATCACCTCCCTCTAATACTTCTTCGCCTTACCTCTATCCCTCCGTGTAACTCCCAAAACCAACTTTTCGCATCTCCTAACAGGAGTATCGGTACTCCTTATCTGTACATGTCTAAATCATCGCAGTCTCGTTTCTCTCATCTTATTAACCACAAGGATCACCTCTAGCTTCTCCCGAATGGTCTCATTCCTAATCTCATCACTTCTAGTGTGACGACCACACATCCATCTCAACATCCTCATCTCTGCAACATGCATCTTCTGAATATGTGCATTTTTATTGGCCAACACTCCACCTAATATAATAAAGATGGTCTAACCACCATTCTCTAAAACTTACCTTTGAGTTTAGGTGGTATCTTTTTATCACACAATACTCTAGAGACAAGCCTCCATTTAATCCATGTTACCACAACATGATGCGTGACATCATCATCAATATCTCACTACTTTGTATGATGGACCCCAGATACTTAAAATTTTCTCTCTTGGGGATAGGTTGAGTGATAAGTCTCATATCATTGTCTGCTTCATCCCTCACAACACTGAATTTACGCTCCAAGTATTCTGTTTTAGTCTTACTCGGTTTGAATCCTTTGGACTCCAAGGCATGTCTCTAAGCCTTCAACTTATTATTAACTTTAGTCCGAACCTCATCAATCACTACTATGTCATCTGCAAATAACATACACCATGGAACCTCCTCCTGAATAGATAGCGTCAGCTCATCCATCACCAAAACAAACAGGAAAGGGCTCAACACAAATTAAAATAATCTTTAAGTCAATTATATAAAATATATAATCTTCTTTAATAATTTGCATCAACACTACATTGAAATGCTAGAGTCTTACGACTTATTTATAACAAATCATCTTTAGATAGAAGTCCTACATCGACAAAATACAGGAGAGATATTGGGTATATAACTAGACAAGTCTTATCTACTAGTGACGTGTTTTAAAGTTATGCAGGCGTAGGTCCAAGGCAAACAATATTACTAGCGGGCTAGGCCATTACAGATGACATTAGAGCCATTCTTGTATCAACCTTGTCTGTGTAAGTCGGAGTTCAACTGAGTTTAGGTAAATCCCAATGAGGTGAGACAAACCTCTGTGCTGAGTCTAGACAAATCCCATATGATGGGGCATATCTTAATGAGGATGTTGAGTCCATAGAGGGGGATACGTAATAACCCATCTTTAGATAAAAGTCCTACACCGATAAAATACAGGAGAGATGTTAGGTACATAAGTAAACATATCTTACTTATTAGTGACGTTTTTTAAAGTCATGCGAGCTTAGATCCAAAACAGACAATATCACAAGTGAATTGGATCATTACATTATTGAGGCGAATAATATATCGTACATGGTTAACACAACTATTTAATTGACTAATGAAAACACAACAAACAAAATTTCAAATTTTGAATAAAAAAATCTAATTAGAATATTTTATTAAAAAAGTAAATAATTCAAATAAAATATGACTTAGTTCAAACGTCTAAATAAAATACTGGGACAAACATTGACCAATCAACTTGACATGATGGTCTATGTAGAGTCTACAAATTGCAACTTGGCTATATTGAACTTTCAATTTTTTTTCTAAAATATAATTGAACAAAAAAACTGACCAAAATGCCAGCTCATTTTACTTATTATGTACATGCAAATAATATATTTTTATTCCCCTCATATTCCTTATTTAATGTTGTATAATATTTTGATAGTATATATAAAACCAAGTACACATGTTTAACAAGTAATAAATGTATTTAGCAAAGTACAAATTAAATGTTCTTGTGATGTTGTCAATTTTTTTCTTTTTAAAAAAAATACCTGAAATTTATTCTTGTTCGATCCATATTGTTTGACTTAATGAGGGAAGTACTTACATAATTAATTACAAGTTTTGTTTATCTTAAAATACGTACAATAATTTTGTAATGTGATTTAAAAGACGCATAAATTAAATTAATAAGATAATATTATAATAAATTTAAATAAATCTGGCAATGAATTTGGCTATAATATTTTTAAAAAAGTAAAATTTACATAAAAAATAATTTTAGTCAACATAATCAATAAATGTTTTGGTTGGAAACCTATGTTGCTTAGCATACTTCCTCGAAGGTAGGCTGAGATGATAGATGACAAATATAATTAATTAAGAGTTAATTATATTTTATTTTTATACCATTTTGATGTACAATTTTTTTTTTTAAATTTGGTGGAATTTGGATATAGATATATTATGTAAAATTATGTGTTTGATATCCCAATACATTACAAACGTGGTGTATCTACTGATACGTCGTGTAAAGTACAACAACAATAATATACCTAGCAGAATCCTACAAGTGAGGTCTAGAGAGGGTAAAATATACGTAGACTTTACTCACAGAGATAGAAAGAGTGTTTCTGAAAGACCTTAGTCAAAAAAAATATCATACCCCCAAAACAAAGAAACTAGATACGAAAAAAAAAGAAAAGGAGAAGGAGAAAAAAATCAATTAAGATGGAAAACAAATTATAATATAAAAACACAATAAAAATAACAAATATAAGCCAGTAAAAAACAACATAAGATAAAAGCCACGACTAGTCTTACTATCCTACTAAAATACCACGCCATCCATTGCGTAAAGTAATATATCAAAAATGCTATTCTTTTTTGACGATTTTTAATTTCAGTTTTCTATCTAACATATTTAAGATTACAAAATCTACATATCGTTTAATTTAAGATTAAAAAATTTAAATATTTTATTATTTTTTTAAATATAATTTTAAATTAATACACGATATATATATCACGACAGATAAATTGAAACGGGAAAGTACTTAGATTGTTGGGACAATGATCTGATTTGTCACTACAACCACTTATGTATTATTATTATTATTATGATATAGTTATATATTTGACTTGATATTTGAATAGAGACATTTCACCTGCTATATTTAATTCACTCTTATCCTTTACCTGTTTATATTCCATATTAATAATGATTTGTTGGTACATTAGGAAGGAATAATACAATAATTAGTTGGTGGTTGATTAATTAAAGCAAATAGATTAATTAATTAGTAGTTCACACTTAGATTAATTAATAATTAATTTACGTAATTAATAATTAATCGTTGTGAATAAGTACAAGGGCAATCATCATCATTTCAACTAAATAACACGATGGAATGACGCGAGTTAACGTAAATACAAAATAATGCATGTGTTCTACGTGTATATTTAATTTATTTGTGTATACTTAGGTAGGAACGGTTTGGGCCGGGAGGAGTTAGGTAGGATCAAGATGTTCATTCAGAATTTTTTCGTGAAAAATTATATTATTGCTTATACATGATTGAAAATTATATTTTATGTATGTATAGTAAATGTTAAACCTCATTCTCTACTTCTTCTTATGTTTAATTCATATTTGAACTTTGTTAGTGAAAATTCTGATTCGGTGTAGGGGTCTAGAAAATTTGGTACACCGAAGAATCAAACTTTTATTTAAAAGATTGAAAAAATTGTATATATATATATATATATGTAGCAATTAGATCTTTCATGAAATAAGTCAAAGTAGCAACAAATTTCTAATTCATATAGTTAACTTGAAATATTATTTTTCAATTGAAATTAAAACATATTTTTGTCGATTTATATCATATAAAAGAATATGTTTTCGTACTTGTTTTCCTCAAGCAATAGCTAGAGGTGCAAGTTATTGACAAAGATAAATATAGTTTTTAAAGCTTTTTAAGTGTTTTATACTTTGATTTTGTCCTCATTTTATTTTTATTAGTTCATACCGAAAATGAATTTAAAAATACCGAATAAAACCAAATCTAACTAAAAAAATTGGAACCAAACCGAATTAGTTAAGTTCGCTATATGCTGCACACTTTTTGAAAACAAAAAATCGAACTAAAATTTGCTAAAATCAAACCAAAAATACTAAATGCCCCACCCCTATTTGACATTGAATTTGAGAGAGGTAGACATGGACAGAGAGGGTAGAGTAAAGGCGTCAAATGAAAAGATTGAATTGAATTTGAATGGATCAAAATAGATCGAATTAATAGATAAATATGTCATACATAGACGAAGATGGAAGAATAAATTGAATATCGAATAGATAAAATAATCTAAATTTGAACAGATTAATAACTCGATCACCTAAAAGTTACATGAGCTAAAATACCCGATAAAAAATGAGTCACACTATAAAACACATTAAAAATGGACCTAGAGAAATTGGGGGACTATGTTGGTCAAAGAAAATGAAGGATAAATAGATTAGATCCACTCCCTCAATTTTTTTATTTTTATTTTATTTATTTTGTTAAAACCGTCTTTGTCCATCGTGTATGTCGTCGGTCTTTCTGCATATTTTTATGCGAATAATTTTATCCCGATAAATAAATTATTTTACCAACTCAATTGATTTATTGAATTTAGTAAAAAATTTCAAAAAATAAATATAATATATAAAAAATAAATCGTTAGTTTTCGACTAAAAATATCCCTTCATTAAAATTTTAAAATTTTAAAATTATTATTTAAAATATCTCTCTTCTATTAAAATTTCAACCCCAACCATGTTCAAATCAATTTTTTCAGATTTTGAGTAATGCAGATTCTGAATATATTTTTTAAAAAAACTTTTGTTTATAGTTGTAATTTATTCTTTCTTGAAAATGACAACTTATGTTGATTGTATTACCTTGCTAACTTGAGCACAACAACTTCTATAGGACCTTCGTAGGTTCAAAAAATTTGAAGAGTTGGATCCTTTTAAATTCGAGAAACTAATTCGAGAAGGAAACAATGATTATAACAAGGATGAATCACTGTTATCATTCGAAGATTGACTTTTTGAGATATTTGTAAGTGAAATCACAGTCCTTTTCGACATGAAATGGCTAATCTCAGACCTAGTATTCAAAGAGAAAACCTCTTGCATTCCTGAATGGGGTTCTGTGTGGACTGATCATGTGACACTTTTTGTTCACATAGCATGCATAGTGTCATTTTTGTTAGAGAGAGTTTTTTTCTTCAAATTTTTAAAAGAGGGGGTATTTTCGAACTAAAATCAAATCAAGGAGTATTTTTGCTCCATTTTTGATAGTTCGAGAGTATCTTTTGCTTTTCTCATTTTTATTAGAGAGAAGAGTATTTTTGAACAAAAAATTTAATGGAAGAGTATTTTTTTAGTCAAAATCTAATGGAAAAATATTTTTGCTCAATTTCAAATAGTTCGAAAATATTTTTAATCTCTTTTCCTTTAATTTAATTAAAAAAAAACTGAAAAAATTGATTTTTCTGTTGATTTTTTAGTTAAGATCTGATCAATTTATTTTATAAAAAAATTAATAGACAAATCAATCCTTAATCAGAAATCTCAATTCAAGCTTTAAAAACAAAAGAAATTCTAATACGAGAAATTTCCTTATTAATGAGCCTTATATATAATATAAATTAATTAAAATTTAAAGTGAATATGAAACATCGAATGAAAAAAAATATTCTCCTCATTTTTGTTTTCTTCTTCATTTTGCATTTCATTCACATTTTTTTCCACCAAAAACATTTTTAACATCAAATGAAAAAAAAAAAATTCTCCTCATTTTTGTTTTCTTCTTCATTTTGCATTCAACTCAAGATTAGGAGCAAAAATATATTTTATTCTTCCTTCCTTCCCTTTCTTTTTTTTTTCTCTCATTTCATTAAAGCATTTTCTCACTAAAAAGATAGCTATATGGACCCCTTTTAATTCTCAAATATATCCATATTTAGCCTCACCAATCAAAGTGGATGCCTTGATGATTAAAATACTATGAAAATCTTTAATATGGGTCCAAGATTTTTATTTTGTCTCTTTTCTTTCTTCAAAAACCAAATTTCTTAATTTGCACTTTTGTTCTCTTTTGAATCATGCAACCAAATAAAAGATGTAGGATTGACATTACTTAGCCTTAAAGTCATATAATTAAAATGTACAACAAGTTTTGTCCTTTTAATATGGACAGCTCATGAATAATTTGATAAGGAAGGTAAAATAAAAAGTAATACAAAATTTTGCTAAATTGTTCGATATATATATTAAAAAAAAAGTTTGGTGCACTAAAGTTCTCGCTATATATAGGATTCGGGGAAGAGTCCGACCATAAGGGTCTATTGTATGCAGCCTTACATTGCATTTTTGCTGCAAGCTGTTTTCAAGACTTGAACCCGTGATCTCCGGATCACAAGACAACAACTTTATTAGTTACTCCGAAGCTCCCTACGCAAAGGAGGGATGCAACATAAGGGTGGGGGTCACCCATCCTATTACTACTCTTGCCCAAACGTACTTAACTTTGAAGTTCTGATGGAATCCGATGCATTAGTGCTGGTATGATCGCGTCCTTGCTAACTCGTTTGATAAAGATGGTAAATAATAGAACAACACACCCTCTCAAAAATAAAAATTGTGATGATCTATAATTCATTGAGTATTTGTAGAAATTATAATTTGATAAATTTCATGGGAACAATTGAGAAAGATAAACAGTATAAAAATTATATTTAAATTAGTCTGACATAAATTTGTGAACAAGATAATATTTGTCAATCCAACTAGACTTAGCTTGTTAATAATTTAACAAAATATGTGAAATGAAGATTATTGCAAATTTATAACCAACCTGCCCAACATAAATTGCGAATAAAAAGCGCTTTATAAATTTGATAAAACTTATGAATAATTAAGCAAGATGAGTAACATAAATTGTACCAAATAATTATTTATAATACCCCATTCAACATAACTTGTGAACAATTTATAAATAATTTAATAAGATAGATAAAATGAAAATTGTGCGATAATTATGCTGTGTTACCAAAACTTATAAGAGCGGAATAACAATATTTGTGCAAGATTAAATAATGATATTTTCACCACAATTTTTTTAAATGGAGACAAAATTAAAGTAAGAATTTGACTCCACTTAAGAGTACTTGAATATAATAGCAAATTATTAACTTTCCTTGAATCATTTTTTAATTTATTAGCTCAGCTACCCCTAAAAAAGTAGAATTTATTCATTTAAATTCTTTTTGGTAGTTACATTCAATTGTGGCTATCTGGGGGTCGTCCTTGTGGACCTATAATTAAAATATTAAATATACTTTTCCAACATAGACATAATATCATATAAAAATAGATATTACAACTTTTTACATGATGTCTCAAATATTAACTTAAAAGAAAGAATTAATTTCTAGCTTTTATTTTAAATTTGTATGATGGAATAAAGTAAAATGACTTTTTAATCTATTTGTGCTTCTTTTAATTGTGAAGTAGCAGTTAGTCAATGTAACTTTCGACGTTCATCATGGGTCATCTGGAAACAGTTGCGCTATGTTTTTAAACATAGAGGTCAGACTGCGTATATCCGACCTCCTTTACTCCGCAATGGACGAGAACCTTTGAGGCATTGGGGTAATGTTATTATTGTTATTTTAAGTTGTGTTCCAGACATAATATTGAATTTCTAGCAATATGGTTTAGTTATGAATGTTTCTGACATTATATATCTACAATGTCCTCTTCTTTGCATTAAGTAACAACCTTCATTGGAGAAATTCTAAACATTCTTAAAATTATGTAATGTCCACATGGGGTGTGTATATATATATTGGACAAAAATATTAAACATTCATGTGTTAAAGTTATATAATGTCCACATGGAATATTTATAATATATGAGGATGATGAATTTAAAATTTGAAATCAGACAAGATATGATGAAACTTTATCTCACCGAGGATATGACCTTAGATAGAAAGGAGTGGAGGTCGTGTATTAGGGCAGAAGGCTAATAGGCTAGTAGAGAACAGGTTGATGTATGACCTTGTGATATAGTAGGTTAGTAGGAGTAATCGTGTCTTTATATACTGTTGTCATTATTCGTCTTGTATTTGTTACTTTATCGTATTTACATACTATCACTTGCTTTTCATTATTAGTCATTTATATTTTTTCTTCACCCCACCTCCCTCTTTTTTTGTTTTTCATATCTAGTATCTTCTGCTTATGAGATTTGATTTTTGAGACGAGGGTTTCCAGAAATAACCTCTCTATCTCTATGAGGTAGTGATAAGATCTGCGTACATTTTACCCTCCCCAGACCTCTCTTATGGGATTTCACTGGTCCATATATGAATTCCAAATCTAGTTAGATATAAACTCATAAAAATGTGAGTTTCGGATAAAGTTCATAGAAAATTAATTTATTGAGAACATTTTCATTTTTCGCAATTTTCAATGAATTAATTTTTCGTTTATCGAATTTCAATAGACGATTTTATCAGAAATTCATGTTATTTTAGCAGTGACACATGAAAAATATTCAAAAAGAATTATAATTAATAATTTTTAATATGTCCCATGCATGACATATATGACACTCGTGTGCTATAATTTAGTGGAGTAGGTTTAGTAATTAATATAATAAACAAATATTAGAGATAGAGCTCATTTGGAACAAAGTATAATAAGTTTGAGCTAATAATTCCAGATTAATTAATTAATTTTCAGATAAAACAAAGATAAATTATAGAAGATTGGTGAAGACATTGATTGCAAACATTATCAATTTCTTAAAGGAAATAATTAAAGGGAGTTAAGGAAATAGTGAATTGATATGTGGGCACCATTTATGTGCAATAATAATCATCAACATCATAATAAATAATATTGATTAATCAATAGTGGTTTAGGATGTCCTTTCCTGATTAACATTAATACAAAAAAAATACTATAACATAATTATTATGTGTCATATAAAAACTAATAAAATTGCGGGTTGATAGTAAATAAAATGAGTTAGAAAATTATGAAGTCCCAAATTTCAATTTCAATAGGGATAAAAACATTACTATGATTTATTCATATTTGTCTAGGCCTCGATAAATAAAATTACTCGATATATATAATATTGGGAAATAACAGACACTCGATAACAAAATTAATAAAGATGCATATAAATTAGCCCCAATATCATGACCGTAAAGAAGAAGAAGATAGATAAATCATTTAATTGAAGAAAGACACAAAGAATAATTAACAAAAAGTTACGCGGATAAGCAAACATATACTAGTTAAATTAGCTAATATAACTACAGTTTGAATTAGTTACGGCTCGAGACAAATATTTAATTGTAATTACATATCGAGTTTTGTATAATATTCGCGATTTATACAAACGTTGTGCGCAATTATCTAAAAGTTGTGCATGAATCAAATTGTATAGCGAAATATATAAATATTGCGGATTGTATAGCGAATTATACAAACACTGTGCACAAATTGTATAACAAAACATACAATGATATACAAAAACTGAGAATTGTAGAGTAAATTATACAAACATATACAATGTTCACGAATTATACAAACAGTGCTATAACTATAGTTACAAAATGTAATTACCCAAACTATAACTATGGAACATAATTAAGGTATTTTTGAACGATTATATGTGAAAATTCCTCAACAATTAATTGTAATTTGTACTTAACCCTTTTTGGTTTTCATTCTAATAGTCATTTTAGGGTTTGACTAATTTTGATTTGCATCGAGAAGACTCACTTTGACAAGTAAAAAACTTCTTATCAAATGTGACTTCATAAGCAAAAATCCAATCCTAAATATCTGATTAAAGATGAATGAATACTTATCACTATACGTAATTAGATGGTGTAATATGTGGACAGATAATGTGAGAGGAACAAATAACAATATGGGCAATCATTTTGTGGTGGGACACAAATTTGGCAACATGGATGTTAATGCTATAAGATCTTTTAGAGTAGTGATCTAACAATTGAGACCAAATGGTGGTAAAATTCAATGGATCTAAAGATGCAATTTGTCAACATGAAGGACAATGATTTTAAAGGACAGAGTTCTCTAATTGGATTATTTTCAGCCACCCTAAAGGTATGTCCCTTTTGGATAGTATAAGATGGAAGGATGATGTTTGACACTGTGATATAATAGCTTAACAGAGGTAATCATGTCTTTATATATTGTATTATTATTGTCCGTCATTTATTTTGTTATTTTTATTGTCTTTATAAATTATTATTTGTTTTCTACTCTAGTCATTTTATTTCATATCTAGTATTTTTTGCTTTTGGGGATCATATTTTTGAGATAAAGGTCTTTCGAAAACAACTTCTCTATCTCTATAAGATAGTAATAAGGTCTGCGTATATTTTATCCTCCCTAAACCTCACTTGTGGAATTTCACTGGGTATATTGTTGTTGTTGTTGTCGTTGTATTTTATCATTGTTAGAGTCAATAGTCAGAAACATACTTGAATTATCAATTTTTTATGAGTTTCATATCCCTATTATCGGTTGTTCCCTTTTATTACCTGAATATCTCAAATCTAATTAGATAAATAATTACTGTAGCTTTCCCCGTCCCCCCTTCGTCGGGCGGTGCTTTTCTAACCTGAACTATCACCATCTACTACTCAACTAGGTGAATTTGACCATATATATGGTCATAATTTCATGTAGCAAGATGAAATAACCGGTGATAATTCAGATAGAAAAATGGAATAATTAATAGTTAAAGATGTAAAATTTATGAAAAGATGATAGTTCAAATATATTTTGGACCATTATCTCTTATTATTATATTATTAGATGAGATTTTCTTGAAATATAATTCTTATCCAGATCTTTAAAATGAATTTAATTATGTATCCAGTCCTGAACCATCCGGCAATCTAATTTACAAAATATTTACCTTTTTACTAAATATACATATAATATACACACTCATACACTCATAGTGTATATGTGTATACTTCGATCATATTGATAAACTAATTGATCGAATGATATATATTTGCAAATGTTAGAAAGTAGGAGCAACGAGCCAATACCTTGGTGTTATCAAAAGCGCAAGAAAGCCAAAAAAGATTCAAGTCTGATTTCTCAGAGTCAATATTTTTTGTTGCTTGAGACTAAATTCATCCCTTGGGCGATAATGGGCTTTTGCGCGAAAATCACACTCCCCTTTAATGTTGGGAAACTCACGTAAATATACCCTTCGACTAACTAGTTTACCAATATGACCGAAGTAGACACTACCTACACATTTCGACTATATACATTGTGTATATGTATGCATCGTATATGTATATATAATATACACAACCTATATACTGTGTACATATTTTGTAAACTAGAAGCCGAATGGTGTTACAGTCAAGTGGCTGAATGCCCCTCTCCTTACATTCAAGTGGCTGAACGCCCCATATTCTCCCCTCCTATCTATAAACCAGTCACATTCATGTATCACAGCAGAGTGGAGAAATCACTTTCAAGATTTCTTAAGAAATACTACATGCAGTGTCAAGTTTTCCAAAAGCTGCAGATGAAATACTAAAACAAGAATCTATGTTCAAGGCAAAATAGAGTAGAATTAAGTAAAACCTGTTCCAATGACGAGTTTGATACAATAGATTAATGAAGCTCGCGATTCAAATAATATATAAAGCGGTTGTAGCTAGACAATTAGCTCCATAAAAAAGTTCATAACTGATATGCACTTACTTAGGCATGGTGATATGTATTCTCAGACAGACAGCTCCATTTTTGAAATCAGAATGCCATCGGTATCTGCATAAAGCCACTCACCATCGCAGATTCTAGTCCCCGCGATGGTTATTGGGACGTGCTTCTCTCCAATACCTTTCTTATTGGCTTTCATTGGATGTGAAGCCAGAGCTCTGACTCCGATATCACAGCCATTGATTTCGTCCACGTCTCTTACACAGCCGTTTACTACAATTCCAGCCCATCCATTGTTTTGAGCTTGTACTACAGGGTTACCACCCAAAATTGCACATCTTAGACTACCACCCCCATCGACAACAAGAACTCTACCGTTACCTTTCTCCTCGAGAAACTCACGAACCAGAACATTGTCTTCGAATACTTTCAGAGTGACAACAGGTCCAGAGAAGACTTGGCGCCTGCCATAAATTTTGAAGATTGGCTGCAGTGCCCGTAGTTCACCACTCACAATAAGCTGTGGGTTTGCGTCGCAAACTTCAGCAGTGGTAACCAAGGCCATCCTACGTTAAAAACCTGCAGGGAGTAGAGAGATATATTTTGTATTACTTGTAAATTCCTTTTGTTCTGCATCACTTAAATGATCATTTATCTTACTTCGAAAACTATGAGTCGAACGAATGTAATAAAAATTGATTTTCCCTATGCATCTTATGTAATGCTTAGGCATTCAAGAAGATAGTCAGATTTCACTTCTTTTAATTTTGGAAGACGCTTAACTTAGTGTATGAGAAAACATAGAAAGAGAAGTCCACGGATTATGCTTTCTACATGATCCTAACTTTACGATACATTCAAATTAGATGCCTTGAATAAGTATCTCACCACCATTTATTCCACACTCGATGCAACAAGACGAAACTCGTCAGATTGAGGTTGTTATTTGAACACCGAACCACCAAAACTTTCTTAAGTAGTTTGTGTTTATTAACTTAAAAGGAGGACCTGATTTATTTCTATCTTCTTTAGCTGCTGATCTCTCGTATTAGTAAATGGAAGCAAACGCTTAAATTTCTGTGAGAAAAGAACACAACAGCTAAAATTTAATTAATCAAATAAAACTGTCTAGCTACAGAAAAATCAACTATAAACAAGAATGTCAATCACCAGAAACGCGTTCTTTCCATGACAAATGATTCTCATCTCAACTGATACTCTCAATGTTATGTTTATCATTATCAACATGAATATTGATATCACCGGTACAAGCATTCGATCAGTTTTAGCAAAATTTGGTGCTATAGTCTTGTTCTTAGGCTTCTGAGCTTCACTACTTTAAGCTAGTTTCTATTGTTGCATAAGCATCAAGAAATTTGACTTCCTCTTGTAAACGAGTGCCTTTCGATAACCTATTGCATATCTCAATTGGTCTTTCAGTTCCAAAACCTTGCCATCCAATAATAGTCCTGGAAACCAAAAGCAAATGAAAATGACTTTCATCATTAACAGTTCCTCACCTGAAGTTGGCCTAATTGAGCCCTAGATCATGAGCATACTGACTCAAAGCTCTCGTTAGCATGTCCTACCAAATAAAGAGGAAGTCTCAAGAATAAGTTAAGAGCTAGAAGACAAGGGGTTGCTCGGACAGCAAGCACTATCCACCTCCAATCCTAAGGTTGTGGAGCAAAAAATTGTGGGAGCTCCCTGGGAGGGGTTAAAAAGAAGTTGGAGTGTTAGAATTCCCGGACTCCTATTACTACTTATTAGTCTTCTTTCTACTTTAACATCAACATTGTTTGGATAACAAATTGACCCATGCCCATCCTTCGGTGCCTTTTAGGAGGATTACCTTG
Source organism: Solanum clarkiae (assembly GCA_011800125.2). Lineage (NCBI taxonomy): Eukaryota > Viridiplantae > Streptophyta > Magnoliopsida > Solanales > Solanaceae > Solanum > Solanum clarkiae. The sequence goes on along the minus strand of JAABOM020000084.1, from coordinate 2,679,296 downwards.
GTCCTATGTGATCTCATTACAGGTACTTTATTTGAACAAATGGAAGTAGGGAGGATGTAAAAAAAGGGGCAACCCGATACACTAAAGCTCCCTCTGTGCACAGACTCCGGGGAAGAGCCCGATCACAAGGGTCTATTGTACCCAACCTCCTAGTCACATGAAGGCAACTTTACCAGTTATTCCAACATTCCCCTTCGCAGGGAGGGTATATAAACAAAATAAAAACTAAAATAACCAAATCAAGCATAATTTTTTGATCCTCACTCCATATTTGATTAGATAAAAAGATTGCTAAATTGTTAACCTGTGGGCCAGATAATTGAATCCCTTTATAGGACAAATAGTCCTGGAAGGTGAAATAAACACATCTAAAAGGAAAGATTCAAACATATTTATGAAAGTTCAAATAACCTCACTTCACCAATCAAGTAAATTCTTGATCAATCTCATAAATAAGCACCAAAATAATCAAATTTACTCGCAACAATGGAATATTTTCAAGAACTCTGGCACAATCAGCTAAAGTAGCAAATAAAGCAACAAACTTTAAACATATTTACAAAAATTTCAACAATCCAATTCATTAAATCTTGATCAATCTCATAAATAAGCACCAAAATCATCAAGTTTACTCACAACAATGGAATATTTTCAAGAACCTTAGCATAATCAGCTAATCATCAAGTTTACACACAACAATGGAATATTTTCAAGAACCTTAGCACAATCAGCTAAAATAGCAAATAAAGCAACAAACTTTAAACAACAACAACATACCCAGTAAAATTGCACAAGTGGGGTCTGGGAGGGTAAAATGTATGCAGACCTTATCACTACCTCATAAAGATAGAGAGACTATTTACACAAGTCCCTCAACTCAAACATATCATCTCAAAGGCAGAAAATACTAGATATGAAACCAAACGACTAAAAGCAACAAATTTTAAACATATTTATAAAAGTTTCAACAACTCAATTCATTAAATCAAGAATCTTGATCAATCTCATAAATAAGCACCAAAATCATCAATTTACTCACAAGAATGGAAATTTTTCAAGAACCTTAGCACAATCAGCTAAAATAGCAAATAAAGCAACAAACTTTAAACAACAACACCAACAATAACATACCCAGTGAAATCACACAAGTGGGCTGTGGGAGGTAAAATGTAGGTAGACCTTACCATGATCTTATAGAGATAAAAGAGACTATTTTTGAAAGACATCTCAAACATATCATCCCAAAGGCAGAAAATACTAGATATGAAACCAAACGACTAAAAGCAACAAACTTTAAACATATTTATAAAAAATTCATTAAATCAAAAATCATAATCAATCTCATAAATACGCACCAAAATCATCAATTTACTCAAAAGAATGGAAATTATTCAAGAACCTCAGTGTAATCAGCTAAAGTAGCAAATAAAGCTACAACCTTTAAACATGTTTATAAAAGTTCCAACAACCCCTTTTTATTAGATCAAAGAATCTTGATCAATCTCACAGATAAACACCAAAATCATCAATTTTACTCACATCAAGTGAAAATTTTCAAGAAAGTAATAAACTTTAAACTGCAAATTAAACCTGGGAGATTTGATTTGAAGGATTATGATGTTATACCTGGATGTAGATGGGGTTTAGATGTTCTGCTGACTTGTTTGAAGCTGGGATGGGGAGAGAAGAAGAGATCTGGATCACTAGTAGATCTTTGCCACTGTATTATACCTCTTCTTTCCTATAAAATAGCTAGTGTACACCACGTGCCTGATTAAAAGAATCTTAATTTTTGCACTATACAATATAAGGCAAAAATATCAGACTTTTTGGATGTCTGTCTGAGATGGGCAATAGGACAATCTAACTTTTTTGCTGTACCATTTTTTAAATCGGATCTAAAATTTATGGTTAAACGCTAGTTAATTTGATAAGTAGTTGAGGGGTTTGTATACTTCACGACTTTCTTAATTTATAGATTCTTCACATTGGATTGTCATACTAGCTAATGCTGGACTGAGACCTCATTTGTTTGTACTTAACGAAGGTATTAATCTTAAGTAGTTAAATCTCAATCTTTAAATCTGTTTATTTTCAAGATCTGAATTTTAAATATTTTAGGTATTTTTTTTTAAATTTTATAACCTCTTAATGAGTCCGCATGATTAAGATTTATAATTTAGTTTTAATATCTTTTAAGATGTTTATTTAAAAATTTCTACAGCTACGACAATTCGTCGCCACTTTATTTACTTTTTACCCACTACTACTATCATCATTTGCCATTCACAATTATCATTCTCAGCGCAACAACAATCATCACTATCGCCAATCACTCAAATCAACCATTATCACTATTAGTCATCATTTGTAAATATCGCCACCTATCATTATTACATAAATTAATTACTGTCAATAATTATCACCATTGGTCAATATTATATATCACGAGATCATTATATTTACCACCACCATTAATTATTACTATTGTTTAAATCGACACGCACAATCATCATTGTTAGTCATCACCATTACCAATTGCC
>JAABOM020000084.1:2657487-2672956 GCA_011800125.2 Solanum clarkiae | reverse complement strand
AAAGGTGATTCTGTAGCACCTAAAAGAAAGTTTATCTCATATTTTAGAGCCAAAAATATGATTGCTAAGTGTTGTTCTCCATTATTTTTCGTGTGTATATATTAATACTTGACTACTTTTAGCCAATTTTTTGACTTCATCATCGCTTACCTCATAGACTCGCCCCACGATTGAACATGTAGAAATAAATTATTAATTTTAGAATTCAATAGCTTTAAATTTTAAAAGATTAAAATTCTAAAAATATAAACTTTAAATTCTGATTCCGTCTTTTTTCTTTCTTTCTTCTTCTATGGTTCATTTTCCTTGCCTGATAAAATTAAGATACGTTCGTTGAATAAATCTGTGGGTGAAAATCTGGTTAATCAGCCATATATTTTCCCCCCCATTTTTTGGTACTTCCAAACAAACAAAATCTCTCTGCTTCTTGATTTTCTTTCTTTTTCCAAATAATAATGAAACTAGAGTAAGCAAGATATCAAGTTTATTGCAAAAAATAAAAATAAAAATATTATTAAACCATTTTGTCCAAGATCGTGCGGAGTCTGAATTTTCACTAAAATAATTCTAAAAAAGATAAAGATAATATGAAATAGCTAATCGTGAGTGAAATAACAATCATTCGGCTAATTGCGCTGACACAGAAGAGTGATATGTGTTCATGGTGTTCGATTTCATGCAACATAAGTTGTCGTGTGTTTATATATACTCCACTGCAGAATGAAATATTCGAAAGAAAACATTGAAATATAGTTAAAAATAAAAGAAAGTTTTTTAAATTTGTGGCATAGAACAAAGTTAAATTGCGGTCGATATAAAACGATGCCATTTAACTTTAAGACTGACGAAAAGAATCACAGAAATTAAAATGAGAGTATAATCTTTTATATATTTGAACAAATGCTTCAATTAATCTTAAAACAATTAATACATTTTGATAAGAATTCTGATTTTTAGATTGAATGATGGTGAATTTATAAGTTTCATTACATTTAATTTATACGTTTTAGGTTCTTTTGAATATACATTTTATCGTATAAAATAAACTTTATGAACCCTATTAATCAATACTACTTGATGAAAACTCTAACGTTACTAGAACTTTCATGCTTATAAATAGTTCATCCTTTCTTGTAAAAAAAAAAAAAAAACACTTCAAAAAATATTTTTTGACTGGTTTTTTCATTCTATACACAATTCAATATTTTGTTTGCGTTCATATCAACAATTTTTTTTTACGTGAATTCAACCAACATCCCATTTTACTATGAATAACAATAATAATATTGAAATCCCACAGTGGGATCTGAGAGGGTAAAATATACGCAGATCTTACGACTATCTCATAGAGATAGAGAGACTATAGCAATGAAATTCTACAAGTGGGCTCTGAGAAGGATAAAATATACGTAGATCTTATCATTACCTTATAGAGATAGATAAGCTGTTTTCAAAAGATCCTCCTCTCAAAAATACCATCCCCAAAAGTAGAAATTAACCTACCGATTCAAGAATAGAAGAGCAACGTAGCTCGAACACTATTTATTTTGCGATTTTTCATTTATTTGTTTGTGGTGGATTAAAGAATAGGAAAGTGATACGTGTCAAAATAGTAGTGGTTTAAGTGGGACCCACCATTCCAAAACCTTAAACAGTAAAAGAGCTTCTCACATGTATGACCTGGCATTGTCTCACATTATTTTAAAAATTTCTCAACAGTTAATATTCTCCGTGAAAAAAGAGCATTCTTGTAGACAACAATCTCTTAATCAACCTAAACTCGCCACGTGTCCCAACATTTTTCACTATAAATTTACCTCCTCATCTTCATATGATTCTTGCCACATAAAAATTAACACACTACTACAACAACATCTAGTTATTATAATCATCAATATTTTCTCAATTTCCAACTTCAATGGAGAAATTACTTCTTATACTATGCCTTCTTCTTATTATTACTACTACTATCAATGTAGAAGGAAGACACCACATTTCCAAGAAAACAAAGAGTAAAAAGGTTAACCAACCATCGCCATTATCACCACTGTCATCGCCACCATCACCATCACCAGTTTCTTCGCCTAGTAATGTTGTACCGTCAGACCCGAGCTATGGAGGCGGGCCCACTCTGAATCCTGAGGACTGCATTTTTGATGTGATGGATTATGGAGCCGTCGGGGACGGCTCCACGGATGACACGGAGGCATTCGTCGCGGCTTGGAAAGCTGCGTGTCGGGTCGAGTCTGCGGTGCTGTTGGCTCCCGCGGACCGTACTTTTATGATCATGTCTACTATTTTCTCGGGCCCTTGTGAGCCCGGACTCGAATTTCGAGTAAGTGTACATATGTACATTTTCGTTTGTTTCAATTTATGTGATAGATTAAATGAGGTTTTTATTTATTAAATAGGTAAATGGGGTGTTAATGCCACCAGAAGGACCAGATTGTTGGCCTGAAGAAGATAGTAGAAGGCAATGGCTTGTGTTTTATAAACTTAATAATATGAGTTTTTCTGGTACTGGTACTATTGAAGGAAATGGTGAAAAATGGTGGGAACTCCCTTGCAAACCACATAGGGTAAGGTCTTTTCTTTTTCCGATGTTGATTATCTTATTATTTTGTTATTATTTCTGCTTCGTATTACTATATCGGAAATATTTTTTCTACTTTTTCAAAGTAGGAATACGACTTGTGTACACTCTATCCTTCTCAAATTTTATCATAAAATTATGTTGAATCAAAATTTATCGTAAAACTACACTAAATTTGTTGTTATTATTATTTTATGTTTTTTTCTTTTAAAAAAGAAAAGAGTAAAGGAGTCCGTGAGTGTCCTCCTCTTTCTCTTTGTCTCTCTTTTTATAATTGGATTATTTCAATTTATGATATCTTTCCTCTGTTTAGAAAAGAGTATAATATTTTTTTTCCCTCAATTTATATGTCATTTTTTATATTTTGAATGTCAAACAATTTACATTTGATTGAAAATTTGTGCATTAAATGTTCAAATTTTTTCAAATAAAATTTATATATTTTTAAATGACATAAAAAATACTGTAAATCACAATAGCTGATGATTCAAAATATTTAAAAAAATTGATATAAAAATTTTACGATCAAAGATAATTGGGACGAAGGGAATAGTAAGTTTTATTTGATTTTGCTATAACAAGTTATTTGTTTCTTTTTGTTAGACAACTTTTCTGATGTATTTTAATTTTAAAATTTATAAATAAGTTAATTTTAAACTACTTAGTTATGTCATGAAAATATCTTTGACTTATTTTAGATTATCATTTATATATTTTTTTTTAATTTTTGTATCAATCAAAATATATCACATTAATTGAGACAGTGATTAAATTAAAATATTATTTATTTAATTTGTCAAATTTCAGGGACCCAATGGCTCAACTTTACCTGGTCCATGTGACAGCCCTTCTGTAAGTTAGCTTCACACTTTTTCGATTACGAGTCGGACAAAATTTAATTATTTTAGCTAAAAAAATTTATTGATGTCTATTTTTATTTAACAGATGATAAGATTTTTCATGAGCTCAAATTTGATGGTACGAGGATTAAGAATACAAAATAGTCCGATGTTCCACATGAAATTCGATGGATGTGAAGGCGTACTAATAGACCAAATATCAATTTCTTCTCCTAAGCTAAGTCCAAACACTGATGGAATTCATATCGAGAACACTAAGTCTGTAGGAATCTACAACTCCGTCATAGCCAATGGTAAAAAACTAACTCTTTAATGCTAACGATATGATTTATGATCATACAAATTTCATGTTCAGTCAAATATCGAACGAGGCAAATACCAGTAATAATGAAATTTGTGATTGTGTCAGGGGATGATTGCATATCAATTGGACCTGGTAGTTCAAATGTTGATATTGAAGGAGTCACATGTGGGCCTAGTCACGGGATCAGGTACTTTATGTTTCAATATTTTTTTGACGTATTAATTGTCCTCACATACTCAATTTTATAATATAAAGTTAATAAATAAATCAAACAACAATTAGTGCAATAAGGACAGGATCTGTCTTTTCGTCTTCTTAATTAATCATGTCAAAAGTACAAGCAAATCAAAGATTTTTCATCTAGTACTCTGTACCGGCTGTGGCAGAGTCAACATTTTTGTTAATGATGTTTATATTTTTAGAACATGAGTCAAGTGATTTTTGCATCTAGAGTGTTTAGTAATTGATATATATATTAAACTATCTATACTTATATATATTGGAAAAAAATTTCTGATGAAGGATGTCATTTGACCACCCTTGGGTGCTGTAATAACCGACTTTGAGATCCAACTAAAAATAAGGCGTTTTACCAAAAGTATTTTCATTGTCAAGGGTTTATTGTAAACAGTTCGGTATCTTACTTGTTGGCTTACACTGAGTATGTTATTGTTGTGCGTGAAGCATTGGGAGTTTGGGTGTGCACCATAGCCAGGCATGTGTGTCCAATATAACGGTCCGCAACGCGATTATTCGAGAATCGGACAACGGAGTTAGGATCAAGACATGGCAAGGAGGGTCAGGATCAGTAACAGGACTATCCTTCGACACAATTCAGATGGAAAATGTGCGCAACTGCATCATCATAGACCAATACTACTGCCTCACAAAAGACTGTCGGAATGAGACGTCGGCTGTATACGTGCGCGACATCTCATACCGAAACATCAAGGGCACCTATGACGTGAAGAGTGCCCCCATACACTTTGCCTGCAGTGACACCATTGCCTGTACAAACATTACAATGTCTGAAGTTGAACTTTTACCTCATGAAGGCGAGCTCGTGGATGATCCTTTCTGCTGGAACGCTTATGGGATTCAACAGACATTGACGATACCTCCGATTGATTGCTTGCAAGATGGAATGCCACAGATAATCGGAGAGGCTGTTAAATACTCATGCAGTACCTGATGATTGATCAATCGATCGATCAAGGAGTACACAAATGTTAGTTATAGCTGTATGTATAGCTTACTTACTAGGCTAGTTTCCATCCCACTTATACTATTTTGTACCAGCAGATGTGGTCTATTTTAATGACCTATTGTCTGTTCTGGAGAGTGAAATGTCTACTAATAAAATGATTAGTTTGAAGAGCTTCTCTGTTCCATCATTTCCAAAATCCCAGCAATGAAAAACTGTGTCGCGGGCAGAGCAAATAACACAGAATCTAACAGTTGAGATTACAAAGAATAAGGTGAAGTTTGATACTCACAGTGGAAAAAAACTGGATGATGAAATTGCAAGTGCTTGGCGGACACAGAAGTTGGTTCCTTTGATTTCCGCAGCCCTTCCAAGACATCTCGGAAGGGGTCAGCGCAACAGTTCAGCAGAATGCAGGTTACTTTATTGACAGGGCAGTACAACTCTCCATTTCTATCCAGAAGGTTGGGACTTTGATACTCAATGAGGGAAGCTATTTTCCCTCTTTGAAGTAATTGGCAATGAACATGAACAAAAGCATCAAATCTATATCTTAACGTCTTCAATATAATGAACAAAAAAGTAGCTAAAATTATCACAACCATAACGGTACCAACAATAACATACCAAGTGTAATTCCACAAGTGAGTTACGGGGAGGGAAGAATGCATATTGACCTTAGCCCTACCTTGGGATATCGAGGTTGTTTCTAATCGGTCCTTGGCTCAAGGAAAAGCATATCAAATCAGATACTAAAGAAAGCATGACAAAGCATTCTGGAAAAAAAACAACAATAACTACAACAAAATAGTGTAATAATTTAAGTACAAGAGATAGTATATAGTAACAGAAATCAAAAGACAAGAAACTAGAGGAGATATACTACTACTACGACGATCACAATGCTAGCTTTTGACAAAAAAAATATTCCTCAATAGAGCTGAGATTGGCTCACAATAATAAAAGTTAACATAATTAGACAATCCGTGTTTCTGCCTCTTTGATCCTGGCAATGCTTTACAAACTATCATATGTTTTCTTTCCCTTGAAGAGCTCATATTTCTTTTATGGCTGAACACTCATCTCCGATCGTTTTACCAGAATTAGAGGGATCCTTGGCATTGTTTTGATGATGATAAGCAGTAACTATATCTTTTCTTCCATTCGAAGAGCCAATTATGTTGAAGGACAATTTATCAGCAAGAGGGATATATGCAGGAAAACTGGATGAAAGAAACTGTGACAAACCATCCGTGTCTGTTAATAACAGAAAGACCAAAATTAGTGGAAATGTGCCGCAGAGACACGAATGACAGCACTCTTTCCTTTCCCAAGGGTGACACTCAAAATTTTATTTTCTCCTCCTTTGCAAGAAGCAGACCTCTATTGTCACAACTAACGCCTTATTAAATTAAGCTTATTTACGTATATGATCAATCGCTATGAAGACTAGACATTCTCAAACACATAATTCTAAACTACGGAAGCAACGCACAACCATAAAAAAGGAAAAACTAAGACAGAGATATGTTCTGTTATCTGTAAGACCAAGTAACACCAAATCTAATGGTAGAAACTGTTAGTGTATTAAAAAATTAGGTTCTGGAACTAAAACTTAGAAAAACAGAAATTTTAGAAGAACTGAATGATTAGTCCATTCACACCAATGCAAACTCAACAGAAATTGCAAAAGATAAGGTTTAATTTATACTCACATTTGAAAAATAGAAAGATGAAATCGCAAGCATCTGAAGGAGAGATCATCTTTTTCTCGAGCTTGTTGTGCAATCCATAGGTTATAGCATGCAATTCCTTGCCTTTAGGATCTTCACTCCCATCGAAAAGTTTTCGAACATAGTCAAGCTCTTCTATAAGAGTTTCCTCACTCCAGTCCTTTGCACAATGCATGTATACATCTCTAACGAATCCAAACATTTCACTAGAATGAGTACAAACAAGACAATGAAGTTGCATCTCAGTTGTTCCAGATGGCCCATTGATACTTAGACCTGTCTTTATAAAATTTCTCTGAATAGCACAAACAGCATGACACCAGTGTAAGCATCGGTCGCAGCCTACCCAACGACAAGTATTAGAGGCATGATCGAAGTTAAAACATACTACACACATGCATACAGAGCAGAATCCTTTGTTACTCGAACAAATTTTGCATTTACAATTATCAGCAGGTAACACACTTTTGCAGCGTATGTTCCGACACCTTTCAAATGAAAAAGTCTCAATCAATTCGGTGGCTTGAAGGTGGTCGGTTTTCAAAGATAAGAAACTTGTATGGCCCATTTTTATGGCAAGAAAAATTTGCAGTTGAGTCTTATTGCATGCTGAGAGAGTCTCAACAGTGAGATCAGATCTCCCATTAAGCCTATTCTGAAGGCTGATCAAAAAGTCTTTCTTCTCAGGAATTGTAATTAGACTTCTCAAGTATTCCTTTGTTGATTCAATCGTTTTGGGAGGAAGCTCTTGCACAATCTGAGCCATAAGAGGAACAGACTCTGAAACTATCTCCCCAAGGATTCTCTCAGGCTGATAAAGTTGAAGTGATTTTCCTACATCCATACTTCCTCCAACTGTCGAATCACCTGTTGGTCTTGCAGGCAACTCAAGTATGAAATACGAATTGCTATCCGAGCTACTGATCCTATCAACATCATTATCCTTATTAACCTGCAGTTGACAACTTAGAGCTAAACTACTTCCACCAGGATGACCCGGCAATGCACACTCTCCTGCTTCAACTGGCCTAAACCGGCTAAACACTGACCAACTAATTCCCTCAGCGGAATTCTCACTATCCTCTTTTGAACTCAGGGTAAGTGAGTAGCTAAGGTTGTGGGAAAAGGGATGGGAATAACACGACGACAAGTAGCCATTCCTGAAATACCCAATCCTTGTGTTGTTATTTGATGCTTCCAGTGATTGTAAACCCCCACTAGTGCTAGGGCAAGCCAAAGAAAGATCCAAGATTTCATCTTTTGAGTTCTTTTCAGTAATTTCTGCCTGAATTTCCTCATTCTGAGCTACCCCTTTAAAGGAAGGATCAAAGTTTCCATCTTTTGATTTCTTTTCTCTAATTTCTGCTAGAATTTCCTCATTCTGAGCTACCCTTTTAGAGGAATTCCCTTTATATTCATTCCTCTCTACCCCTTTGTTGTTTTCCTCATTTTGATCTTCAAAAGAAATAATTTCTTTACCCTTACAACTAACCATTTTTCTCCCCAAAATAATTCAATAAATTCTAGTCAGAAACAGTGTCTGGATTTTTCACAACCACCAAGTCCCCAGCAAGTGCATTTCAGAACAGAAATTTAAGCATTGGGAATATATGCCAAGAATTGAAGACCTTCTTCCTGGAAAATTCCCCAAGTTTATTCTGAAAGCAAATTAAAGTAATAGTTTCCTGACTTCATACCTGTCCCGTTCATATTCTCTCTTTTCAGACAGTTGACCATCCACAGAGTTATTTGATATCTATATTAATTAAAGACAACCGATACTCGTGAAATAGTTATATTGTCAAAGCGACGCGCATAATTCAATTATTTCAACGAAGATTTGTTACTTTTCATAATCAATCAAAATGTCAATATTTTGTTCTCCCAAGATTAAATAGATAGATAAACTTTTATCTCACTTTATTAGGATTAACAATCATATGTTAAAAAGGATATTTTTGTTGGGTATGCAAACTCTTCTCACAAGGTGAAACAGAGGAAAATAAATCTATTTAAATTAGTTTAACCCAACTCATTAGTATGATGATTTTTGGAAGGTATCCAAAAATAAATCCATAAGGATTTGACTTAAAGCGAATAATATCATATTAACGTAAAGTTGAAGTAAATGTAGACGCGATCCCTACCTTTTTTAAAAGATTTTAGGAAAATGTGAGCGTTATTACATTTTTTTACTCTAGGAATTTTTATACCAACCTTTCTAGATAACTTTTAATTAAATTATTCATGTTTATTCTTCGCTCCAATTTCTTTTTTTATTTTATACAATTCCCTTTGGCATTGCATTATCTTGTGCTTCTATTATACACGCTAGATATCAATTCCCGAATGATCTTATAACTATAGTTACAAAATGAAATAACTTGAATTGTAGTTATGAAACATATATAATTAAAGTATTTTTAAGTGTCTATATGCAAAAATTTGTCATAATAAAATCTTCACAACTTTTCAATACCAATTCAAATTAGTCGAATATCAAAGCAAGTGAAATAAAAAAATTAAAAAAATAGTGCTACATAACTAACATGATGAATAATAAAAAACCAAACAACCTGGACACAATATATCCCATTTACCTCTCTTTTCTTTTTTGTATTCTCTATTCACAAGGAAAATTTACCATAACCTCAAATCAACATGAACACAATATAATCAACATCTCAATGTGGAGAAACTACAATACAATTTCTTCTTATTTATATGACACACTTTCCCTCCTCGATTGCCTTTGATGGTGTCGTTTGTTGTGATGATGATGGACACCACCAAAGGTCACGGGATCAAACCCTTGGAGACTATCAGCCTCCTTAGGATCAAGTACACATTCAGATAGAGGGACATTGTATCGTGTCCGGTCATAGCAGTATGAATATTGCAAGTGCTTTTTCCTGAAACTCTCCATTTTTCGTCTTTGATCAGGGGATATTCCGGTTGGAATGGATGCAGAATTTGGTAGATTGTCACATTTGGATGACAATTCAATTGGATCAACTGCACATCCGTGGAGGACGAAATCGGAGAACTTGGCGATGTAAGGGGCATATTTGTAATTGACTTTGTATTTGCCACCATTGGTAGCCCAACTAGAACCATCCCATATTGTAGCATATAAAGACATTGGCTTAGAAGGGAAGTCTCCTCCCATTGCTTGTGTCCTCTTGATCTCTCTTATGGGGACATTATCTACATAAAAGCTACAAAGAAAAAAAAAAGCATAAAAATACACAAAACAAAAAAATATAATCAATTGTTGGAGTACCAAAAATCACTAGTACATGTCAAATGTACAATAACTACTACATTAACAACATAACCAATGTCGTTTCGTAAAGTGAGGTCTGGAGAGGGTAGAGTGTACGCAGACCTGACTTTTACCTCATTGGCAGACGGTTGTTTCCAGTAAACCCTCTGTTCAAATGTATGATACCTAGGTAGTAACAAGTTTTTAAATTTTAACTAATAGGAAAAAGAAACTCTAGCTTTAGTACCTCTTGAACAAGGGATGACACTTGCATAGAGGTGAATCGAGAATTTGAATTTGATATGCTTAGTTTTTAAGGTTTTTAGTAATTAACTTATTTGTACTTTTGGATTTACGAGTTCAAATTATATTATTTATTCAAATTTTATTTTTTTCCACACGTATTCTACGTGAAAAATACTGAATTTAGTTGAACCTGTACCTCCGAAGCTACATCTGCCAATGACATTGTATAGAGAACAAGACACATCTATTAGGAAGTTCTTGATAAGGAAACTATACTTTCCTCATAACAAATAGACATAAAAAAAACAGGACAAATCATATATGCAAAATACTAAATCAAAATCAAGAAAAGCATAAACAGTCTGGTCTAGTGGTTAATGAATTAAAAGAAGCTACATCAAACTACGATTTCATCAATCTCGATACAAGTAGAAGAGATATCAGGTTATTTTTCCTCATTCGCTTATACACTTATGCTGGTTGAACGTAGCATGTACTTCCTAAATTAGTAGCAGTGTGTGCAAGCTGGCTCGACACGAGTTAAATTAGGTACTTACATGATGTGGCTGTCAGTCCAAAGGATGGTGTATGTATGAAAATCTTCAGTTGGGTCAAACCAGAGTTCATATCTTTCCTCTCTGCCAACATTTGTGCTACCATTTCCATAAATGTTAGTTTGAATCCTCCAATTTTTTGCTCTAATATTTCCCAAGAACTCAAAGTCAATCTCATCATGGTTCTTCTCAAACATGTCTTCATTTGACATCTGTCATCAATTCAGTGGCGGAACGAGAATTTAAATTAAGGGGGTTTAAAATCTGAAAAAGCAAGCATACGAACTAGCCGAAGGTCGTTCGACATCTACCATGTATATATAAAAAATAATTTTAATTATGTATAAATAGTATAATTTTCTGCTGAAGGAGGTTCGAATGACCCGTAGCCATAGAGTGGCTCCTCCACTAATCCAATTAATTACTTGTCAAAGAAACAACAATAACAACAATATATTCAATGTAATTCCACAAACAAAATCTAAAAAAAAATAATGTATATGCAGGCTATTTCTGATAGACCCTCAGCTTATCAAACAAATAACACTATAATCAAACTGATTTCTTTCAAATCCAAAAGAGAATGTTTGCTTCATTGACTGTCATCTTACTATAACTATCATCCTTTATCAAAACTTAGAACCTACCATCATATCGAAGGTGATCAGTTGAAAATATTCATCAAAATAAATAATATTAATATATACAAAATTATACTCTTGTACATGATCGAAACCAGAATTTTCACTCAGGAAATTTTAAAATATGATATAAAAAATTAAAAACACAAAATTGACCTATTTGCATAGTGTGTTTTTCCACCAAAGTGTATCAATAAACTCCCCGTATGTAAAATATAAAAGCTTACTTCCAACACAAATATATAATATATATTCCTTTTAAACATTACTTACAAAATATTGTTTTTCCAAGTTGAGAGTTCCCAAGACACCATAAAAATGAAAACATAAAATCCAAATGCAAAAACCAAACAAAAAAAAAAAAAAATCAAGATTTTTTAAATATAAATAAATAAAATAAATTATTAATTTTCAACTTACATAAAATGCAACAACCACTCCAGCAGTATAATCTTCTGGTAATTTAATAGAAGCACTGAAAAAACCATGAAAGTACAAATCTTGTGACACAAATCCAGCTCCTGCAAATTTAATCCATTAATTTCCTCAAAATAAAAGAAACTAAGTTCGATACACTAAAGTTCCTGCTATACGCAAGGTTCAGAAAGAATTCGATCACAACGGTCTATTGTACACAATATTTCTGCTAGTAACTGTTTCCAAGAAACTAAAATAAGTTATGAATTTGATGACAAATAAATAAAATATAAACCTGTTCTTTTATCTAGAGAAATATGAACTGATTTTCCATCTTCAAGAACCATAAGATTATCATGACCAAAAAGGTGTGAGTATCCTTCATCAAATGTTAATGTTTGGAGTTTCTCTGAAAACCCAAAAACTAATGCAAAAATAGAACAAAAAATAAAAATATTTAGATGAAAATTCAACATTTTAAAAAAAAATTCGGCTAAAGAAAGTTGAAGCTTGTTATAGAGTTTTCTGGGTATTATATAAGCAAACAAGAGAGGGAAAAGGTTTATTATTATTTTTTTTAATATAAAATATGGACAAATAAATCAGTTGGAATTTGGGAAAATAGAAAAGACAAAGAAATATATTTTTTAAAGGAGTTATTATTATTTATTATTATTATCCAAATTAAGTGGCTTGTAAAAAATATATAAGTAGATGGATAAATATACACACGGAACATACACGTGGATAAATAAGCCAAAAAAAGAATAAATTTCCTTTTATGTGGTCGCTTTGATAGGAGAGAAATTATGGGAAATATAATTTTTCCTTTCTTATTAACCACTCTTTAATTTTAATTTTTAATGTGATGGATATATGATCTTAAAATTAAAAAATGATTTGATATATTTTCTGTGTCATTATTTTAAGATCATAGGTTTAGAATTTCTTATTTTTAAAATTTTATATAAAATCAAGTCAGATAAATAAATTGAATTAAAAAAAGTAAATATCCTTTTATTCTTAATTGCATCTAGAGTACAAATTTTGAGTATGAAATTATATTTGTTAGGAAGCGGCTTAGTTTTAATATGAAATTTTATTAATTTTTAATATATTAATTCAGTGATCCGGATATATTAATTATAAGTTTTAGATTATCTCTATGTTTAATGTATCATGCTTTAAATGTTATCTGCTGATACTTAAAAATCTTAAATTTGTATCTGAAACTAAATTAATATACCCTAATTACTGAACTAATGTATAAGGAATTATCGTATTTTTTAAAAAATTTTTGTAAATTAAAAAAAATAATAATTAACTCTTTATGTGATTTATATAAACACTTTCTTTTTATACCTAAAAGTATACTAAGTTGTCATGGCTAACCAAACTAAAGTACAAATATTAATTAATTAATTTTAATTTGTGAATAAATATATGTCCTTTATCAATATTATTTTTGAATTAATATAAACTGAACATAAACGCAAATCAAGCGCCGAATACATAAATGATGGTCCCAAAAAAAGTGTAAAAAATCAATTTATTCAAGCCCTAATTTGCTTACAATAACAAGTAAAGAATAAAGTTTACAAATATATATACATATATAATTAAGACAAATATTTTAGAAATAAATAATATGAGTATGGGGAGGTGGAGATGAGGCAAACATAATTAATATTCGTTCTGTCTTAATTTATTGTCATGTTTTGACGTATGTAATTGTTAAAAAAAATTATTAACTTTGCTTTTCCGCCAAATTAACGGCTTCAATTTTGGGTCAATATTCTAGCTAAATACTTTTCCATTTTCCAAAAAATTGTGTTAAAAGTTTAAGATTTAAAGACTTTTGGCATCACAGATTCGAAGAAAAAAAAAACTTTTATTCAATGATTTCACGTGAACAATAGATAGAGTACATATAATTTCTATAGCAATTATGGTCCATAATAATATTTCATTATAATAGTTACATCTTTCGTCTTTTTTTTCTTGTTATAATTTTTTTTATAATCAAATTATATAAAATTTGATTAATATTTTAAGATATATCTTTTTATCATATTGATATGAAATTTTTTTGTAACAAATGATACTTTTCTGATAGTTTTTAAATATTTATTTTAAAATATCAAGTTAATTCAATTTAATTTAACTTTAAAAATTAGTCAAATTAACTTTTGAAAAACATAACAGGATAACTACAGAGACCGAGGAAGTAAATCTTTGATTCAATTTATTACCAAATTTTTCATCATATCCTTCAATTAAAAAAAGATAATTTGACTAATTTTTTTTGTTTATTCTTTTATGTCAAGTAATACAAATTTTTTTAACCAGTCTCTTCCCATTTATTAAGTAAAGGTAAATATAAACTCTCCAATACTTATATATTCATTTTAATTGACTATTACTTTTTTTATTTAAAAAAAACGAATTGGTTTTAATATAAATAGTAGAGAAAAATAAGTGAATTAAATATAAGATTCCCACCGAAAGTGTAATGAAGCCAAAATTTTAAAAGAAGAAAAAAAAATATGTGTAATATGGTAGGGTTCTCTACATTCATTTAACCTATTCCATTTTTCTTCTTCTAAAATCAAAGTATTTTTGTTTTCTTTTTGTAGGCCCTTTTAGTAACCTTTTCCAAGACATAAATCACAAAAAGCCAATATTTAAATCTTGTAAAGATGGCTTTATATTGATGGAATCCTTCTATCTACTTTTAATTAAAGATTTTGATCCAAAGAAATAAAGAAGTTATTCATAATGAGCACTTTCATTTTATATTTATGAGTTATATATGATATAGAGGAGCGGTGCACTAAAGTTGTCATTATGTGCAGGGTTCAAGGAAAGATCCGACCACAAGGGTTGATCTATTTTGCTAGCCTTAGCTTACCTTGCATTTTTTCAGAGGTTGTTTTTAATGCTTGAACTCGTGACCTCCTGGTCACATGGTAGCAACTTTACCAGTTACTCCAAGGCTCTCCTTCAAAGGGCAAGTGTGGGACACTAAAACTCCCGCTATGCACAGGGTTCGGGGAAGGGTCCAATCACAAGAGTCTATTACATGCAACCTTACTTTGCATTTCTGCTAGAGGCTGTTTCCAAAGTTTGGACCCGTGACCTCCTAGTCACATAGCAACAACTTTACTAGTTATATATGATATAAACAACAATAATATATTTAGTGACATTTTACAAAATAGGGCGATACAAATAATAACAAATATTAACATAATACAAATAATAACATAGTTATATAAGATACAAACTTTAATTAGTCAAATCAGAGAATAAGGAAAAAGTTTGTTGATCTTAGGATTTCGACCTTAGTCAAAAATTGGTTGATGTCAAATTGTGATGTTTAGAATATCAGGGCCAAATATTAAAGTATTCAAAATTTTATGTAACCAAGTAATATATAATTATTGATAGCCAAATTATAGTAACAATACTTAAACTCTTGATTATAATGAAAAGCATCGAATTAAAAAGTATCTTAGGATAGAGATTAGAGTGGGGATAAATTTAAAATGATTTAATTGAATAAAATTCTTTTCATTATTATATTATATTATATTATATTATATTATATTATATTATATTATATTATATTATATTATATTATATTATATTA
>JAABOM020000084.1:2640782-2651728 GCA_011800125.2 Solanum clarkiae | reverse complement strand
TCTGACCTCACACCGGCCCCTGAACCTGGGCACACCCGCCCCCTGGGCACACCTGCCCGAACCTGGGCAACCCGCCCCCTGGGCAACACCCGCCCCCTGAGCACACTGGGCAGACCTCCACATTGCTAGGTACTCCGCACACGCCGGTCCATCAACTCCTGCCCGCCGAACCTGGGCTCTAATACCACGTGTTGGGACCGCGTGCGCCCGCACCTCCAATCCCGCATTAGTATGATATTGTCCGCTTTGGGCCAAGCCCTCACGGATTTGTTTTTTGTCATCTCCCAAAAGGCCTCATACTAATGGGATTGGGTTCACCTACTTAAGTTGGTCATTTTGACCTTCCACCTCTAATGTGGGAGGGAAGAGTTTGCACATCCCAACAAAGGTGTGATGGACCGATGTGGAGGTCTGCCAGTGTCCCCAAGGGGGCGGGTGTTGCCCAGGGGGCGGGTTGCCCAGGTTCGAGCGGGTGTGCCCATGGGGTGAGTTGCCCAGGTTCGGGCAGGTGTTGCCCAGGGGGCGGGTTGCCCAGGTTCAGGGGCCGGTGTGAGGTCAGAGTTTGAGGGGAGATTTGTTGGGATGTGCAAACTCTTCCCTCCCACATTGGAGGTGGAAGGTCAAAATGACCAATTTAAATAGGTGAACCCAATCCCATTAGTATGAGGCCTTTTGGGAGATGCCCAAAAACAAATCCATGAGGACTTGGCCCAAAGCGGACAATATCATACTAATGCGGGATTGGGGGTGCGGGCGCACGCGGTCCCAACAGAGATCAAGGAGATATAGGCACATGTTCAGGTGTTATTGAACCTATAAAAACAACACAAGCTCATGGGTCGAATAATCTTTTGATCCAGAAAAGTTGTGTTTCTGACTTTGGGCCTGCTATGAATAAGAGGAAGGGAACTGATGGTACAGAGCAATATTGCTAGACAAGGATTCGAATTAAGGGAACGAAGTTGGTAGCAAAGAGAATTGGAACATGGTTACACATAGGAAGCTGGCACCATATTATTTATTATGTTCAAATATACTGGAAAAGAGGATAATGTTATGGCTCAAACATTACACTTTTCTAATCCTAAAGTAAATAAGATAATTCAAGAATGTCAGGCTGCCATGATTCTCAAATCCAATTTGGCGATAAAGTCACCCATGATTATGCATGACTATTTTTGTTGAGAGTTTACCTAGCATCGAGTGCAATTAGAGATGAAGGCTCACCCATTAGAAGAGGCTTGAGACCATTAGTAGCAATCCTTTTGTTCCAGGACTACATGCGTGCCACCCTAGGATATGAAGGGTCCCCGATAGTTTGGGCTTGAATCTTTGGTAAGTCACCCATTAGTTGAGGCATGACTTGCATCTATGTCACTCATTAGTAGAGACTTCACTTAGTTTAGCTAGTGGATCCATCTAGTACATGTTTTTATGTCTTGGCAAGCATACTGGGCCCTTTTTTATTGGGACAATGCACCATACTTCATGTTATAGCTTGCATGATTATATGTCGACTAGTGATGTCTCTCGTATGCAGGTTTTATGATTCTGATTACTCAATTTATGATATGATTCTCAGAACTTTACATTGATCTGATATTAATTATTTCAGATATTTTAGTTATCAGTTTTATGATATATTTTTCTTGATCATTGCATTATCAGTTTTAGATTTATCAAATTATCATTATTATGACATGCATAGCATATTCTCTATACTTAGTATATTCCATAAGTACTGACCACATATTTTTGCCTATATTATTTTAAATATAGGTCGTCATGATTCGTCTCTGTCGTATGTGTGTAAATTTTTTCGTATTTATATATTGTTATGTGTTATTCACTATTAGTTGCCTTTTCTATTCCCTTTCATTTTCTTTTTGTCATATCTAGTTTATTCTGCTTATGGGTTGTTGAGACGCGGGCTCCCAGGAAACCACCTCTCTACTTCTATAAGGTAGTGGAAAGGTCTGCGTACATTCTACCCTCCCAAAACCCCACTTGTGAGATTCCACTGGGTATGTTGTTATTGTTGTCATAATTCTTCTCGAGTTCCAGGCTAGCTCAGATTTTCAATCAACTTAGCATCAGTGGTGAGTTCTCATGATTCAAGAGCCCAACCATTTATAAGCTCCTATTATTTTATTTTTTTTGAGACTCACTTTTAGACATCTATATTGGTAAATAGGATTACGTAGTAGAGGCTGGTCAGACTTAGTATATGTTCAGCTTTATTTTCCGTTGTTGTTCTTAGATTTTTTTTGTTTCATTGAGTTGTTGTGATAAGAATACTTTGAGACTTAAATTCTACATTTTCATTCGTCGTATTATTCTCATGTATCTTACATCATGCTAGCTCATGCAGAGGCTTGTTTAAGATCTTTCGAGATTCTATTTGTGATGTTACGCCTAGCTTGGATCATGATAAGTGAACTTGACGATCGAAATGTCAAGTATGTGTTTGTTGGCTATGACATGAATTCAAAAGGCTACTAGTAATAACAAGGTGGTGGTGAATTTTGATATTGAATTTAATGAGGAAGCAGCATAGAACTGAGAAACTCAAGAAAAAACAACGTATGATTTTCTTTGAAGATAAAGAATAACAAGAGACCATGATACTTGTACTCTATGCAACTCCATAGTTATAGTTTTAACTAGTTAAATTGTTCACGCGATAATACATCCATATATTACGAAATGGTTTAAATTTTTTAATTTGTAGCAAGTAAACAAGCTGCTCTTTCTATCTCAATTTATATTTGTGGCACTATTTGAATTTTGAAAGTCATTCTTTTTTTTTTGGTTTTGATTATGTATACGGATGTGAAATCTTTAATCGATGTAACTGCAAGTTCAAATGCCAAAAATTAGAATAGCTTGAACTTTAGCTCTTCTCCTTTTGAATTAGCTCTCAAAATAATCTAAATGACTAAAGATATGGACACCATCGGATATTTAACTAAGTCTTAAATAAATTCCAAAACGTTCAGGAATAAATTAGAAAAGGACCAAAAAAAGGTAGAATCAATCTTAAATTTGGCGGCAGGAACCACAAAACCTTGTTTAACTTCATAGTCCTATCTATGTCTTGTAGACATTTTCGTAGTTTCTTGAGAAAAATAGGTCCGGGTATACGAAACTCCCTTCTAGGGGTCGTTGCATCTCGTCTTATCGAAGATGCTCAAAGTTCAGAGACTATAATTTTTGTTTTTGGAACCACGAAACAGGAACTACGGATCGTAGTTCAAGATATGGGTTGTAGATCCTCCTTCATAGACCGGACACTAGGTTTGGGAAGGGAAATCACGAAATACAACTACGGATCATAGAAGACTTTATGGGTCATGAAGATCCCTCGTGAAAATCAGAACTTTTTCATTCTTATTTGAATCATGTATGAAATTCATATTTTTTCTAAACATGAAAGCCAACCACGAAACCCCTTTATAGATCGTAGAAATTCTTGGTGGTCACTGCCAGGGACTAAAATTCTCAAGTTCTTTTAGGATTTAGAACTTCCTAGTATAGGATCCTTTAGAGAGTGTTACATTCATCTATTTGATAACTTAACAAAAAAAAATATATTTATCCAAATATTGGATAAAACAATATATGCACACAAAAACACATATAATACAACACATACATTTTATATCATGTGATACATTATAGAACAAATATGTAACAACCATTCAAATAAACTTTAAGAGTCTTTAAAATAAAAACCGTATTAATAGTTATTTCTATCCAGAAATTTTAATCTAAGTGGCCTGGGAAGATTAGTCAATCCTTAATAATTTAATTTAAAATAATCTACCGCAAATAATTTGATCCAAAACTATCCCATTAAAAGACTCATTCAAACATGAGATCCATGAATATATTTTTATGGGCTACACGCTAGCTGTCATTGGATTATTAAATTGTTCATGTTGCTCATATAATAAAAGAAACTCAGTAAGTTGGTGGTGTATTATTAAGAATACCGAAAGACTGGTTTAATTAATTCAGAATATATATGAGTCAATTTAAAGTAACATATATCGCAGATATAATACATTATTTTTATTATATACAGCTAAATATGTTGAAGTAGGGTATCTCGATCATAAGGCCATTAAAGCAATTGCTTGGAGCCCCAATTTTTTTAAGGCCCTCACTTCCTCCAAAAGATGTGTGTATATATATATATATATATATATATATATATATATATATATATATATATGATATTTTGTTTAAAGAATTTCATGTATTGATAATTTAAATAAATTTGAATAGAAAATATAATATAAAGATCGTTTTAATAATTGAGAAATAAAATAGTGTTTAGTTAATTACATCATCATTACTTATGTAGCTATCTATTTTGTTGCCTCATTTATATTATAACGATTAGAATAAACCAATATTATTATTCTTATATTTACATTTTTCAGGGAAAGGAACATATATATACATTCTAAGGAAAAATAATAATTCATATATTGTTAATAAAAGTCATTTATTCTTCCAAAATATTTTTTTAATTTCCTTTTCACTATTTTTATTATCTCATTATTGAATATTCTTAAGTCTTTCAAACGATGAAGCTTTTTATATTATAGAAAATCTATTGTTATGTATTTATAAAAGGGTCAAATTTATTTGTTTATATCTTCTTCAAATTTGACTGAGTAAAAATTAATTAACACTACTTTCAGATTGCTAATTAACTTATTACGCACAATACTATTTCAATATCATAATCTAAACTTTTCAAATTTTTGAGTTAGGTTTTATTATTCTAACTTTGTTATATGTTTTTCATCAAAATTTTATATTGTTTATATTTTAACTTCATAATATTCACGTATATCCTACTTCTATACCATATTTGTAGTATGTTATGTTAAAATTATCATCTCCTATTTTCTCTAATTATTTAGAAGTATCTTGTAAAATATATAGTCTAGAAATGTGTTTGTAAAACAGTAGAAGAATATAGAATGTTATTGAAGGATTAAAAGAGTATGGAAGGATATGGAAAGGCGTGTAGATTCCTATGAGATATGTGGAGTATTCTAGAAAGCTAATCTCCACCCTTAGATCAAATCAATCTTCATCATTCATTATGGAGGTGGAGTATTATAAATAGGGGTGTTCTCTCTTCATTTGTAATCAAAAAAATTTGAGAGCATTCTTCCACAAAATACCATTTCGAGTGTGTAACATTTTAATCATAAGTCTTCTTCTTGAGACAACCTGTGTCGAGACAAATGACAATCTCTAATTACTATTCCTCTTCATTATCTTCTTAATTTCTTAACTAATCTATTTTCTTCAATTTGCAATACCCAAATATATTCTTATCATGGCTCCTATGATAGTTGTCATTTGATTATTAAATTGTTGATGATGCTCATAATTTGTAAGATGGTGGGGTATTAAGAATATAATATAATTCTGAAAGAAGACTTGGTTCATTTCCCAGATCTAACATAGTCAACTTAAGCTAATATATTTCATTTCCCAGATCTAACACATCTTGTGAAACATACAGATTGATTGTCATGTCTAATTTCTATTCTTATTCTTACTAAAAATGGATCCGTTCAGCGCTGCTGCACTAACCACGGCGGTGACAGCAACCGTGAGCCTTCTGGTGGATAATTTATCGCGTCTTATAAGTTATAATTGGAAGTTGTACATAGGACTCAAGAAATCGTTCGAAGACTTGCTTGATGAAGTTAAAAAATTAAACGCGTTCTTAATAGATAACGCGGATCAAAGAAGTAATAGTACTCAATGGGATGTACTAGTCGATAAAATTCGAGTTACAGTGTATAAAGCAGAGGATGTTGTTGATAAATTGTTAATTCAGGGCAGGCTAGACCAAGAGAATATAGCTAAAAAATTGTTGCATAAAGCTTACAAAAACAGGAATTTTACAGAGGAAATCAATGGGATACTTGAAGAAGTCAGGAAAATCCTTGAAGATAATCAACATTTGTTTGAGGCCATCCCAACTATTAATAATCACGTTGAAAAAGTTGTCCAAGAGGAACAGGTTCGTTTATGAAATTAAATTTCGAATATTTTAAATGCAAAATAAGTTGTATATTTTACAAAAGACCAAAGTTACATGTTCAATGTGAACAGATTGTTCTTATCATCGAGAACAATGCGACGCAGAGCCGTCGCGCACCTTTAGATAACTCTGCAGGTTTTCAGTAAAATAGTCATAACTTTCTACTCCGAACTCCGATTAAGATGAAATCAGATGTATTGGAAACCTGATTCAAATATCTATGATTTGATATATTATGGGTAATCTAACTCCTTATACTTTAGGAGATATGGTCGTTTGAAGTTGACCCTTCTATCGACTCATACGAAAACTTAGTTGCTAGAAATTCTTTGAACTTGGCTTGATGTAAAAGATATTTTATGACTCTAAATCATGCCTAATATACTCTAAATACTTAGGAATTGATTCTAGCACGTATATACAACTTACAAGTCATTGGTTCACCTAATTTTTATAAAATCATACATTAGAACTACGATCTCATATTAGCTTCAATTCTATTCCCATACTAAGAAATTGACTTTAACATCTATGCTTAATTAAGAATTCTCAATTAAAATCCTATATCATATGAATGATGATTCGGTCTTATCTTAAAAAAATTGGAGTGTTAAACCATCTTAACTCATCTGGTACATCAAGACTTTAATTTGTTAGTATATTATTACTCTTACTAACTTGTTAAATATGATCCTTGTTAAAGGGTTCTTCATTGGAAGATCACGATGTGGTTGGGTTTGACGAGGAAGCAAAAAAAGTGATCAAGCGTCTGGTTAAAGGAGCAGAGTGTCTAGATGTTATCCCGGTCGTAGGAATGCCAGGACTTGGTAAAACCACACTGGCAAGAAAAATCTATAATGATCCGAAGATTTCGCTTGAATTTTTCAGTTACATTTGGGTTTTTATCGGGCAATCAAAGTGTGCAAAAAGGGATATCCTTATCAATATTCTGAAAGGGTTCACTAGGCGTTTTGAAGAATTTCAAGACAAAAATGAGACAGAAATAGCAGAAAAAATACGTAATCTTATAGCTAACGGAGGTAAATGTCTCATTGTGATGGATGATGTGTGGGATTCAGAAGTTGTAGATTTTGTCAAGACAGTTTTCCCGAAAAACAACAAAGGACACAGGATCATGATGACCACTCGACATCGAGATATTGCTCGATCTGTCAATGAAGATCCCCACGATCTGAAGTATCTAGAGCCAGATGAAAGTTTCGAGCTGCTAGAAAAGAGAGTTTTTGGGTCTAGGCGTTGTCCTGTTGAGTTAGTAGAATACGGAGAAGCGATTGTAAAAGAATGTTATGGAGTACCCCTTACAATTGTGGTAATTGCAGGAACTTTAAGAGGTCGTCCGAGTGAAGTTGATTGGGAAGTCGTTAGTAAAAACGTGGGGAAGCACCTTATAGAAGAAGATAAACTTCAGAGATGTGTGAATGCTGTGGGATTGAGTTACCATCATTTGCCTCAAGAGAAAAAGGCTTGCTTCTTGTACTTTGGTGCCTTTCCTCAAGGATTCAGTATCCCCGCGTGGAAATTGATTCGACTCTGGATTGCTGAGGGACTCATAATGTCTAAGTTATCAGGCAATGAAATAGAAGAGATAGCAGAGTATTATCTGAATGACCTTGCCAACAGGAATTTAGTGATGGTGGAAAAGATCAGGTCTAATGGTCGAATAAAAATATGTCGTGTTCACGACATGTTACATGAGTTTTGCGTGAAAGAAGCTACTAGACTGTCTCTTTTCAAACAAGTATGTCTCACGTCCGGCCAAGATATTGTTCCTTCTATAGAAAACTCAATTACTTGTCGTCGAGTGTCTATTCAATCTTCTGTTCCTGAAAATTTCATCTCAAAGAAGACAGTTGAAGAACATGTTAGGTCTTTGCTATGTTTCTCCTCAGAAAAAAAACAAGTTGACCTTTCTAACATCGACGTCAAATTCATCCCTAAAGCATTTCCACTTATGAGAGTCTTAGACATTGAATCCCTCAAGTTTAGTATTGCCAGGGAATTTTACCATCTATTCCACTTGAGGTACATCGCTATCTCAGGCGATTTCTTGCGACTTCCTCAACTCTTTACTTCTTTCTGGAATTTACAAACTCTTTTGCTTAATACTTCCAATAACACCCTTGATGTAAAAGCTGACATATGGAACATGCCATGTTTACGCCATTTGCGCACCAACAAACCTGCAAATTTGCCACCCCCAACAGAAGGTAGTAGTAGTGGCAGCAGTACATCTTCTTGTTCATTGCAAACTCTATCTCTGGTTACACCCGAAAGCTGCAAGGCAAGTGTTCTTTCAAGGGCTGGAAAACTCAAAAAAATGAGTGTAAAAGGTAATTTGACGCCTTTTCTTGAAACTAGCAAGGGTGATTTTTTCAGCAATTTTCAAGTGCTAAAGCTCCTGGAAAATTTAACACTGCTAAATGATGATAAGAGTAGTAAATCTCTTCACCTTCCGTCAGCATTCTCCGAATATTTTCCAAATTTGAAGAAGTTAACTCTGTCACAAACAAGGTTTGACTGGAACGAGGCATATAGATTGGGGCAGTTGAAAAATCTCCAGGTCCTGAAATTGAAAGAAAATGCATTCACAGGGAAGTCCTGGAAGATGGAGCCTGGAGGTTTTAAGAAACTCCAGGTGTTGTGGATTGAAAGGGCAGATTTCGTATCGTGGGAGGCAGCAAACTGTCCTTTCCCAAGATTTAGGAGCCTTGTCCTGATCTCCTGTCTTAATCTTGAGGCTCTGCCACTTGAGCTTGCTGATTTGCATTACCTTCAAGAGATAACGCTGGAAAACACAAGCAAAGCAAGTGAATCTGCAAGAGAAATAGAACGCGAGAAAAAGAAGAAGCAAGCTGATCAAGAAAGCGTCAAATTCAAGCTCACTATTCCCTACTGAGCCTGATTTCAATGCCACAAAGTGAAGTTTCAATAAGGTTAGTCCAATTCTCTCCATCTCGTCTCACTAATATCCGTAGTCATTTTCCAGTAAGATTGCATCTATCTCTAAAGTGTGTTTTGTTGTTCCTGTAGTTTCTTATCCTTGGATGTCTGTTGCTGTATATTTTTTTCTCCTTCTTTTGGCAGGAGAGTATCAAGGCATGATGACACATTTGCAGTCTCAGTTCATCTGATAACGAGTTCCAATAAAAGACTTTTTGTTTATTCAAACATTGTCAGGTTGGAAATTTTTCCCCTGAGTGGTTATGGAGATTGTAATGTCTCGAGTGTTTTCTTTCATGCAAACTGTTCCAAACAATTATTACTTTGCTTCATTCAGTACTAAGTAGTTTGTTTCAATGCCAAATTGTGAATGAATATGTCCCAATTGGCCTGAGTCTGATGAACAACACTGACCAAATGTACCGTCCAGACATCATTTTTTTGGCATGGTCATCAATGGATAAATGCCCCGTTTTAAAACCTTCCTATGTTTTGCTGATGTAGAACTTTTTTCTCCAAAACTAGGGTGTCACATATACCCTCTTTTATAGACTCAGCGTCCTCGTTAAGGTTATGAGATTTGTCTGAATCTCAAAAAGACAGCGCAACCACAATTTTTATTCTACAAAACTACCTTTTTGACTCCTTTTAACATGGCGTTTTCCTTATGGAATGCTTGTGTTGATATACTATTCTACAATTTTCGTCTTGCATAGTTATTGAAAGAAGTTGATTATTTTAGAATATAGGCGGCATTAGATTAACGCGTTATATATCTAAAGTTTTGTCAAGGCCATAACTTCACTAAAAAAATGTCTCAAGTTGACATTGACAAACCATTATATATCCAAAACTTTTTCAATTTTTTAGTTGATGTTGTTAATCAGCATTACAAACCACAACCAGATTTAACATAATTTGTAGTCTAACCTGCTCTTCTCTACTAAACACAAGGTAGTAGTGAAAGACTACTCAAGTATAAATTTTTACAAGAGAAAACAATAACCCCAAACACAAGGCAGCAAATATACCAAGCAAGCAAATACGGCAAGACAAGAATATCAAATTTAGGTGGAAAATCCTTTCGACGTAAAGAGTAAAAACTATGGTGTCAAAACCTCCACTAAAATTACCAAAAGTTATACTTATGTTTCTCCAAAATTGGTCACATAACAAGTGTCAAACAACGAATAACAACACAACAAGATTGCATTAAAACTAGAAAAAAAATACAATTGCACAAAAAATGCAACTACGGTCCACAGATGAAAAACAGGAGCTACGGATTACCAAATCCAACTCAGTTAGTTTCTAATCAAAGGTTGAGATGAGAGGAACAAGCTGGGCAAAAATCAGCTCAATCGAGAAAAAAAGTGGGAATCTCAATTTGAGGTTGACTGTTGGGTAATTTATCATTATTGTTATTATTATTATTAAATTACATTTTTCTACAAAACAATGCAAGAAATATTAACCATATAAGAAAAATATTTAATACAACTGTGAAGTGTGAACTGCATCCAACTACCCAAATACTTTTTTTGTAGCTTTTCAGTAGTCAACTGAAGAAATTTACATTAAATAATCAAATAATTCACTCATAAATAGATTGAATAAGTAGACACATCTACATGGTAGGACATGAAATTGTCAGATAAGACATCACATGAGATGAATGTATCTGTTTCTTCAATTTTACATAAGTTTAAGTTTCTAAATTGAATCCTGCATAAATGGTAAAAGAAAAGTGGATCCGAAGAAGAAGAAAGGTATGTCTACTTATACTTTTTACTCCAAATTACTACTAGTAATTAAGTTTGGTCATTTTTTGTTAAAATTATCACCTCCTACTTTCTCTAATAGTCTGGAAGGTTCTAGAGATGTGGAGAATTCTCTAGAAAAGTCT
>JAABOM020000084.1:2602356-2616403 GCA_011800125.2 Solanum clarkiae | reverse complement strand
CTTTAGTTTTCAATAATAAATTGTTTTACAATGTAATATATTTCCATTCTTCATGTATGATTATATATAATCTATCAGTCAGTACTTATGGAATATACCGAGTATGGAGAATATGCTATGCATGTCATAATAATGATAATTTGATAAATCTAAAACTGATAATGCAATGATTACGTAAAATATATCATAAAACTGATAACTATAATATCTAAAATAACTAATATCAGATCAATGTAAAGTTCTGAGAATTATATCATATATTGAGTAATCAGAATCATAAAACCTGCATATGAGAGACATCACTAATCGACATATAATCATGAAAGCAATAACACGAAGTATGGTGCATTGTCCCAATAAAAAAGGGCCCAATATGCTTGCCAAGATACAAAAACATATACTACTTGGATCCACTAGCAAAACTAAGTCTATACTAATGAGTGACATAGATGCAAGTCATGCCTCAACTAATGGGTGACTTAGCAAAGATTCATGCCCAAACTATCGGGGACCCTTCATATCCTAGGGTGGCACGCATGTAGTCCTGGAACAAAAGATTGCTACTAATGGTCTCAAGCCTCTTCTAATGGGTGAGCCTTCATCTCTAACTGCACTCGATGCTAGGTAAACAATCAACAAAAATAGTCATGCATAATCATGGGTGACTTTATCGCCAAATTGGATTTGAGTATCATGGCAGCCTAATATTCTTGAATTATCTTATTTACTTTAGGATTAGAAAAGTGTAATGTTTGAGCCATAACATTATCCTCTTTTCCAGTATATTTGAACATAATAAATAATATGGTGTCAGCTTCCTATGTGTAACCATGTTCCAATTCTCTTTGCTACCAACTTCATTCCCTTTGTTCGAATCCTTGTCTAGCAATATTGCTATTGTACCATCAGTTTCCTTCCTCTTATTCATAGCAGGCCCAATGTCAGAAACACAACTTCTCTGAATCAAAAGATTATTCGACCCATGAGATTGTGTTGTTTTTATAGGTTCACCAACACCTGAACCTGTGCCTATATCACCTTGATCTCTAAGAACCACATCCTTCTTGATGGCCTGAGCAGAATTGTTCTTCATTGACCTTGAAGCTTCAAATAGTTCCTGCTAGTCTACTGCCTCTTTTACTGCTTCCTCACCAATTGAAGTAATTTAATAGTTGAACCTAGTAAAGTATCAGTACCAATCTCATTAGGACTTGTATGCAGCTTTGAGACTCCATCGACTACACTAGTTTCCTTCACAACAGTAGCCAAAGAATTATGATTCCCAACTAATTGTTGTCCCACATTTAGACCAGCTGTTTCTTTCATATTTTTTTTCGTAGCAATCTTAGAGTTAAAAAAATCACTCGCATCTCCCTTTAATTGTTCCATAGTGTTAAGCTCAGAATCCAATTGCATAAGTGCAAAATCTTGCGCTGCTTCATTGGCTGACATCTTGAGACAATGTCTTTCCTATTAACAAATGACATTTATTTTCTTCATATCCTTGATATTTACAATGAGTACAATATAGTGGAAGATTGTCATAGATAATTCTTTGATAATGTTCAATAACTTTACCTGATATTGTCTCCAAAAATTGAAATCTTTCCCATTTGGATGTTTGTCGAGTAGGTTTAGGATTTACCTTAACCCCAGCCATACTTGGCCTGGTGCAATCTTGGTTTGTTTTATCCACTGCAATAGGCTTCCCTGCAGCTTTTGCAATTGATAATAAGGATCTCCTCACAAAGAGATTGGTTGGTAACTCTAGCAATGAAATCCATATCCAAGCTTTAGTTGTTTCTTCCTTGGGATTGAATGATGGCATCAATAGAAAAATTCTAAATAAATACTTTTCTCCGTCAAACATAAAATAACCATATGAAGTTGACAAAACACATAGAAAATCCTCATATAAATCAAACCTGATTAACAAGTAACAAAAATCAAGTTACCCAATATTACAATTTCCTGTAACATCTCAAATTGCTTTGGTAAAAGCTTTCATAACTCGGATAACATGGATTTACCATATGCAAACTTGATAATCATTGCTTGATGTAAACCTTCTTCCCTAGCAAACTGCTCCCTTTCCTCCATAGTAAATCTCACAGTAGGTTCACCATGACTAAACTCAACTGGTTTTAGTATGTTTTTTGACAGATTTTGGGCCGTTTGTTGTGGTTTAGGGATTGCTGCATAGAGTTTATTAGGGTTGACATTTGTCTCTCCCACAGCCATAGGCTGGGGAGAGGGTGAAAGAGTTATAACCTATTTTGATGAGAAGTTTCTAAAGCAATTCTTCATTTTTTAAATGTAGTTCCCAGTTAAGTAATGTCACATAAATTAAGATGGAGTCTGTTTTGAATGTATGTTTCTAACAACAATTATCATAGCGGTAAGTAATGTTTTTTTTTTTTTTTGAATTTAGCAGCAGCTGTCACTTGAGGATGAAAGAAGAAGAATCAGGATTCATATTGATGATTTCTTGTATGGTTTGAAGAAAATAAGGAATAAGTTAATAGCTTCAAAATTGCATGACTTTGAAAAGCTAAGAATGGAGATGAGATTCCTGAGAACATTTGTCCTGTTTGGGAATTCGAGTTTGGATAACTTTTATGACAGGATGTCCCTGAAAATAAAAAAGTTTGATAAACGTACTCAGTCACTTTTCTATGAAGATAAAGATGAATCAATCTTAATGAAATACATGGAATGTCTTGCCCCTAAGCTGCCGAAAGAGATAAAAAGTTACTTGAATTTGGAAAATGATAATGTGGCCACGACGACAGAGGAGAAAATGTTTGAGTACAGGGAAAGCATCTTCAAACATCTTTTTGATCTACCAATGTATTGTTCTGATTTGGTTCTCCCCCTGATGAGTGAATACAAGATTCTTCGGGAAGTATGCAGACATCTCAGAGATTTCTATCGGATGGAATGCATTGCAGTCAATAAAACAAGAACTGAATATCTCTATCCTCACTACCAGATGATATTTGACAGAGTAACAGAATTCTGTTTTGATCTTTGGACTAGAAAGTATAAACGACATCCTAACCGGGACGATGCGTATGATGTCTTTCAATGCTCTTCCAAGATCAATACTTTACTCATTGACATAATCCCTCTTGAGCTGGAGATTCTATACATTTGTACTTCTAAGCTCATGAAAGAATCAGCAGAACTAGAAAGGTTTGTTAAGCAAATCCTAAAAGCATCTCCAAGGATTCTTCAAAATTATCTGATTCTTCTCCAAGGGCGCATGGAAGGTGCTCTAGCAGTCAATTATGATCTAACAAGAAGCATTAATGTTATGATGGAGTTCCTATTGATCTTTCTCACTGATATACCAAAGCGCTTTATCCATCGAGAAAAATTGAATGATATGTTGGCACATGTTGGAGTACTTACAAGGAAGATATCCATTCTGGTGAGAAACCTGTTGGAGGAGAACTCTGAGACTAATATCAATGAAGCAGAATTTTCAGCTCCAATTTTGTGGCAAGAAATTGAACGAATGAAGGGAGATATCAAACAAATATTTTTGAAAGCTCCCGATTCATCTCAACTTTGCTTTCCTATGGGTGATGGTTTCCTCTTCATGAATCTTCTCCTCAGACATTTAAATGATTTGCTTATTTCCAATTCCTATTCAGTTGCTCTGATAAAGAAAGAAATTGGGTTGGTGAAAGGAAGCCTCGAATTACTAAGATCATCTTTTGGGAAAGTCAGGCAAATATTGGATGACACTAGAGAAGTAGTTAAAGCTTGTTGGGTGCGTGCTTTAGAGGTGGCATATGAAGCAGAACGTGTCATTAATTGCATTCTTGCCAGAGATAAAGCTCTATCCCATCTCATCTTCTCACTTCCAATTGTGACTGAAAAAATCAAGCTTATCGTGGCAGAAGTTGCCAGTTTAGAGATGGAGGATAAGAATGGGGATGACTCCCTTGATGTAAAGTCTGCCGACAAGCCAGATGAGTTAACCTCATCATCTTTTGTTGAGGTAACAGTAGGTCATGAGGAAGACGAAGCCTGGATCATTGACCAACTCCTTGACGGACATGAAACTGAGCTTGATGTCATTTCGATTGTCGGAATGCCTGGACTTGGTAAAACTACTCTGGCCAACCAAGTGTATAAAAATACATTAGTTGCTAGTCATTTCAACGTTCGTGCTTGGTGCACTGTTTCCCAAAAGTATAACAAGTCAAAGGTATTGCGGGAGATTCTTCAGCAAGTTCCCGGCACAAATGAAAAACAAAGCGAGGAAGACTTTGCTTCTCCCGGCACAAATGAAAAACAAAGCGAGGAAGACTTTGCTGAAAAGCTACGAATAGCACTACTCAATAAAAGGTACCTCATCGTCTTGGATGATGTGTGGGATATTGAAACAGCGGAGATGTTAATAGCATGTTTTCCAAAGTTTATGAGAGGAAATAGAGTTATCTTAACTAGCCGAAATAGTAAGGTAGGTTGGCAAGTTAAGTGCCGTAGTGACCCTCTCCTCCTTCAACTTTTAAAACCTGGAAAAAGTTGGGAACTGTTCGAAAAAAGGATATTTGGAGATCAAGGAAGCTGCCCTGCTGAACTGTCTGATATTGGACACCAAATAGTTGAGAAATGTCAAGGGCTTCCTTTGGCTCTTGTTTTGACTGCTGCAGTAATTCGTAGAGGAAGGGAAGGAACGAAAAAGGTAAAGGAAAAGGATTTGTGGATTAAGATTCAACATAATCTGGATTCCTTTATTTCTGCCAGTAACAATTTGCAGATGATGAAGGTTATGCAATTAAGTTACGACCATTTGCCATACCACCTGAAGCCGCTGTTGCTTTACTTCGCCAGATCTCAAAAGAACAAACGAACTCCAGTCTCTGAGTTGATGCACTTGTGGATGGCTGAAGGGTTGGTGGATCGTGATATCCCGTCCAAGAGTACTCAAAATGACTTGGATACTTTAATTTCTAGTAGCTTGGTAATGGTGGATCATGTCCCCTGCGAGAGTAATTGGCTTTTTTCCGTTATGAACAAGGTCTGCTACGTGCATGATGTTGTGCATGACTTTTGTTCAGCAAAATCCAAGAAGGAAAAGTTTTTGAAGTCGATCAATTCAGGGCCTCCATTTCATGCTTCAGATTTCCTACACCGTCGTGTAACCATTCATACTGAGGGGAGCCAACTCAAGAAAACATGTACAGTTTTGTTCAATTCTAATAAGTCTTCAGCTGGTAGTAAGAATCTGATATCTTTGAAAGTGAGTGGTCCGGATAGATTCTCCTTCTGTATCTGTCACACAGGACACTTGAGACTTCTGAGGGTGTTGCAATTGAATATCTATCATCTGGACGGGTCTTTAGCAGAAGAAATAGGCTCCCTATTTCATTTGAGGTTCTTAAGTATTCAAGCTCATCTTGAAGCTATCCCAATGTCATGGGTGAACCTCCAGAATCTGGAAACTCTGATGATCACAAAGGGATCTCCCATCACGGTACTACTGCCCAGAATACTCAAACTGTCAAAGCTAAAACATGTGAGCATTGACTGGAGTTCTTTCTTTGAAGTGGAAAATGACTGGAAAATTATGGATCAACCAAGTAGAATATTGGAAGCTAAGTTAGAAGGACTGACAACTTTATCCAGAGTTCTTTTCTCATATGCTCAAGGCACAAATGATGCTCTGGACAAGTTCCCAAATCTTCAGCACCTTCACTGCCTCATCAAAGAACCGGCAGATCCTCCTACAGCTGGTGATTGGTTTCCCAAGCTTGATGTCCTTGAAAAACTTGAATCACTCATTGCAACATACCTGACGGCCAGGCCTGCTTATGACTGCAAAGATCCCAACTTCAGATACAAAATCCTACCTCCCAAAGAATATCACTTTCCTAAGAGCTTGAAAGAGTTACGGTTGCATCGTTTTCCATTGAGGTCTGCTTTGTTTTCAGAAATCGCGGCATTGCCTAAGCTTGAAATTCTGGAGATTCTCGGCAGTGGTTTTGTGGACAAAAAGTGGGATGCAAGTGAGGACATTTATCAAAGTCTTAAAACTTTGCGTCTGCGTTCTCTCAAATTTTCTGAATGGGAAGTTGATAAGGAAACTTTTCCAAAGCTTGAGGAATTAATAATAGAACATTGGGAACGGCTTATGGAGATCCCTTCTGCATTTGTGGATATAGAAAGTTTAAAGTCCATTCGCGTGGTTCAAACTAGCAGTGACCTCGGAGATTCAGCCATGGAGATTAAGAAATATGTAGAAGATTTCACAGGAGAGGACAGACTTCATGTCCATGTATCAGTATGGTGACCCAAGGGAAGAAGAAGAGGCTGAAGAAGAGGAATGTTAAAGTTTAATGGTATATTTGAGTTTTGCTAAATGAACTATCTCTTCTTCATTCATGTCATCCGCTAAAAGTTTTGCTTCTAAATTTTCCCTTTAATTTATTTGTCATTAATTAATCAGTGTTTGTTTTCATATCAACATCATCATCATTTATAATTTGCAGAATGCACTAACAAACCACAAGGAAGGTAAGGATATACAGTACCCAAAGATAGAATTGCAGAGGCCTGAGTCTAATTTGGATTGCATCGAGGCACGTGCACTCTCAGTTCATCTGACTTCTGGTTCCAATAAACTTGTTAAGACTAATTTTTTTTTTCCTTTATGGTTCATCTGATTAGTATTTCGAGTGTTTTCTTTCGTGTGTAAACTGTTCAGAATGAATAATTTGTTCAATGGATAATTGTGCCTTTTTCCAGAACACAGTAGTTTCTAAAATCAACAAGGCAACTATCACTATTACTATCGATGGTTGCATGACTGCTAACCAGAGTTGTGAGCAAGTCTGCCCTCTCCTGTGTACATCTTTCTTAATCTCCATGGCTGAATTTCCAAGGTCACGGTTAATATGAGCAACGCGAATGCACTTTAAAGTGTCTATATCACCAAATGCAGAAGGGATCACTGTAAGCTCGTCATATTGATCTATTATTAGTGGCTCAAGCTTGGGAAAAGTTTCCGAATCAACTTGCCATTCTGAAAATTGTAGACATTCCAAACGCAAAGTCTTAAGACTTTGATAGGTTTCCTCACTTGTCCTCTACAAAATTACAGTCCTCAAACTCCAGAATTTCAAGCTTAGGCAATGCCGCGATTGATGACAACATAGTTGGTGTCAGGGGAAAACCATACAACTGTAAGTCTTTCAAGCTGGTTGGGAAGTGATATTCATTGGGAGGTGGGATTTCCACTGTTGACCTGGCGTAGTAACAACTGTTCTAGGCATTATTGTCGTACTCTAAAATGAGTGACTCAAGTTTAGTAAGGACATCAAATTGGCTTGTGTAGGAGGGCACTTTGGTTCCACGATGATGCAATCAAACTGCTGAAGATCAGGGAACTTCTCCAAAGCAGCATTCGTGTCTTCTGAACATGACATACGAACACAGGATAAGGTTGTCACCTTCCAACATCAATGTTGGTTCACTGCCAAAGAAACAACACTTAAAAAGCTGAAACATCATCAATCGCGGCATTGCCTAAGCTTGAAATTCTGGAGTTTAAGGACTGTAATTTTGTAGAGGACAAGTGAGGAAACCTATCAAAGTCTTAAGACTTTGCGTTTGAAATGTCTACAATTTTCAGA
Source organism: Solanum clarkiae (assembly GCA_011800125.2). Taxonomy (NCBI): domain Eukaryota; kingdom Viridiplantae; phylum Streptophyta; class Magnoliopsida; order Solanales; family Solanaceae; genus Solanum; species Solanum clarkiae. The sequence goes on along the minus strand of JAABOM020000084.1, from coordinate 2,608,754 downwards.
ATGGCAAGTTGATTCGGAAACTTTTCCCAAGCTTGAGCAACTAATAATAGATCAATGTGACGAGCTTACAGAGATCCGTTCTGCATTTGGTCATATAGACACTTTAAAGTGCATTCGCGTTGCTCATATTAACCGTTCCCTTGGAAATTCAGCCATGGAGATTAAGAAAGATGTAGAAACTTACACAGGAGAGGACAGACTTGCTGCCCATATATCAGACGTGTCTTATCGCGTACTTGAAGAAGAGAATGAACAAAAAGATGAAGAAGAGGTAATTAATTTCTTACATCTTCACCACTACCTAGTTCATTTAATTTATCTGTGTCATTTATAATTTGCAGAATGCCCAAACTAGTTGGATAAAGAAGCGACAGGGAAGGAGGCCAAGGACATACAGTACAAAAAGATAGAATTGCAGTGGCCCGACTCTAATTTGGATTGCATCATTCATCTGACTTCTGATTCAATAAACTTGTTACCAGTATCTTTTTTCCTCTGAGGTTCATCTGATTAACGTTTTGAGTGTTTCCTTTCACGTAAACTGTTCCGAACGAGTAATTTGTTCAATGAATAACTGCCCCTTTCGCAGAAACAGTCTCTCTACCTCTATGAGATAATGGTAAGATCAACGTACATCTTACCCCCACTTGTGAAATTCCACTGGGTATATTGTAATAATTGCCCCTTTTTCAAGAACACAGTAGTTTCTAAATCAACAAGACAACTATCACTGTTACTATGGATGGTTGCATGCCTCTATACAAACAGCGTTGTGGTGGATTGATAAGTACTCGTGGATCCTTAATCGGAAAGATATAAACAGGGTTTATGTGAAAGGAAGTTAACTGAACAATGTCATATAATAAAGTGATCAACTAAGCAAATTTGGGAATGAAAAGATTAAAAAATTGAAAGCTCAAGACAGTCTCAAATATTCCTCTCCTGTACAAATAGAGCACTAATGTAATACCACAATTATGAAAATCCTGATACAAAAAGTAGAATAGAATGCAAAAATATGAAAAAGACAATCAAAGTTTCAAATTAAGATCAGGCAATGATGGATCTGTCCTAGTTTGAGGAGCTACAGCTACAAAATTTATGTTTGAACTTTGCCCTGAATTATTATACACCATATTGCCACCAATTCCCTCTATTTGCCTGAAGCTACCGGGCCAGAACATCTCCACGTCATCGTCCTCCACGAATACTGGCATCCCGAAATAGCCTTGTTCAAATCTCGCCCCGCTTCTAATTGCATGAATAGGCGTTTCTTGGTGCGAGACACGTTGGTGTGCAGAAGCATGAGCTTCAACGCCAAGAGATCGAAATGCAGCACCATGAAGGGGCAATGATGCTAAGCTAGCATACCTGTCCGATAACATTCCCATCCGCATTGCCCTCTTAGCTAAAGTCCTCTCCCTCTTATGTGCGTTCTGGTGCCCGCCCAACGCCTGGGAGCTGTAAAACTTGCGCCTGCAGAAATTGCACGAGAAAATTCTGGATAGTGCTGAAGCTGGAGGATGGGGGACTACTTCGTCACTCGCCTCTACATTAGCTTTCAACTCCGTGTCACTGCTGTTGAAGCCAAGAGTCAAGTCAAGAGTAACAGGAACGGATTCCTGCTGAAGATTAAGGGAAGGACCAGGACGAATTTCTTGGACAGATATGTTTGAACCCACTTGGCAGTTGCTGACCTCAGACTCGTCTTCTGATTCAAGATTGAAATTTGGAGGCTTCATGGTGCTTGGAGATAAGTCGGTATGGATTTAGACTTCGGTAAAACAACAGGGACTGTTAAATCAATGGATGGTCGCCATTAATTGAATCACCTGCATATGTGCAACAAAGTACATGATTTTTCGAACGAGAAAAAATAATCTTTCATGCTTTAAAAGTACTTTCAAGATCAATTTATTAAGGCATAAATTAATCATTTCCCTTGAATTCTATAAACCAAGTCGCACACTGAGCGTGAAGCTCCTCAATAGATAGACATAATTATCGACTAAGGGCAGAGAAACCAAAATGAACAACATCAAATGGAAGAAGGTTAGCCCTTCTAAAAGATTAACTATGAACTACAATTTGGAAAGAGGAATACACACTTTAATGTATGAAGGAATGAAGCACGCGGTTAACAGTAAAACAGATCCAAGTTGCGTATTAGAAGTCAGTGAGGCAGTCTATCCAACACATTCTGCATGGTCACACAAGGCCAAACAAGCACTAGCTTGACATGACTACAATTGGACGGATTTCCAGAAAATAAGTTGGTCAGGCAATCTATCCAACAGTCATCATTCCTCGGAAAACTGTCATGCCTTCAATTACCTAATGTATTGAGAAATTAACAAACATGCATATACTTAATCGATATACTGCAGAGGTAAACGTAATCCAGAGTCCAGAGTATACTTTTAATGATTATCATGTTGTTTTAACATCATTAAGCACAACAATTTTCTCCTCCGAATTGCTTCTTAGCATTTTCTACTGTTGTTTTACTGGCCCCTCAACTTTAAACTTTGTTCTTGACAGTTTTGATTTGCTTTCTGCTGTGTAGGTTAGTACAAGTAACCCCATTGGTTTATAACATAACGAAGAAAGAGATTATGACCAAGGGACGTTGTATGAGAAGTATCGGAGAGGACAATTTCAGCATATCTCTATGGAAACAGCTTTGAAATTCATATATACCACATGAACGCAAAAGAATTACACATACTCAAATTAGTATCGGTGCATCAAATAAAAGTAGATCATTTGTTCACATATGGGAAAAGATTAACCTGCTTAAAACGTTAAAACACCAAGCTCATGTTGAACCTTAGACTGTTTGTTATCGTAGTAATGACTCAAAGGTTGGTTAAATCATGTAGGCAAAAGCTTAGTTCAATGAGATAGAGCTAATAATATGGTTGGTTAATTAAAGGTTGAAATGAGAAATACAATACCTACGGAGTTTCAGTTTGATTGCAGTTTGAGAAATAACCAGAACAACTCCAAAGCTTCTTGAACTCTAGAAAGATTCAATTCTCGGAAGAACCTGGGAAACAAAAGCCACCATCAGAAAATTTCTGCAAAAGAATCACATCCTATGCTCAAAAAATATACCATTCGATTCATTTCCTCCCCTTCGTTCTGCGTTTGAATTTAACACTTCATTTCATTTTCAAGGAACTTACGGAAAAAACAGAAAACTTCAAAGAAGCAAAGAAACACAATCAGGGGCAAAGCTAGAATCCGAACCTAGTAGCTTTTAGTTCAAACTCAATTGTTTGCATTAAGAAATTCACATGTGTAAAAAATTAAATTCATAACACAGTTACTAACACTTGATGTTGCTATCTTAGAATTTAGAACACATAAAAGTTCAAATCTTGCTTTCACTCGGCACACAATTACGCTAGAGGTATATTAACGCCTAACGTAAATCATGATTAAACCAATAATCGGTTAAAATACACCTATGTTTCATGTAATCATGAGCTCATCAAGCCTACTATGCTTTGAACAACACAATTTCAATAAAATTAGTTCAGTTGCAACCAAGTTTCTTATTGTTCCCTTTTGTGGGATCTATCTCAATCCATATTTACATTTTACACCTCAAATAGGTCATAAACTAGTACCAAAAAAAGGGAAGAAAAAAGATACAAAAATCAAGTTTCTTCATTTTTTACCTACAGTGGAATTTGCTCATAAAACAATTGCAACTTAAAGTAGAGGATCTTATTAGCTAATTCCATTGGTTGACTACCTAAACTTTCATCTTATTGGTCAGGGTTCGATTTGCTACCTTATATTCCCAATTATATTAGTTAACCATCTGAACTTTCACCTTATTGGTAAGGTTTGATTCTCACCTTGTAATTCCCTACTCCCCATGTATAACAAAATATACAACAACATACCAGTGAAATCCCACGAGTGAGGTCTGGATGGATAGGTTAAAATATATACCACTACCTCAAAGAGGTATAAAGACTGTTTCCTGAAAACCTCGTCTCAACCATGTATAACAAAATATAAAATAAAAATAAATAAAGTAACATCATATAGCTTAGTCCACTAAGACCTCAAATACACCAAAACAGCAAAATTCAAGCTACTCAAAGTAGATCAAGAAAAGAACCTAAATTTACAAATAGAACAACAAACAATCATAGTAACAACAATTTATACCAGTAGAAGTAGCATTCTTACAAAAACAATCACAAAAATTACTAACCCCCAACAATTCATTTGACAAGAAAAGCTCAAGATATTATCATCAAGAAACAAAAAAAAGAGGGGAGCAAGAAAGCAGAGAGTAACCTTTTTTACTTTCAAGAAAGTTGCAGCAGAGATGAGAAGTGACATGACAGAAATTGTTTTAGCTTTTACTAAAAGAAATGTTGGAGAAGAAAGAAAGAGAGATAAGTGAGAAATAACATGAAAGAAATGGAGATAAGATCATTGGAGAGAGAGAGAAAAGTGGAGAGCACACTAGTTTAAAACTATAATTTTTTTTTTTAGGAGTTGTTATATTTGGGGCTTTTTGTTCAGATGAAAATAGGCAAAGCATTAAAATAGTGACAAAGAGAGGAGAGAGAGACAGAGGATAAAACAAATTAGTACTACTATTAGTTATTTAGTGTTAGAAGAGGGGTGTGTGTGTGTGTAAGTCCCACCAAAGACAAGGATATTGGATTCTTACACCAAGTTGAAAATTTAGTAAATTTCATTTTCAAGATTCTCTCTTATTTTTTTTTCTCCTTTCTTTTAACTCGTTTGGAGGGTCGTTATCTAATGAATTTTTTATTTTTTATTTTTTTATTGAATACATAAATGTATTCTTAACTTGATTTCATTTGATATTTATATCCTTCAATTTGGAGTATGCACAAATAAATATTTGAATTTATGTAGTGTTGAACAAGTAAACACAGATATCTTATTTAGCATCCTATGCGGCAACTCACGTCTTTCATGTATTACGATAAGCTGGACATATGTCCACTTGTTCAACTATATATAAGTTTGAATGTATACTTGTACACATCTAAAGTTTAACTTGGTTGGAGGGTTGTTACCTATTGTATTTTAATTTTTGGCATAGCATATAAATGTGTTCTTTGGCTTGACTTTGTTGGATATCTATGTCCTTTAATTTTAAGTATGTATAAGTAGATATTTAAACTTGTATAGAGTTGAACAAACGGTGCAATTCATGTCCTACGTGTATACATACTTGTATTATCCTAGAGAGTACACTAGTTTAAAACTACAAATTTAAATGCATACTTGTGTATGTCCAAGATTGGAGGGCATTGATGTATTATCCTCTTGCTTTATTGTTTGTTATCTAGTCCTCGATAATTGCATCAGAACCCAACTAACAGTGACGGAGCCGCATAATAATTAGGGGGTTCATCCAAACCTCTTTGGTGAAAAATTATACTATTTATATATGATAAAAATATTTTTTTGACATATATAATTGATGTCAAATTCCCTTCGGTTAGTTCGTGTATCTACTTCTTAAAATTTTGAACTCTCTTAAAGAAATTCTGGCTTCACAATTAGGTTCATACTAAGTAGGGCTCATTCGGAGGTGATGTTCTTTATCTAATGTTTTTTCATATTTAGAGCTTGAAATCAAAACATCTCATAAGAGGAGGAGCAATCTCATCAAATGAACTATATTTTTAATGGTATTCTATTTTATTATTAGTTTAAATATAATATTTATTTTGACTGTTATTTAAATTTTATTATATCGTATTATTAAATGTTTTGTCATATAACAATGACAAGTTTTACTCTATGTAACGAAGGTTCTGTGTTTTTTTTCTCCTCATTTTTGTTCCAAATTATTATCACACAAATCCCATTTTATTTTTTACTCCATATTTTATAATAATTCTATCTTATATTCTACTTTTCCCATAGATTAATTCTTCAAACTGGTAATGTATAAGCATCATAAAATAATAAAAAATAATATAATCTATTTAAATATTATATTCATTAAAATTATACAATAAAATATAATACAACACACTCTGCGTTATGAAATATTAGGTAACAATCATCCAAACATGGTGTTAAAGTCTTACAACAAACATTTTCAGACTTTTTCATCTCCCTCTTGCATGGAAACCCATAACATACCCATCCTTAATTATCTCCATTGTCCTTTCTTTATTTACATAATTTGGGGTTTTTTTGCTTTTTCCCCCTCATATCTTTTCTGTTTTGGAGGTGAAGGGGGGGGGGGGAATGGTGGGAAAATAAGTACTCCCTCCGCTTCAATATATTTTTTTGGTTTTAACTTAACAACAACAACATACCCCAGTGCCTCAAAAGGCTCCCGCTCATTGCGAGGTGAGGGGGGGTCGGATGTACGCAGC
>JAABOM020000084.1:2589449-2602256 GCA_011800125.2 Solanum clarkiae | reverse complement strand
TGTACGCAGACCTTACCGCTACCTCATAGAAGTAGAGAGGCTGTTTCCTAAAACCTTCAGTTCAAATCCCAAAGGCATTTAAAAAAAAATAAAGAAAATATATTATATGAGAAATTAAAATTAAAAAGTTTAAATAAATAAATGAAAAGGCGGAACAATTTGAAACTGAAGAAGTAGAAAACACAAAGCTTTTAAGGTATGTCTGGTATAAAGATGTTTTTTCCCTTTAATTTGGTAATTAAATTTAAAAGATTTCTTTTACTCAAGAGCATTTGTTAATTGGTTTTTAATATAGGCAAGTTTTTCCAAAGGCTAAGCATATCTTTTTAATTAAAAAAAAGGCACTAATTTTAAATATTGAATGCAGTTTGACTCCTCCACCTCAACTACTCAAGATACTAGCTAATCAAGTGAGCTAGCCTTCAATCAGGGGCGGAAGCAGAATTTTTATTAACGAGTTCAAAATTTGAAGAAATAAATATACAAATTAGTTGAAGGTAATTCGACATCTATTATATATACATAAAAATTTATTTTAATCATATGTAAATGATATAATATTTTATCGAAGGAGGTTCAGATGAACCACTAACGAAGGACTAGCTCTGCCTCTGCCTTCAACCGCCACATGTTGAAGATACAGCAATGAACACTAGCTGACTGAAAGTGATCGAGAATAAGTACCTATCCCTTATGAAAATCGAACTCGTATCTTCGGCATGAAAATACAATGCCCTAAAGGGACCAAAAAATCATTCTTTATATACCTCATCAGCTTTGAGAATAGAAATCATTCGTTTTCTTTTGGTCAAGCTTTTAGTAAGAAAATAAGTATTTCTAAAGAGCAAAGAGTCAAAAATGTAAAAAAAAAAACTAAGGTAAAAGAACACAAAGTAAGTCCTTTGATTTATTCACCTTTTATGAGATATCTTACATCAAAATTTCATATTTTCATTATTTATTTGATGTTCATTGTGATGAGTGGATGAGGGTTTTTGGTGCTGTCTCAGCTCCAACTTATCTATGTGAAGTGACATGCACATTAGGTATTTGTATAGCCCAAACACAATATATCACATTAAATGCCATTAGGCAGACAAGACAACAACATGGACCACAAATAACTCACTAAAATGTGTGACATCTCCTCCTGATAATTATGCTATTTGTACTCTCATATTATTCTCCAAAAACAACAATGAAATTTCGTGGTCATGCATGTATACCACATGACTAAGAATAATTAAACTCTAGTCCATTCCTATTTGAGCTAAACAGATTCTACTAGTTCTTCGATTCCAGTTGAATTTTGAACTAACGAATAGACATTATCGTTGATTTCATTTGGGGGGTGGGGGGGAGGCTATATTTGAAGGCGATTGGTAAGTTTTTTGTATTAAGACTCAATGAAAATAAATTTTAACTTTTCAAGGAGTTATGACATTTTCAAAAATCTGTGACTTTTTTGAAGGGTTATGGCTTTTTGGAGGGCTGTGCCTTTTGCGAAGGATTGTTATTTTTCCGAATGATTATGACTTTTTCGAATGATTGGGACAAGCTAAAGCACCATTTAATCAGAAATGATGTCTTTAGTGTTTTATTAACGTCTATTGCGTTGTTTAATTGATTTTTAAAATATTAAATTATTAAAAAAAAATTATGTGAGAACGTCGTATAGGCTGACTTAACATTCTCTTTTATATATATACTTTGCTATATCCTCATTTCTTAAGTTGAATTCATAGACCGAAGTTTAAATTTTACGTTAATCAGTGATTTTGAGATTGAGTTTTGATAAAAGAAGAAGAATCTAGTGGGAAGTACTTTTGTGAAAATTTCAATAGGTACCTTCTTGGATAATGTTATTTGATTTGTGGAGTTTCTAATTTTTTTTATATATATGTTGAAATTCAAACATTTATGGTTGAAAATCAATCATGTGTAACTTTAAATACCACATGTGCGAAAGGAATTTTGTCTTGTGATTTTTTAGACACTGCTGATATAGCTTAAATAATGGATTTGAAATTAGGTTTTTCACACTTTAGTCAAGAGCTTCCTCCTTTAATAGGCCTAATGCATTATAAATTCAAATCGATTCGAGCTCTAAAATAAGAGTTGGACACCCCAATAAAAGTTTAAATTGCCATTGGAAAAATGGAAATGAATATTTTTCATATCAAATATTTCTTTTATTGGATGCATTGTGCCAAAGTATTTGATGGCCATCCATTTGAAAATGACTTCAATTTAAGTTTCTTAAGATTTCAATTCATTAGATTATTCAAATATCAAATATGATATGTCACACTGCTCTATCAAATAAACTTTTCAACCACTATTTTGTATTCTCTCGCTCACTATTATCATTTAAAATATATAAATATATAAGTTAAATTCCATCTCAAACACTCTATAAAATTAAATATTATTATGATATATAAAGTAGAATGTATTGTTTAAGATTTAGTAGAAAATCTTACTTAGTAGGTCAGATGGCCAAAACAGTTAAACAATATATTATAAATACTTCTCAAAAACATAATCAGTTAGCAATAATCATAAAGATTGGTATATTGAAAATAACATGCTAAAAAAAATAATATGCTGAAAATAGTAAGTAAAACATAATTTTCTTAGCTTGGGGAGTTTCTCTAACCGGCAACCACTACTATGAGCTTTGTGGTGATACAGCTTCTGGCCCACACTGCCAGAGTCATCCCATACTTTATCGGGGTAGAGGACGAATAACTAGGGGGGTGGATCCATCCCAAAACTGGGCCATCTCAGTGGCTAATGAGGAAGGTATTGTGGTACGATCCTATCCTATGTTGGCTACATAGTTTATGAGTTCGAGTAATTTATTCTACTCTTACCCATATCGATGCTCAATACTACTCCCAAAACACTTACATAGCTCATACTTAAATGATCATAAGTTCTTGAAAATCTGATTTTTCTTGGGGATTTAGCTCAACTTACTACTTAGTTTTCTCAACTGAAATCTTTAACATTACTGAGCTAGTATCTTTCATGCACTTTCAAACATACTAGATTTCTCAATTAGAGTACCAAGAAACCTTCAGGAAAACCATTCTTAAAATATATGATATGCTCAGCTAAAATGCAAGAATAACTCAAGAAAAGACATTCTTTAACTAGTATTGAACCATAATCTTTATGAGTGTTGATGAACCCCCACATGAATTCACAGGAAATCATATATACTTTAAAATCTTAAAATCAATACTTTAATAACAGTTAAAGAATCAAGAATTAACATTATTCAGTCAAGAATCTACGCATATGTAGGAAAATCCACTAAACTTTATAAGATTTTCATGAAATTACTCTAAATCAAGACTTGGGACTTTCGGAATGAAAACTAAGTCATACTTTTCTAAAATATTCTAAAAATAATGAATTTAGAGTGACCTTACATACCTTGGAAGGAATTTTTGAAAATTTGAGGAAAAATCTTGGTGTTTCTTTACGCTTAGATTCTACTTGGATGGTTTGAACGAGCGAATGAAAGTGAAAAGAACGTTTTAGGACTTATTTAGGCTTTAAAACGGATTAATTTTTGATATAGGATGTGGACAAAGTCAATTTTACCCCTCCCTATTAAAAGAAGGATAACTGGCTCCGATTTGCACTAGTGCGCGATGCGCACTAGTATAAAATCTCACTTTTTCATAAATTTCAGCTTTTCGTCGAAATTCCGAAAAACACTAAGTGTAGCTCCGCGTTCTCTCCGCGTCGCGGAAAGGACGTAGACCCTCACTGTGCAACTTTGCGTTCTCTCCGTGTCAGCGCAGGGAACGCGGACCCTCATTGTTTTCAAAACTTTATTGGAAAAAATAATTTGCGTTTTTGTCGAGTCGAGACCATTTTCCGACTCAATTTTTCGCACTGATCGCAAATCGGATCTCGGATTTGCAAACGGAGCAAAGGAAGATACGTTATGCGCAAGGTCAAATCTAGGGGTATTTTCGTCATTTCACAGAGATATTACAACTATTTTAACTAAATATAAATATTTAATTTTTGACCAATAAAATCCAAAATGTATGATGGAGATGGAGCAACTAGGAAAATTTCTCTAGTAGACTTGACCCACTCAAGGTTAAATGCAATTGGATGCTTTCCAACTAGAAGTACACTAACAATTATATGACAAACTAGCATAAATTTCTCTATCTAATAGAGATATCATAATGTCCCTACCTAAGATCTTTTTTTCTTTTTTCAACAATATTCATGTGACCATTGTCTCAATCTTGGCTCCACCTTTCCATAATGCAAATTTTAATAATTTTTTAAAAGTAATTAGTATTATATTTGAATTATTAGGTTGGCTTTATTCCAACTTGATTAGAAAGTTTAAACATTGTGGAATGAACCAAAAGCATTTTGGACAAAAGTCACTAAACCAACTAGAAATTTCGATTTCCTACAAAGGTACATATTTAATATAAAATTACACATTTTTTCCTTCAAATTGATTGGTTATTAATCTGTTTATTTCTAGATGAGTCTCTTTATTTTTTGTCCTTTAGTAATTTAGTTTATGTTTAGTGGAACATATATAAGTTCTTTAAAAAAATTAAAATTATATTAGAATATAACTCGTGGAATATTATGATATAATCTAAAAATTAAATTTGTTTCAATTAAAAAATTATTTGTTATGAGAGACATAAATGTAAGACCATGATGTAATAGGGGCAAAAGTGCAAATAACCCATTTTAAATTTTATGATTGAAACTCTAATATATATTGTTAGTGAGTTTCACCTTCCATAAGCGATTATTGTTTATTTCTTTGTTATAAAAGTTGAAAAACGACTATTTGTGAATTTTATATTATTTTTCTGTCATATTTTATTTAGTATTATTTTTTTTATTTTGCTCCAAAAAGAATGTTATGTTATTATAATTATGAATAATTTAATTTTATAATTTTTATTTTACGCTTAATGAAATGATTTACAACCACATAAATATCTAAGAATTGTTTTGAACCTTTTTTTTTTAAATATCACACCAAATCAAACAATGTCACATAAAATGACATAAAAGGTGCATTTATTAATGATGTCCCATAACTGATGTTTCAATTTTTTGTTTTTACCCACTTAGGGTGTTTTTGGTATGACAGAAATTTTTTTCTCAAAAAAAAGTTGATTTCTAACTTATTTTCTCATATTTAGTTGGTGAGTGAAAAATATTTTTGAAACTATTTTTTATTGTTTGATTAGTGAATAAAAATATTTTTTTTAGAAAATATCTTTTATTTTTGGCTAGAGAGTAGAAAATATTTTTTAGAAAAATAGTTTCTAACATGAAAATCAACCTCGATGCAAGACCTGACCCCAACACCTAATGCGAGACCCAACTCAACATCCGATCTAAGATTCGACTTTTAAATTTAAACTCCGCGTCGATTTTCGAATTGAAATCCTATCATACCCGACTCCAGAAGTAACCTTCAAATAATTTGATGTTTTGAAAAAAGAAAAAACAATATAACTAGGCAAACATATGATATGTATTTACATTATATAACTATAGTTTGAAAAAAATTACAATTTATAGCTATAGTTGGGGTTTTGTTGCTATAGTTAGAGTTTTGTTGTTATTTTCTCTCTCCTCTTTCTCGCCTCTCTCCTCTCTTTCTCTCTAGAATTTCTTTTAGATATACAATTACAAATATCTAGCAACTGCATATATACAATTATTTTGACAGATATACATAGTCAATTCAACAGATATACACATACAATTCGTCTCTCTCCACTCTCACTCGCCTCTCTCCTTCATCTCTCAATCTTGCTCATCTCTCTCCTCCCGCTTTCAATCTCGCTTGCCAGATATACAAATAAATATGTATATTAACTACACATATACAATTATTTGATAGATATACATATACAATTTGTCAAATATACATATACAATTTGTCTCTCTCCTCCATCTCTTGATCTCACTCGCCTCTCTCCTCTCTTCCAAGTCACATAGCCGAGGTTATATCGTGTGACTATATAAAATATAGTTATTTAATCATATTAAGTTTCAAGCCTAGATTATTTATGAAAATTTTTCTTTAAAAAAATAAATTTTTTTGAAGGGGGGAGGAGGATAGGATGGTGTAAAAAAATAAAATTTGAAATTGTATTTTCCTCCATCTCAAACACACCCTTAGTCTAAATATGCTCACCAATTGATTCTTGAATGTATATATAAGCTCACATAGAACTCGAATTTTGAACAATTATGCTTAATTCCTTGATCATTGGGACACATTGATCTAATCAACATGCCCTAGTTCCAGTAAAGTACCATTGATAATTGGCCATCATGTTTGCAATTGGCCAACACTAATCAAGCTACTATTTTTGTTTTTTTCCATGGAGTCCCATTTATATATGTTACTAGACAACTCATATTTTAAATTTTTTTAAAATTATCATGTTCAGATCAACTTTCGCGCAGGATATTATGCTACCTATCTCATACAAACAAAAATAATGGGATACTCTATCACCGAGGATCAAATAGCTAGATAAAAGAAATCATTCACTATTTTTATTTTTACTTTGCATAAATCATTCTTGTAAGTACCATCGTATATCTTATAAATATAATCGGCGTGAATAACTATAGTTTCAACAATGCTTACCTTGGGGTTATTGGTATGCGCATTAAATTATATATCTCGAGATGATAATAATTTGAATTATAATCTCTTAATTAATTTTTCACTTGATAAGTGAGATAAAATAATTTTAAGTTGAATAAGATAAGGTGAGATATCCAGAATGAAGTTTGGGATTGGCGTATTTATACTATGTTTAGTTGACATTATAAATTTATTTCAGATATATGCATTTGATGTTTACAACAATTTAATAAATACATGACACATATTTTCACCTGCATTCTTATTACTACTACTAGCTAGTCACAAGAGCTTATGCCAGCATGCATGAAATCTTAATTTATGTGATATTGATAAATTTTTTATACATATAGTTTAAATTTTTAATCTGTTAATTATCGTGATTATAGCATATTTTTGTGTTGTTTTTAAATAATATATGTTGCTTATTTTGTTCCGTTACACATATAAAATTGAGAGTCAATCAAAATTTTATTTTTTTAAATTGTTAATAGTTGAAGTCGTTGAAAAAATAATTTATTAGAGGTAATACTATAAAATCACGCAACTGAAAACTTTTGTCTCGCAAATTTTTCTCTTAAACAAGGCTCTAAAATCTCATAAGACTATATAATAGATGTTGCCAAGTGACAAGGAAGGATCATTAATTTATAAGCACGTATTCCTTCGAAAGAAAGAAAAAAGATTTAGCTAAATATGAAAAAAAAAAAAAAACTTAGAAAAGTAAAGAATGAAATTATGCAAAATTTTAATTTTGGAAAAATAAGCATACATTATTAGCATTGGATTACATATTTTCATAATTTACTTTGTGCAGAAATGAAATTAATTCTATCACTTTCAATGTCTATGATATAATAATTAGATAAGATTTACTCTGACGAAATCAAGATTCTGAGAAGATCACATTACTAGAATTATTAATATTGTTTAATCCCATTTCATATTTTTTTATTTAGTTTTCAGTTCCTATATACATGTGTTCGTTATTTCCCTTAATTTAATTAACTCAAACTAATTACCTAGGGCCTAGTGTGACAAATGTTCATTTGCATTGAGCCCCTAACCTATGAACTTCTATTGGTTTAATACTTATTTAAATCTTGATTATTTAATTACTTTGTACTATTCTTCTAGTTACTTTTTTAGTATTTTTGCATGCAATCAACTAGACAAGGAAGATTTTAACTATTTTATTGGAGTAAGTTTATGTCTTCGAGAATTAGTAGACCACGGGTTCGTATATGCATCTATTTTTTTCAATAAAATATATTTTAAAAGATGATTTTTTACTGTCGAACATTGATTTGCTTGAGGATGAGGATAATAATGTCTATCGATTCTTGAGTTTTCTAAGATTTAAGCAAGTGTCTGTAGACACAAAGTATTGTGTTTTTTTCTTCTTCTTTTTTTGGTGGGAAGAAGATTTTTGAAGATTGTGTCAATCTTTAAGGAATAAGTAGGGTATATAGTTTATAAAGTGATCGAATATATACATCCATATATATACTGATTGAGTGAGGACGAATACCTCTATTGTATTCTCTTGTTTATATGTCTATCTAGATGTATGGTAACTCAATGAGTGCTTTCTAAGAAGGGATTGAAAGCAAAAAAATGAAATAGGAACAACCATGCTGATCGTAGTAGAATGACTTTCATGCTAGTTCTTGCTCCCGCATGAAAGCTCCATTTCAGGGAAGTATGATACTTTCCATTTTGTTTTTCATTATTACTTAAGGATAAATACTCAAAAAAAATTTACCCCAAAGATTCTCCTTTTTAAGGTTGATTGATATTTAATTGATTTTTTCTCAATTTCTTTTAGTATTACGATTACAATGGGAAAAGCAAAGCTTCTTAGACAGCTTCGCTTTCTCCCAGCTTCTTTAAAATCGAATTATCAATTAATAGAAACCCAAAACAGGTTCAAGGAACACGCTGTCCTCTAAGCTAAGCTATTTTGCTTTCAGATGAAGTTTCAGTCTAGAGGTTGGATCCCTCGTTATTGCCCAGAGGATAAGATTAAGAGCATAATTTTAAATAAGTTATGTCTCACGCCAAACTTCCAATTAAGTAGTTCATATCCCGTCAACTTAATTCTTACAGAACTTATATGTATGGGTACAAAAGTTAATCATTGTACAAATCTATCCACTAGTCCCTCTTTGCTTAATATCTTTTGAACAGTGGGCCTTTGATCCATACATCCCCCTGCCCCATTGGGCCTGAGAATTCATTTGTTATCTTGTCTCCAACAAGATTTGACTTGAACCAAACAAGCAAAACTACACATCAAACATCTATTTCCTCAAAACAGTTTTAAGAAGTGCAAACAAAGTGGAAAGTTGAAAAAACATGCCACCTTGAGAGACAACTTTTGACAAAAATGTCACACTTCAAACATCTGTTTTTACTATAATGTTACATAAATTATGGGGAAAAAGATATGGTGTGACCATTAGAAATATAAATGGCATAATTTTGATCTATAAACATCTAAATGTATTTTAGGTCCAAAAGTAATGATAGACTATAGCTAAACTCCCTTTCTCTCGCCTCTCGCCTCTCTCCCCCTCACTCTTTTTGTCTCGCGCCTCTCTCTCTCATCTTTCCCATGTGTCATTGGAGAAACTACACATACATACATATATATATAGTATAAAAAATGAATATAAAGAGTAAACATACAAGAAAATCGATTTTTAACAAAGAGAAACTGGATCACTAAAAGTCTTAATCTAGTTGTTATTAATCAATAATGACAAGATAAAAGTTGATCATCACTGATCGCTAAAGAGTCCCTCGTTAAAAGTTTAATGATCAGATTAAGAATCTAATCGTTAAAAACATATAGCAACAATAAGAAACTCAATCGTTAAATCCCTGTTTTAGTGGCCAAATTTTCTTCGTTTGTATTGTCATTTCAGTCGTTAAAAGTATTTTTTGCAACAATTGCCTTCGCTAGTTGTTCATTAACTTTCAACAACTAAAAAAATTAATTTCATATATATATATATATATATACACACCAAAAGAACACAGAAAACATGCAAAATATGTAGCAATCATTCTAACATACGAAATAATATCTAAAGACATACGAAATAATAAATATTCAATCAAAATATCATAGTTATTTACCAAGAACATAAATATCACATCTTCAAGAATATACTTGTCGATATTGTATGAAAAGTGAATTTTTGAAGTGTATATGAAAAGTCTACTTATAAAAATTATGTATAGTAAGTATATATATTGTATAACAAATGAATATTAAGTATATATGAATAGTCTATTAATAAAATGTATACAATGCACTGATATTGTGTATATACATTGTATACTCTTAGCATGAAGGAAATATTTATATTATTTTTCTCTCTTTTGTAATCCATTTTTTTTCTCTTTCATAACTCAAACAAATTAGAGGTTTGCATCGATCGGTTCGATTCGGTTTTATACTTTATCAGTTTGATTTATCGGTTTTCGATTTTTAAATATGTTAAATCAGTAAGAAATCAATAAAATAATTTTTATCGATTTTTGGTTTATCGAATTTTAAGTCCTTAACGGTTCGATTTTTGGTTTACCCGATAAGAATGACAATGAAAATTTGCATTAATAAAAAGCACGAAAATTATGTTTACAAACTTGCAAAAGCTATAAGTAGTTAATTACCAACTAAACTACTAAAGTGGATAACTAATCACTTAAGTACTATAAAGATTAAAATATGTAAAGTATTGTTATAGTGTCCTATTAATATTAAATTACTAATATTTAATATTTACAAAGGGATAAAATAGTAAATTATTATAATCTTATTGGGTTATCGATTTGCTCAATAAGTAATAACCCAATAGTAAAAATCGATATCGAACCGATAACCCAATAATCTTATTTTCTGAAAACCATTAAAAACCCGATAATCTAATAACCCAATAACAATAAATCAATAATATTTTTATCGGTTTGGTTTATTGGTCGGTTTACCTTTTGCACACTCCTACAATAAATATCATAGAATTTCAAATTTTAACGAATTAAAACTGTCTAAAAAAAATACAACAAAGGAAATGAATATCCACAAGGTGTATAATTATTGTATCTCCATAATATAATTCATGTATTATCAAGTATCATATACATATATACACTGCTTATACACTTAAACGTTAATATAGTCATGTATCACTACAACAAAAGAACTATTTAGTGACAATAAATTTTTCTTTTAGTGGTAATATTTGTTCACACAAAAACATTTAGCAGCAATTGAGATAAAAAAAAATTTCCATCCAAGGTCGCTAAGCCTTTACCAATATTTATATAAAGTGTTAGTTATATATAAATACCAATACTATATTATTATCACTAAATATAATATAGTGATAATTATATTATATTAAGTGCTAGCAGACAAATGCATGTCCAAATTTATACGTGTCTGTATAGAAGCCACTTAGTGATTAATTAAAGAAAGATATAATAAAATAAAACATAAATGAAAAATGGAAGAAAGAAAGAAAAGTAAAAAATAATGACAAAAGGAAAAGTTTGAGGTTCATTATTTTGATATTTTTAAAATGATTTAATATTTGGTTATGTTTTGAGAGCTATAAAGGGAAAAACTACAAAGTGCTTCACCAATCCATCCAAGAAATGACTTCTATCATAATTTTGAGTTGACAATATTGGTTTAACACTATTAACATTCATCAATTCCTTAATTCTAGGTTTTCATGAAAGATTCGAGAGCATCTTTAACATCTAAACCTAACACTTTGTGAAGACGCTTTAAAAATTGAATTTAAAATAGTAAAATTTTTAAATACGAGCGACGTGAAACTATTAATCGTTAAAATGATAGTTGAGAAACTTTATTGACAAAGTAGTTGGGTTAATTATTTAACCATTTATTATAAATTTAATTTGAAGGAATAAGGTTAGTCATCCACTAGGTGAAGTATCAAGGAGAGGACATGCTTTAGCCACAATCAATACAGAGGGATTGACATAGAAACGGAGGCTAAACAAAGCTATTAATAGAATGTGTCTAGATTTAAAATATCCTTCTTTCGTGCCCAAGAGTAGTCACGAGTTTGTTAATAGAAGATCTTAAGCCAAAAGTGAGATTAGAATGCATTTGATTGCTTCTATTACATTTTCAAAATAAATTACATAAGAATAAAGTTTTGACCATAAATAATTACAAAAATAAATATCTTTTAAGGTATGTTGTAATTATTATTTTATGTATAAAAAGCATTTAGTGTTATACTAAGTTTGTTAATCATAATTAAATTATTAAAAAATAGAATTAAACGATGGATGTATAGTATAGATAATGTGTTAATCATGTCTCTTTCGAATTTGAGGGCATGGCAATAGGAATTTGTAACTTGTAAACTAATGTAAAAGATTTGTTTGAACTAGTCAAATGGCTCTAAGGGTGAGAAATATCGTTTAGAGATCTTTAAATACTTAAGTAAGATTATAAACATCACTTTTTTAGTTAATAATCAATGTTTTAGTGATATAGTATATGTTAATATCAATCAATTTTAGACTTGAAGAAGCGGAATATTCTTAGTGTTTGATGTATATTATATTTATATTTTTTTTATTAATTTTGATATATTTTATTTGTGCTGAGAACTGTTAGCATGTCAGCGTGATACTGGATCAAATAATTAGCATGTTGAAATATGACATTTGATTCAATATATGTTGAAATGTGACATCTGATTCAATAATATGTCAAAACATGATACCTTATTTATAATCATAAACATAATCATCATCGCAACCACAATGTATGTTTTACAAACTTGTCCAATTCAAGCAATAGGTTCATTGCATTCAATTTAATTAGAGATAGTCATTTATTCAGTTCATTCCCTCACTCCTTGTTCATATACATGCGGGTAATACCAATGACATAGTTAACAAACACATATAACACAAACGGGAAATTAAACCATCACCTACAATACAATCACTGCAGTTGAAGCGACAAGTAACTCAATAGGTTCATTATATGTGTTGACACCCATTTTTTACCCTCCACGAGGTCAAATTAATTATCGTGACTTTATTTTTGTTTTTTAACAATTTTT
>JAABOM020000084.1:2579220-2589349 GCA_011800125.2 Solanum clarkiae | reverse complement strand
TCTCGAGGATTAATTTTGCTCAAATTAATTGAGTTTAGATTGATTCTCGATTTTCGAATAATTTTTAATTTATTTTTTATTTATTTTTTAAGCCGGTCATTTTTCGGCATAACAATATGGTATTATCAACATGAAGACATCATTTCACATTCGCTCTTTCTATTTCATGAATAGGCATTACTCAAGTATTTCACATGGAGCAACCAACATGAACAACCCTCCCCATATATATATATGTCACGAACCGAGCCTACACCCTGGACATGGTCGGCACTCGGGAACCATTTTTTATCCCAAGCGGACCACTTGGCTTGGCTAACTACTCAGCGGAAGACTTAGTAATAGTGGGAAAAGACATAAAAGCAATAAGATGATCTAAAACTGTCTACATAACTGAATGAAAAGCTTCTCAAGCAAATATCTGAATAAACTAGAAACTGAAATACTAAACACATGGTCTATGGAACCTCTACTAAAAATCTGTCTGAAAGGACTAGTAAGATAGGCCCCAAGTAGCTAGAACTGAAATAAAACTGAAATAACATAACATGAACCAAAAAAAGCTTCGGGCTGAAAAGAGGCTTCACCAATTTCTGAAAGCTATCAAGTTCTCAACGGAGCGGCTGCTAAGGAACTCAGTCACCTGCTTCTGTATCATAAAATGATGCAGGTCCTAAGGACGTCAGTACGTGGTATATACGGTATGTAAAATGGCCAAAACATTTAAACAGTACATCATAATGTTTCTCAAAAGATATAAACATAATCACAATTAAATATCCATAATCACAAAGGCTGGTATGCTGAAAATAACATGCTGAAAACTGATAAGTAAAACTTAGTTTCTTATCTTGGGGAGTTTCTCTAATCGACAACCACCACTATGACCTTCGTGGTGATACAGCGTCTTGCCCACGCTGCTAGAGCCGTCCTGTACTTTGCCGGGGTAGGGGACGAATAACTAGGGGAGTGGATCCATCCCAAACTAGGTCATCTCAGTAACTAATGAGAAAGGTACTATAGTACAATCCTGCCCTATGTTGGCTACATAATTTATGAGCGTGAGTAATTTATTCTACTCTTACCCAAATCGGTGCCCAATACTACTCCCAAAATGTTCTTATATAGCTCATAACCTTTAAAGAATGAATTCTTGAAATCTTATTTTTCGGGACTTAGCCCATCTTTAACTTTTCTTAGCTTCTTCACTGAAATCTTCTATTTGATTGAAATCTATTATCTTCTCAAATATTCTTTAACATATAGTTTTCTCAGCTAAAGTGCAAGAATGATTCAAGAAAAGAATTCTTTAACTGATCTTGACTATAAACTTTATGGGTATTCTGCCGTATTCATAAGACCCATATAAAACTCACAAGAAATTATGTATAGCTTTAAATTTTAAAGTCAATATGCTAAATAATCATTAAAGGATCAAGAACCATCATTCTTTATCAAAAATCTAAACATACGTAAGAAATTTTACTAAACTTTACAGGATTTACGTAAATTCAATTTCAACTAAGGCTTAAAACTTGTTGGATGGAAAGTATCACATATTTTCTAAAGTATTTTAAAAATAAATTAGTTTTGTGTGGCCTTACATACCTTGAAAGGAATTTCTTGAAAAGTTGGAGAGAATTCTTGATTTCTTTACGCTTGAATGTTTCTTGGAAGGGTTTTGAACGAATGAATGCGTGGAAAAAAATATTTTAGGACTTAATTTGACTTAAAACTGACTTAACCTAGGATATGGGGTGTGGAAAAAGTCGGGTTTGCCCTTTCCCATTAAAAAAATAAAATTTCTCCTCTCGTCACGCACTAGTACTTTTTAGCATTCTTTCGCGAATTTTTAACTTTTCGTAAATTTTTGAAAAATTCCTAAGTGTGACTCCATGCCCATTCTGCGTCGCGGATGGAGCGCGAAAATTTCACTGTTTTAAGCTCACTTGGACAAAAATAATTTACGTTTTTTTGAGTTTTTGTAGAGTCGAGATCATTTTCGGACTCGATTTTTCGCACTGATCGCAAATTCGGTCTCGGATTTGCAAACGGAGCAAGGCAAGACACGTTATGCGCAAGGTCAATTCTAGAGGTATTTTCATTTTCTTACTAGGTGTTACAATATATATATATATAGTCAAACACTGGACCCTTTTAATTATCACAAGCTAGGTCTCAAGATTTCACAATATCCCAACGATTACTTTATATTATGCATAAACTTTCAAGGACCATCTATCATCCCAACAAGAACTACTAAGGCAAACAATCAATGACTAGATTATTACCGCTAGTCACAGGCTAATCACAATTTACATAATGTATTTTTATCCTAATAGGAATAACCACATACTTAGCCATCTAGAGTACTCCATACGCAAAGGCCTAAGTATGATCTCTCCTGTAAATCTTCATTATACTATTTGATGGGAACAAGTTTACAACTACTCAACAAGATAAACCTAGCCTACTTGGTGGGGAAGGATGATAGCACAATTTCTAACTTAGCTTTTAGACAGTGAAATGGTAGAGGCAAGCTTGAAATTTGTTGATTGTAGCCTTCCTTGCTCTAGGATCCCTTCTTGTCAAGCCTAGAATAACCTTTTGAGGGTTTTTAGGATAACTCTCATTTGTTTTACATCCCTTAGATGAAAAAGCATATATTTGGCTAACGAAACAACGTATTAAGCCACTTTTACAACGACAAGGATATATGTGAATCACTTTATAATAAAGGTATATGTGAGCTCTTTTTAATAACAAGGCGTATATTATCTCTAAATCGCAAAGTTGAGTAAATCAATCCCTTTTTTCTTGTAACTTTCACGTGACATGCTTAAGATCTCAAAATTAATGAATATTTTAGTAAACAACAACAGCACAGGCAATAAAATCCCACAAGCATGGTCTGGGAAGAGTAAAATGTATGCAAACCTTAATTAGCACTATCTCATAGAGGTAGAGAAATTATCTCCGGAAGACCCTCAACTTAAATATATCAGCCCCAAAAGTAGAAAATACTAAATACAAAACGACAATATTAGAAAGCAATTGAAAACTTATAAATACAATACAAATAGTAAAATAAATGACGATCAGGCAATATATAAAGACATAATTAATCCGATATTTTTATTATATTTCAATATATTTTATACATATTTAATTTAAGACCATAAAATTAAAATTTTAAAATTTTATGTTAAATAAAAACCAAATGAATAAACTTTAGATGGAGAAAATATTTAGTACAATGCAGAAGCATATCTGTCCATGTGAGGAAATATTGATCATTAAATGTACAAAGACTTGTGCCAAAAAAAAGTTGATGGATAGCTTGACTAAGCCAAACATGGCCGACAAAAAATAGCTAAAATACACTTTGAGTGGCAGAAGAAGAATTATATAATATTGTTTTCCTAGTTGGAGGGGCATACTCTAATCTAATAACAAGACAAACAACCCTACATGTACACAATTTGCTTTTTGAGTACTATTTATTCGATTGTGACGAGACTGTTTCATCCTTAATTAAAAGTTTTGAGTTTAAATTTTAAATATAAAAAAAATTATTGAAAACGTTATCTCTGAATGAACTCTATAATATGCTATCTGAATTTTTTCAAGGCTTCGGAAACCAAGTGGAGAAAAAAAAAAGAGTACGATGATTTTTTAGCTTTCATTTCATGTTTTTTTTATTATACATAAATATATAATGTGGACCCATTATCAGAATCAAATCTTCTCAACAACAAAAAGATATGCCTTTTTGAAGAAAATAACAATCTAACTTTATATCATTGTCCCCCTTCAACATCCCAATATTTTGTTGGTCCTTCAACATCTTGACAAGATAATTAAAACTAATCCTAGAGTTTGTGTTCAACTAATGAAGGATTTCTTGTTAGTGATGAGGTCAAAGTTTTTATTTTGGAAATTAATATAGAATAAAATTATATTTTAAAATATTTATATATATATTTAAAAAATAATTTTATCTTTATTTACCTAATAGCTGTTTTTGGGGCCTGATATTTTTGGGACGGAGGTCTTTCGAAAACAGCATTTCTATCTTTATAGAATAGTGATGGCTTGGATACATTTTTACCCTCTTCAAACCCCACTTGTGAAATTTCCACCAGATATTATTATTGTTGTTGTTTACTTAAATAATAGTCCTCTTCCCTTGCTTTTGCACATTCTTGATGTTTGTGAGAGAAGGGGAGTAATCAAGGGAGAGGAGTGCACTTGAATACTCAAAGATAATTTAAATTAATCTTGAGGATTGTGTTTAATTTATTAATGTTCTTCATGTGAACAACGAAGGGAATACTTTGACGAATTATAAAATTTACCGCCCCCTCCCCCCCAAAAAAAAATAATCAACATTTTTAATCTGTTGAAATTATTGATTATTTCAAAAATATCATGAAGTTTATGTGGCCTTTGAAGATGCATGTTGAAACAAAAATGATAAAGTAATATCTCAAAATAAGGTCAAAATCTCCAATTTGCTTACTTGGATCTCATGATTCAATGGTTAAAATTTTATCACATTCAAGTATTACTATCATAGAGTGTTAAAGACTTACCATCTTAATAGTATTTAGGTCGAAATTACTTTATTATATCGACTTTCACAAGTTCCTTCTTTTTCAAAATGAAAAAAAAAATTAAGTTTGAAATTTGTTATTGTTGACATCTATATATAATTTTTAGGTTACTTAATGTAATCACGATCCTCTATCGCTATCGCGATAATTTATGGACAAGCTACGATGAGTATAATTATGTCATCATCGTACTATACTAACTAGATCAACAACTCGATAACATATGTTAGTAGCACGGTGTGGTTGCAATCACGGTATCATTAGTCAGCGTCTTCTATTCTGCGCATCGTCTTGATGTATCGCATAGTAATTATTCCAAAAAACTTTTCTTTTTATAAATTTAGATTTTTATATTTCAATTTATCTGAAATCATCTCGAATCTTAGGAACCCTATCAAAATCATCCCCACAAATCACAATTTAATTTATTCATATGCTTAAAATTTAAGTTGAGATACAAGTACAAAAAATTAAGAATCAAAACGTGTTATTTATACAACAACAACATTATCCCAATGCCTCAAAGGCTCCCGCCCATGGCGGGGTAAGGGGGTCAGATGTACGTAACCCAACCCCTATGTTTAAAAACATAGCACGACTGTTTTCAAATGACCCATAATGAGCGTTGAAAATTGCATTGACTAACTGCTACGTCACAAAACGTGTTATTTATGTTTTTCCAAAATTAAATCCTTTTTAGACATGCGTGTGAAAGTTAAAACAAAATTCTTTTTGTAAAAACATGACTTAGTGGTAAAGCAAAACCCCATCTTAAATTGTGATTAAGCACATAAATAAATTAAACGACAAATTAGGTTGGATATTCCTTTTAAGAGAAATTTTTATCAAATTGTCAAAAATAGACATAGAAGTTAATTTATTAAACACGTTACTAACATTGGATACTTTTTTATGTTATCATGGCAATAAGCAAATAAGTTAAAATCATAACTATGATTATAACGATAATTAAATAACTAATGTTATTGTTATTTTTTTCTTAAAAAAATTATCTTGGATGCTAACCAACGACTAGCCCGTCAATTGTGAAATATAACGGGTTAGGTTGACTCATCATTTTGATGGACCCTAAAATAGCGAGGTCTAAAAATCTTATATTTATCGCAAATCGAGTCGATTCAGGTCAATCCACCTTTTTTAAAAATAATATTCTTAAAAGTTTTAATTCTAATATAACAATATTAACATTAATATTACAAGACAATATTACATAGTGTTGCTATTTGCTAAATAGATCTCAAATTATCAAATAAAATAATTTTACTAATATTTAGTAAGTAGTATTTATCCAAAACTTTTGATTTATAGTGCATATTAATGTTAGAAATTTTCATTTTGGTTTGGTGATTTCAGTATAATTTATGTTGAGTATGGTGTCTTTTTATTGATTTGATGGTCTTACTACAAATTTGGTGGGTTTTAAATAACCCTACAAGAAAATGATTTGTTAGCATATGACTTTTGCAAAATTAAATAAAATTTTTGACATTGTTAACATATTAATAAAAAATTATATAACTTGAATCAAAAGAGATAATAGTTAAAAAAAAATCTATAATAATATACTAGCTAATTGTGAATATTAACCTAGCTTCGTTTCAATCTTACAATAAAACACAAAAGGAATGAATTGATAATACATACTCAAAATGCTCCTTTACTATTTTTAGTAATCTATTTCTTTTTATTTTATTTTTCTAATTATTTTTTTCATTTAATCCACGGGCTGATGTAGCTAGTTTCGCTCGAATCTCACTAGTCAACAGACTTACTTGGATCTGACTAAAAAAATTCATTTTAAAATAGATTCGAGAAATTTTTATTCAATTATTTTAAATTATAAATTGGGTTGAACCGATCCAATGAATTAGATTTTTATATTTGAAATGATATATATTTTAAAAAAAATAATTTAGTAATTTAAGTCTTTATCATCTTTTCTTTCTATTCACTAAGTTTTGGGGTATGACAATAGTAGATGGATACTAAAAAATTATCAAAGGAAAGTCACTATAAAAAGTTAATTATTCATAATCATAAAGGATGGCTCAATCTTTGAGAAGTAAACCAACAATGATTTCAGAGCATTATAAAAATCACCATAATAATATTGAAAGGACAACTCAAAATTATTATTTTTTAAATAAAAACACTCATGATTTTACACTAGTTAAAACTCGTCGTTTCAAATTAATTAAATTTTTGATTTTTTTTTAATATTCAAAATAGTTGGTTGATTCACTTCCTATTTCATCTCTTATGAAATGACACATATGGTGCTTTGATTAATACGTTGGTTGGTTCACGTAGAATATGGAGTAGAGTTACTATAAAAAAGATTGGATAAATAATAAAATAAAATTATTAAATAATAAATAAAGGTAAAATGACAAGAAAATATTATGATAATAACGCGATCACACAAAATCGATTATTACATAAATTAAATTTTTTTCGTCGTTACACGAGAAAATTATACTGTGCCCAATGTATTAGATGTTTCTGAATTCAATGGGTTGATACAAACTAAAAACTCAACTAAAAGGTGAAAAAAGTTTTAAGTTTTCTTAGATGATGTACGTTCAATTTGCGTTGGCCACACATTTTTGTTTTTAAAAAATTTACATATGAAACTCTAATAACTAATAACAGTAATTTAAACTATTTATAACATGTTATTCTTTTTCATTATTGGAAAAATCCAATTATGACATTTCTGATGACATTGCACATTGACTATGTTCTATCGAGTACTTATATTTTGTTTGGATGATTGTTAAATATAGATTATTTTATACTGTATCGATTATATTATATTGTATTATATCATATCATATTGTATTAATTTAATAAATATAATATTTAGATAGATTGTATCATTCTTCATCATCTATATCACAAACTTAGAATTTGAAAGTTAACCTATAAAAAAATTTGTAGAATATGGAGTAGAGCTACTATAAAAAAGGTAGGATAAATAATAAAACAAACTTATTGAATAATAAGTAAAGACAAAATGAGAAGAAAATAGTATGATAACTACGCGATTACACAAAATCGATCATTATACAAATTGAAATTTTTTCGTCATTATGTAACAATGAATTTAAACGATATAATATGATAAAATTTAAGCCACAATCAAGACAACCATTGTATTTAAACTGTCAATACAACGAGTAATAACCATTCAAAAGAAATATTAATATTTATGTAATTATATACAAATACTTTTAGCGATAATAATTTTTACCCCTATTCACACACACACAAAAATAAATATTTATTTTTTAAAAAATAATTTTTTATTAAAAAATATTTTCCTCCATATAGACCACACCAAAGAGTCAAATATTTGCTTCGAAAATGTAAAGTTTTGACTATGACAATTACATTTTTTAAAAACCAGCTTTGGTGATTGGACCAGCATATTCTATAAAGCAAATAAAATGAAATGATTAATTGATCGACTAAATAATATTTTATTAAAATAAAAATAATTAAATAAAAGAAATCAAACAAAAAATAGTCAAGAATAATATGACTGCCAATTTGAATATGAGCAACTAGATTGGTCTCTTGAATTCGATTTTAATTTGAGACCACAATTTATTTTTTTATTTTTTTTAAGGGATCTTAATTTATGAAGGAAAAAAAAAAAAACATATTATACTTGCTGGCCGTATTCTGCCATTTTTTTATAACATTTTTTTTTAATTTGATATTCGATCTCTATAAGTTATTTTTTGCAATATATTTTTTAAGTGATAGAAAATAAATTACAATAATAATAACAACATACGAAGAAACAGAATTTTATTGATAAATATGTGACCACAAATCTATTACTCTTTTAATTTTTCTCTCATTATATTTCTCCATAATTTGAGGACCGATAGTGATATATTTCTCGGACGTATAGTTATTTTGACTTCTTTGACTCATATTTTTTGGTCTCTTGATAATTCCTTAGGATTTATGGAATATTTGAGATGTCTTCTCAATTGAAATATAATATCATTTATACAGTGATGAATTAGGGTTTAGGATAGAATAACCTTCCAAAATCCTGACTGACATAGAATTAATAGAGTCGTACAGAATTTTGGTGTTTACGATTATAACAATTGTTGATTAATCCGAATTTATATGGTGTAAGATCAAATAGAGATTTCTTCTTATTATGCATAAAGAAAAAGTTGATTAATTATGTCATCAATTTAGTGTATGTTTTCACAATTATCAAGAAAAAAATATGTATAGGGCTACAGGACTAAGACACAAGAAAAGTAAGAAAAATGGATGATAATTTAACCTAAATAAGAGATTTGTGCTTTTTATAGAAAATCTTATACGTTGAATAAAATCTTTAATTTATTCAATTAAGGTCAAGTTGAGATTCTTTGGTATCATACATAGGATAGAAGTTGTTCAATGTCATATCAACCTATACAATTCTTTCAACTGTCTTTTTTACAAAATTGTACTTTAATATTATCGCTAATATAATTCTAAATCAACGTATCGACAATTGGCCTTTTTTGTGTGTTAGCAAAAGCTATAATCGACAATAGAATATTGAGACATTCATTCTAATTATCAAGTTGTCGTGTATTTTTAGATTTTTTTAAAAAAATGTTATAAAATAATTGGATTTGCACAAAGTGAATACTAAATGGCAATCTATTTGGATTTTCTTGCTTGTCAAATTAAGTAGGCACAGTACACAAATATAACTTTAAATTTGGCATAACTTTTTAAGTTAGAACTCAAATTTTTATAGTGCACAAATATGACCCTCAACTTGGCAATACAGGTTGCTGACATGGCACAATGCGTAAATTACACTCGCGGGGCACGTGAAAGGTCATTTTTTGAACGTTCCAACTGAAAAAAGAATAATTTGACCCTTTTACCCCTACTACATTTCTCTCTCTCTCTATATATATATATTTTCAAATTAACATACGCTTTTTTCTTCTTCTTTTTATTAAAAATACACAAGTATTTGTCTTTCCATTTTTTTTTACACATTTTTGACTTTTTTTGATAAATAATGAATTCCAATATTTTTTTGTCATTATGGAAAAAGAGCAATAATGAAGATTTCTTGGTCCGTACATAATCCAGGTCGTTGGTTTTTTGGATGTGAAGATGATCGTGTATGATATAACAATTTTTTGTTTAAAATTTAATAATCAAGATTCAATTTTTATGATTATTTTATTGTTTGTAAACAGGTTGGATGTAAATTTTTTATGTGGTGCGAAATGAATTATACCGAACATGCTAGAATTGCGATTTCCGGATTACAGAAAAGACTAAATAATGAATTCAAATATTTTTCCTCTCTATTTTTTTTACACATTTTTTGCCTTTTTTGATAAATAATGAATTCAAATATTTTTTTAAAAATTAAAATTTTTAAAATTTGAATTTTTTGTAAAATTAGAGTTTTGAATATTTAAAGTTTTTGTAAAATTAAAGTTTTT
>JAABOM020000084.1:2561658-2576488 GCA_011800125.2 Solanum clarkiae | reverse complement strand
AAAAATAGAATTATATATTTAAATATTTTTTTTAAAAAAATCATGTGGTCCCAAGTCTCCAACTAATTATCCTGCTGCAGTGTTCAACTCTGCTCAGAAAGCTGATGGATTATTGCCCCTACAACCTGAGAAAATAACGGGAAGCCCATCACTCTCTACAATTTCATGTTCTCATTTATTATTTTTATTTACTATATTAATTATAAATAACATATAATAATACTAGTACTTTTTTTAATAATTAATTCAATAATAAAGATAACTGGCCCATGAGGAGGTGAAAAGTCTTTAAGAGACAAGAGAAAAATAAAAAAATTTTCTATCTAAGATTGTCAAAAAGATTTAATTACTTACTTTTTTTTTTGGGTCCATACTTTTTTTGGGCAATAAAGAGGCAAAAAGAAATTAAAAATGGGATGTGGACATTTAGAAATCCTCAAATTTTATTAATGGATTATATTTGGCAGGGCTTATTAGGTAGAATAATTTTGGTAGAACTAAACTTTAGTATAATATAATATTTAGTTGTAAATATAAAATATATATCATAACTATATGATATAACTTATTCAAAGTTATAAAAAGTATACACTAATTATATAATATAGATTCTAGGTCTAATTTACGTGTCATCATTTGATTAGGTATGAATTTTAAGAAAAAAATATAAAATTTGTATAGCTAAAATTTGAATAGTTCGATGGACTAAGCACTCATTATCTGCTAGAGTAAAAACAAAGTAATCACTAAGATTTATTATACATGATTTTTTGTCAAAAAATTATTTTCACATAATGAATTTGCGATCTCCTGAATCACATTACAATAACTTTATTTGTTATACCAAAATTATGATATAACTGAAAGTCATATTATTAAAATTTTTGAAAATATAAAACAATACACTTTTAAATTATTAATTATTTTTCTCTAATTTTTTTATTTAATTAATATATCTATATTAAAATTCGACTATTCTAAATTAAATTTATGTAGCATAACATCTTTTTTTAATTTTCTATTCGATATTCGATATTCATATTAGAGCACGACTAAATTTAAATTCGCATGGAGAAATTCCATATTAGGATTTGCACCGAAAAATTCTACATTAAAGATAAAACGCTCCCTAACAAAGATAACTTCAAATTCAAGAAACTTAAACTCGACACTTCTAATTTAGGATGAAAGAACACTTACCACTTTGTTGGTAGCACAACATCATTACTGCTAAGAATTTGCATATTATTTCAATTCTCTGTTTCTAAATATTGAAAAATATACCTTCTCTTTTCTCTCTCTTGGTTGTTTTTTTGTTTGAATGTTTGTGCTTTAGCTGGTTTATTGCTCTCTTCTGGTTTCTCTGAGTTCAGTGCTGGACTGTAATATTTTTATATTATATAGTATACAATAATACTGAACACCAAAACATTGAACATGCTCTTCATTGTCTAGATTCTTCAACTAAACTCCACGCTTGAGAGGAAAAAGGGCATATGATTAGAGTGTTTTTTTTCATTTTTTATTCCATTTCCAAAAACTCCATTGACAGACACAGTGTGAGGAGGAGTTCTTGGAATTTGGGAATTTTTTTTACTTTTCATCTTTTTAGGACTGCAGTCAAGCCATGCTTGTTGTTCCATGAGGGGTAAAAAAATTCATTCTTTTTCTTGGGTTTCTCTTCTTTCCATCCTCATGATAGTGTGAGAGAGGGGGGTGGGGGGAAATGATTTGTTTGTTCATTTTCTTGGTCGGTTTTTAACCTTTTACACATTTGTAGTTAATTTTTTGCTTTTCCCTATGATTTAAATAAGTGGGGTTTCAAGAAACTGCTTGTCCTTTTGCAGAAAGCAATGATTTTTAGCTCATTTCTTTATATGGGGTTTCTTGTATCTTTGTGTTTAGGAAAATTTTGAAGAATTTTGAGGAGTTTTTTGTTTTTGTTTTTTTTGTTTTCGTGGTGATGGGTGAGAAGATGCCAAGCCACCATATGGTGGCTGTGAAGGGGAGTGAGCAATTTAACTCAAAGAGAAAGCATAGATTTGTACCTTCCCAGGGTTATCTTCCTAAGCTTTTTGCTTTATGGATTATCTGTTGTACATTCTTTAGCATTGCTTTGTACTTTTATATGGATGCTAATCATAAGGAGAAAAGAAAAGAAGGGCTTGTGAGTATGTGTGATCAAAGGGCAAGAATGTTGCAAGATCAATTCAGTGTTAGTGTGAATCATGTACATGCCCTTGCTATACTTGTATCAACTTTCCATTATGAGAAGAACCCATCAGCAATTGATCAGGTTTGTGCTCCTAAATAGTCTTAATTTCTCATTTTGGACTGAAAAAAGTTGTGAAATTGGTTTAGTTCAGTGAGGAATAATTTGATCCTCTTTAGTCTTGGTGGTATTGCTTTCTCTTTTCTCTACCTGTTGTATCATGTGAATATTTTGTCTTTGCTTGGTTCTATCTTTTGCTCGATATTTAGACGAGAATTTTCCGAAAACAGCCTTAGAGGCAGTGATAAGGTCTGCATACATTCCGCCTCTGGGATTCCACCGGATAGGTTGTTGTTGCTTGGTTCTATCTTTTAGTAAGGACAACAACTATGCCTCAGCTTATTGAGGTAATCTTAGATAGTAGGTTGTGGAGGACATGGATTAGATAGAAGGTTAGTAGGTAGGAGTGCATTGTCTTGTTGTTTCTTTGTTCTTTGATCTTTATACTATCTGTTGTTACTTGTACTTCCACTATTCTATTATTTTGTTGCAGTACTTTCTTGTTATTATCTGTTGTTTTTGTTACTTCCTTTGCTTCTTTTCCTTGACTGTTTTTTTTCTAGAGCTGTGGGTCTACTGGAAAAAACCTCTCTACCTCTGAGGTGGGGGTAAGGTTTGCATGCACTCTTACTCCACTGGGCATATTGTTGTAACCACTATGACTTAATTCTAAATAACTTAGTGTCAGCTGTATGAATTGTCAATATTTGTTTTGCTCCATTTGGACTCTGATTCTCTTTACTAAAACTGCAGAATACTTTTGCTGAGTACACTGCTAGGACAGCCTTTGAGAGGCCGCTGTTAAGTGGAGTGGCATATGCAGAGAGAGTTTTAAATTCAGAGAGGGAAGAATTTGAGAGAGAACATGGATGGACTATCAAAACAATGGAAAGAGAGCCTTCACCAATCAGAGACGAGTATTCTCCAGTTATATTTTCTCAAGAAACTGTTTCCTACATAGAATCACTTGACATGATGTCAGGAGAGGTAATGAATTAATTTCAAAAGCTTAATGGATTTAACTTCTTGTTGGTTGTGTTAGCTTATTTTATTGGACTATTCTTTTTCCTGGTTCATTCAGGAGGATCGTGAAAACATCTTGAGAGCTAGGGCCAGCGGGAAGGCAGTTCTTACAAGTCCCTTCAGGCTTCTGGGTTCTCATCACCTTGGTGTTGTTTTAACATTCCCTGTTTACAGATCCAAGCTTCCGCAAAACCCGACAGAGCATGAACGGGTTGAAGCCACTGCAGGGTAAGCTTGCGTCATTGCCGTTTTCTGATTGATTGAGTTCGTGGCGTGCTGCTTTAGAAAGGTTCAGTTCATTTGGTTTGCATGGATGCCTAATGCCAGTCATCGTTTTAGCCTCAAACTTAGCGTGTTTGTTCGTTCAGCTTCTTGCTCTCACAAGCCGGCTAATGGAAATATATGTAGCTTGGTTCAGTTTCTTAAAGATGTAAAGGCAAAAGCATGTTTTCCCTGCTAACCCATAAAATGGATGAGTCATTCTATTTTTTGGGTGTTGCAAGATTCTCACCAGTAATCATTATTCGGGTGCATTAGTTTTAGTGCATAGTACTTGTAGATATTTTTTTGGTCAATTAGTAGGTGATGGGGTGAGACAGGGCCGGTTCTGCTTCTATTTGGTAATAGTTTCATCTAGCTCTTTAACGAAGCTACGGACTAGAAGCATTTAGTCAAACCCCAGCTAGCATTTCAGTCATTATAACTAGTGTTTAGTTTTATATTAGTAACTAAATGGAATTATTTATAAGTAGCCTTGTAAAGCTGCACTTACTGCTGGCTATCATGTCCAATTCTCTTTTCCTTCATATGACTAGTTCATGAATGAAAATATAGTATGCTTTTATCTTTTTTAATTTTAAAGCTGCAAAATTTCTGAAATACATAAGTCCATTAAGTACACACTATGTGCTGAGTATGTCGTTTTGCATCCGAATGATAGCTAATAATATGAAGGACATCATTTGGACATAAGGTGTATGTAGAGTGTAGTGTGGAACTGTATGAACTTGGTATTGGGGCTTGCATGTGTCAAGTTTGGAGAAACAGACAAGGAATAAGCTCCAGGTGCCCCTTGCGTCAGGCTCGTGTTGGGGAAGGCCTGGCTTCAATAACAGTCTGGTCTCGTATTCCAAGAGCCCTTCTTACGGAAAAAGAATTCCCCCAGTCCCTTTACATCAAACTCTATATCACAAGCCCCATCATGAGGAAGGCTATTGCCTGTCCACCCTTCTAGTGAAGTCTTTGTATTTTGAGGGCCACTGAATTTCGGCTACTGACAGGAGCTCGTTTCTTCTCCAATGGATCTTTCTGGGCATGTATTATCTGCACCTACTGCATTTCATTATTGTCATTTTATATTAATCTACAACCAAATGGAGCTAATGATTGTTGAATAGGTTATTTGTTTAAGGTAAACCTTTTCCTTTGGCTTAGTCGGTACTAGTGTTTTAGTACATCTCGTGATAATGAACACTTGTTAAAACCCCTGCCTTGCTTTCTAAATTTTTGGTTTTCATGTTTCTGAAAATGAAGCCATCATATGCTCTTAACTCCACACAGGTATCTTGGTGGAGCCTTTGATGTTGAGTCTCTCGTTGAGTGTCTACTTGGACAACTTGCTGCAAATCATCCAATTATTGTAAATGTCTATGATGTTACAAACTCTTCTGATCCTTTAATCATGTACGGACACCAGAACCCCAATGGTGATGCCTCGCTAAAGCATGTAAGCAAGCTTGATTTTGGTGATCCGTTCCGTAAGCATGAGATGATTTGTAGGTAAGTGCTCATCCTTCTTTGACTTGGTAGCAACTAGCAAGTGCTGTGTGTAAGAAAGCTTAAACTTTAAGCTTAAACTTTGACGTGGATCCTTGTTATGTTTGTGCCTTTCCAGGTATCTTTACGAGGCTCCTATATCTTGGGGTGCAGTGACCACTGCAGTTTTTATATTTACCATCTTCCTCTTAATTGGGTACACGGGTTATAAATCTGCAAGCCACATTAATAAAGTAGAGGATGATTTCCATAAAATGCAGGAGCTGAAGGTTCAAGCTGAAGCAGCTGATGTTGCCAAATCGCAGGTTTCTCAACACCTTATCCACTTTGATGTTCTTTTTTCCAGTTAATTGATCTTGAGATGTTGACGTCTACTTTTTCTGTTTTGCTAAACCTAGTTTTTGGCTACTGTTTCACATGAAATAAGAACTCCTATGAACGGAATCCTCGGTAAGGAGCTATTCTTGTATTCGTTTGCAGAACTATCTCACTTGTAATTTAACTAAATGCGCTAGTTCTACCTCTTAAACACCTGCTGTATGATATGTGAATTCAGGAATGCTTGCGCTGCTCCTTGATACGGATCTGAGTTCAACTCAAAGAGATTATGCTCAAACCGCTCAAGCTTGTGGAAAGTCACTGATAACATTGATAAATGAAGTGCTTGATCGGGCCAAAATTGAAGCTGGCAAGTTAGATCTTGAGGCCGTTCCATTTGACATTCGCTCTATACTGGATGATGTTCTCTCTTTATTCTCTGACGAGTCAAGGCGCAAAGGTGTTGAGGTACGTCCTTGAAGATTCATAAGTTCCTTTACTTTTATACAGAGAGTAATTTATTGTTGTTGTCTGTTGGTTTTATGCGTTAAACTGAGCCAATATGTCTTCAACTGCTAATATCTTGCTCTTCCGTGTTTTCTGATTCTGCTACCTGGTGCCTCTGGTGCTTCCCTGACACAAAATGATTTATTGGGAACTGAAGTTGGCTGTCTTTGTTTCTGATAAAGTGCCTGAAGTTGTTATGGGGGATCCAGGAAGATTCAGACAAGTGATAACAAATCTGGTGGGCAACTCGGTCAAAGTAAGTAAACAGGCAATCTTTTCATCCCTGAACTATAAACACAAGTCCCTCTTTGCACTATTGAAAACTAGGAGGTAAAAGGAAATGATGGGAAAAAGGAGAAATAAATTATTAAAGTTTACTTTAATCTGTGAAACGCAAAAGTTCGGAGAAATTTAAAATTTACCTTCTCTGTACAGCAAAGTAGGCCAAAGAGAAATTTTCCTTTTTTTTTATTTGCTTTCTCTTTTAATGTTGCATTCAAACAAGGAAATGGTAACCTTTAGAATTTCATTTTTTGCTCTTACTTGAACAATTATGATTACGGAAACTTTGTTCTTTGACAGTTCACTGAACGTGGGCATATATTTGTTCAAGTTCATCTGGCGGAACCAAAAAAGGATGGTGCCAAAAATGACACCTGCTTGAATGGTGGATCTGAAAGTGTTACTTCTTCGAATGCCTTTCATTTCAAGACCTTAAGTGGTTATGAAACTGCTGATAGCCAGAAGACTTGGGACACCTTCAAGCACATAGTTGCTGACAATGCATTGTACTATGAATCTGCAACTAAGGTGGTGAATGACGATCTCTCTCGGGGTGTCACTGTAATGGTTAGTGTTGAGGATACAGGGGTTGGTATCCCTTTAAAAGCACAAGAGCGAGTTTTTACACCATTCATGCAGGCAGACAGTTCAACTTCTAGAAACTACGGAGGAACTGGTATTGGGTTAAGCATTAGCAAGTGTCTCGTTGAACTGATGGGTGGTCATATAAGTTTCATTAGCCGTCCCAAGATTGGAAGCACATTTTCTTTCAGCGTTAGCTTCCTAAGATGCGAGAAACATGCTGTTGGCGATCTGAAAAAATCTCATTCTGATGACTTGCCTACTTCATTCAAAGGTCTAAATGCTATTATAGTCGATGAAAAGCCCATAAGAGCTGCTGTAACGGGATACCATCTGAAGAGACTTGGTATTCGGGCAGAAGTTGTCAGTAGCATTAAGAGAGCAGCAGCCACGCTTGGGAGAAATGGTTCTGTTGTTTCCAAGTAAGGTTCATCCTTTGGCAAACTTTTTGGTTTATATACTCTGTAGGTGATTCAGAGCTGCAACATGTATTACTTAGATTATTTCAATCTTGAGGCTTGCAATGACACATTACTATTAATGTTGTTCTATTAGACGGAGTCTAAGCTAATGCCTTTGACCATTCTAGGCCCTCTACAGTCTTTGTTAGAGTGGGTTAAAGTCCCACATTGGTCGGGGAATGGACTGGTGGTTTGTCTATATGGGCTTATAATCCTCCCTTAGTGAGCTAGTTCTTGAGGTTGAGTTACGCCCAAGTGCTATATCTTTACATACTATTAGAGCTAGGTCCACCTCTGTTGGGCCTCCTGGTCATTTAGCATAACTAATAACAAAAATCATTTGCTTCAGGGTTGGCTGAGGTTTGATTTTCTTTCTGTTTCTGTAGTAAAAGTATGCATGTCCATCGATCTAAGTTTCCAGACATATTTTATAGTATCATTTCATTCTTGTCTTTCTGCACATTTCACTTGCCAGGTATTATCACCTAAAATATGTAGTAGCAGAAGCCAACATAGAGGAAAATATTTGGATGTAGAAATATATCCAAATCTGTATTTATGGAATGGTGGTCTGCAAAATGCCACTAGAATACCATTTTTTTTCCTTATTCAGTTCCCTGCATAGCAAGATGCTCAAATCTATCGTAGAATAGCCTAAATAACGTGTTGCTATCCCCTCAAAAAAGGGGAGTAACAACGAACTGGAATAGTCCTGAAATGTTACATGTGATACGTGCATGCGTTAATTTAGATTAGTATTTGTTATCTTTTATCAGTGACAGGAAGCTGGACATGATTCTGATTGAGAAGGACTTGTGGATATCTGAAGATGTTGACCTAAATTTACACTTTCCAGACATCAAACAAAATGGACACGTGTACAAGTTACCTAAGATGATCCTTCTGGCGACTAATATCACTGAAGATGAAAAGGCTAAAGCAGGAGGTTTTTCAGTGATAATGAAACCTCTTAGAGCAAGTATGGTGGCTGCATGCCTTAAGCAGCTAATTGGAATGGGAAACAAGAGTCGTGGAAAAGATATGTGCAATGGATCTTCTACCCTTAATGGCCTATTATGTGGTAGGAAAATTTTGGTGGTCGATGATAATAGAGTAAATCGCAGGGTTGCTGCTGGTGCGCTCAAAAAGTTTGGGGCAGAGGTAGTGTGTGCTGAGAGTGGGAAAGCTGCTCTTGCATTGCTTCAGTTACCACACAATTTTGATGCCTGCTTTATGGATATTCAGATGCCAGAAATGGATGGGTATGTTTCTAAACTTTTTGCTTTCCTTATCTTAATACGTTCTTCATACTTCATAGTAGTTCCACTTAAAAGAGTTTGTGATTGAGCAAATTTGAGTTATGCCGTCTTTGAGTTGAAGCATCAGTTTAACTTGTGTAATGGTTGGCAGAAGAAAATTCAAAATGTTTACCGTCAATAAGTCTTCAAACTCTATTCTATATTGCAACCAATTATAATCCTACTAGACTTATGGAAGGTAAAAGGTGCTTTTGATTGCTGAAATGATTTAAATGTATTAATTATCGACAGTTAAACCGATCTTTGTTTCAATTCTAGCTTTATAATGTACCACTAGCTTTAAACTAATACCCATTCTTGTACCTAACTCCTGGCTTGTACACCCTAAGTAAAGGAAATAAGTCCCCTGCTGAAGTATATTGACAGATTTTTATCTTTAATAATGAGTCTGAGATAAGATGATTGCTGATAGACAACTTTTTTTATTCTAAAAGGAAATAATGCAACTTTACAAATCATATATTGCAAAATTCATACTGAACTTGTGTTGCTTACCAATGTTGGTCATTGATGATTTCACAATTAGAACAACTTTGAACTTACCTTGAAAGAAAAATGCATAAACCTTTGATTCGGTTTGGAAATAAACTCTGATGAGACAGTAAAATGGACGGCATTCTTTTCTAACTAATACTTCATGGAATTTTAGCCCCTACATCAAGTCCCAACTAGACTGTCAAGACTTTTATCATCTCACCATGATCCACCCAAAATTCAGTCGTTTGCATTTCTTTTCATTTTGCACTTTGTGTTTCATCAAGGGATCTCTTCGAGAACTTCTTATATGCTTAGTGTGCCTTAAATGAAGAAGTTTGCCTATATTGTTGTGTTGCTTACCTCCTGAAGATGTTGAGCCTTATAATTCAAAGGGAGACAATTGTTTTTTGAGGCAAACTTGGAAACTTAAAGAATATTTAAGGGCTTAAATCCAAAATCAGCATGTTGGCTGTTTACCATACTTCAAAAGGTTGCTGTCATTTGAGAGTTCCGACATTTAAGAATATGCTCACAAATATATTCTTGGTCTTTGCCAGTGACCTTTCACAGTGTAGTATGTTTTTCTGTGTACATAGCAACAGAGATGACCTCTTTTAGCGTCCGCTTAGCTTCTGTATCTATCACAATTTTATAAACTTCTGTGAAACTGTTACTAGTGGTTGGTGCATGTCGACCTACTTGCCAAGACAGTGATATTGAGTGAATTTCGCTCTTTGTTCAAAACTGCAACTTTGGCTGTTGAGATTCGGTGCAATTTGATCTTCATTTCCTGTAGGAAAACAGGTTTTACTAAATGAAAAGATCGTCTTTAGACGATGTGCTTTTGTACGAAGGGAAAGAAAAAGAGTAACTAAACATGAAAATCCTAAGAAATTGAAGTACAAAGGTTTATTATCTGATTCTTGTCAAATTTTGCAGGTTTGACGCTACACGTCACATTAGGGAACTAGAGAGACTCGCCAATGAACAACAGAATGGAGTATTGAACTGTGATGGAGGTACAAAGAGGCGCAGGTGGCACATGCCGATACTGGCCATGACTGCTGATGTAATCCATGCCACGTTAGAGAAATGC
This sequence comes from Solanum clarkiae, assembly GCA_011800125.2. Lineage (NCBI taxonomy): Eukaryota > Viridiplantae > Streptophyta > Magnoliopsida > Solanales > Solanaceae > Solanum > Solanum clarkiae. The sequence continues at coordinate 2,566,375 of JAABOM020000084.1, read as the reverse complement.
CTCGAGTGTGGCATGGATGGTTACGTCTCAAAACCATTTGAGGAAAAGAATCTTTATCAAGCTGTATCCAAGTTCTTTGAATCCAAGCCTAACTCGGACGAATAGCTAGTTCCTGTCCTGCTAATTTTGCTGCACCTCTCCGGCTGAAACGGACTACCAGCAAATTTTCAGCATCCTGCTGGTGCACTCTTGTTTAGCTTTTTCTAGTGTATGGACATGATTTAGCCACAATGACACATTTAGCAAGTGATTAGCTTCTAACCAATCTAGACCATTTGACATGATTAGCTTCTTAAGTATATATTGTTGTATGTATACTGCAAAAGAACTTATATCCCTGGCTTGTATGTACATTTAAAAGGGGAGGAGATGTCAAAGCTGTATAATCTTGATAGTTTTTTATGGTTTCCTTTTATATTTTACCAATTCAAAGGTGTATTATCTTACTAGCCTAACTAGCTTTCTAGTTGTTTAGTTATACTTATACCCTTCTAATTAGTAAGATAATTGATTAGTTTAACCACCATTAGGATTGGAAGTTAGGTATTCCCTCCGTCCATCTATACTTGTTTACTATACTATTTTGAGATGTCCAACAATACTTGTCCACTTTATAAAATCAAGAGATAATTTTGCGCTTAGTTCCTAATTTTCCCATCATTAATTATAATTATTTTTCTAGTACACTTTTCAAGGCATTGTATTTATTATATTCAAAGGGTAATTTGGTAAAATTTCTGTTGAGGATAGTTAAAATAGTTAGTTGATTAGTCAAATAATTAGTTAACATGTTAAATGTAATTAGTGGATAGTTAGAAGTCAGTTAATGATGGTTAAAGTTGGTTAGGTATCTAAGTGATATGACTGTGTATATATACATACACTTGTACAGAATTATTACTTCTTCAGTTAGTTGAAATAATACATTTCCTCTTCTTCTCTCTCACAGTTCTCTCTCTCCCAAAACTGATTCTTCTTGAGATCTAATAGATTGTTCTCTGCATGTTACCCTATCTCTCCAATATCAGATGTTGAGTGAATTTCATCATGGTATCAGAGCAGGTGAACGAAATTGGGGGCGAATTTTTCGTTTGAGCAGTTAGGTCAAATTTCGAGCCGCGGTCTGAGTTCTTCAATAATGGCGGACGCTAGAGAGAATGCCGCTGGAAGAACTGGTGGAGCACGACTATAGATGCAAATCATCCCTTATATCTGCAGGCCTGTGATACACCAGGTAGCTCACTCATCTCTTTTCAATTAACTGGTCCAGAAAATTATGCCCTATGGAGTAGGTTTATGAGAATTAGACTTGTAGGAAAGAGTAAAATGAGATTTGTTGACGGGAGACATGCAAAGGAGAAATTCGGTGAGTCGCTTCATGATTTGTGGGAGAAAGTGAATGCCATAGTACTCTCTTGGATTATGAGTGCTGTGAGCAAGGAGTTGATTAGTTGTGTAGCCTATGCTTCTAATGCATGTACAGTTTGGAATGATTTGAAAGAGAGGTTTGACAAGGAGAATGGCTCTAGAGTTTTTCAGTTGCATAAGGAGATTGCAACACTAACACAGGGGACATCGACCATATCAAGCTATTTCACGAAGTTGAAGGACTTGTGGGTGGAATTTGATTCACTAGTGCCATGTCCAGGCTGTGAATGTGCAGAATCAAGAAGATATGTAGAACATTACCAATACCAGATCTTGTTACAATTTTTGACAGGGTTAAATGAAATATATTCACAAGCAAGGAGTCAAATTCTAATGATGACACCAGTTCCTAACATCAATAAGGCATATGTAATGTTGATATCTGAAGAAAGTCAAAGGAATTTGGGGAAAACAACTGAAGAGTTAAGTGGTCCAGCCTTGTTTAGCAATAAAGCAGGGTTGAATCAGTATAATGTTGGTGGATTTGGACACTCAGCCAAAGGAAATCAAACTAGTTATGAAAGAGGGAGTTATAAAAGGAAGAGTGCATATTTATTCTGTGACTACTGCAAATGGAAAGGTCATACCAGAGAGACATGTTGTAAGATTCATGGATATCCATCAGACCACAAACAGAAGAAGACTGCATATCTATCACAATACGCGACCAATGCAGTAACAAGCCAGGCACAGATAGAGCATTCGCAATCTGCACATAGTTCAAATCAAGGAGGTGGAATGATCTTCACGCAAGAATAGTATGATCAAATCTTGAAGTTGCTGCACAAAGAAATCCCACCTGAATCAGACAAGACAAGTATGCATCAAATTTTCTTAGCTACCAACAGTGTAGCCCTTAGAAAATGGATAATAGACTCTGGAGCTTCCAATCATATGGTTCATAGTAAGGAGATGCTGGATGGAGTTAATCAGATCACTAAAAAAAATATTAAGAGTGTGTATTTTCCAGATGATAGTGCACTTGATATAGCATGTGTGGGAAAGTGCAAATTAGTTAATGGAGATTCTATCACAGATGTGTTGTACATTCCTGAGTTTAACCATAACTTGCTATCAGTATCCAGGCTAACTAAAAACTTAAAGTGTACTGTCACTTTTTTCCCTGACCTCTGTATCTACAGGACATGTTCACTGGAGTAGGGAAGGGGATTGGTAGAGAAACTGATGGATTGTATAACATTCAGCTCCCAATAAAGAAAGAAGGAAGTATCAAAACAATAAATGCCAACTTAGTCAACAATGACATTGTAGATAAGGCTGGAGATGTGGAGACATGGCACAGAAGACTTGCACATGCTCCCATCAAAGTGATGCAACAGATTCATACACTGAAGATTAGGAAGGATTGTCATAACATTCAAGATTGTACTGTTTGTTCACTGGCTAGACAAACCAGACTGCCATTTCCCAACAATCCTAGTAGGAGTAATGACATCCTGTCTCTCATACATGGAGATGTTTGGGGTCCATATAGAGTTGCTACTCATGATGGTTTCAGATTTTTCCTTACTCTGGTAGATGATTGTAGTAGAATGACATGGGTGTATATGTTGAGATTGAAGAGTGATGTTGTTGTCATCCTTAGATAATTCTTTACACTACTAAAAACTCAATTTGGTGCACAAGTGAAGGCTTTCAGAAGTGATAATGGTACTGAGTTTTTCAATTCTCATTACTTTGGTTTACTTAATTCTCTTGGTGTTGTTCATCAAAGCTCTTGTGTACACACACCTCAACAGAATGGGCTGGTTGAGATAAAACACAGACACATATTGGAGGTTGCTAGAGCCATTCGATTACAGGGCTTCTTACCTGTAAAATTCTGGAGTGAGTGTGTTTTGAATGCTGTCTATATAATCAATAGATTGCCTATGCAGGTTTTATCTGGTAAATCTCCCTTTGAGGTAATACATGACAGGGCACCATCCTTGCATCACATGAGAACCATTGGTTGCTTATGTTTTACAACCACCTTGCATAATAGGGATAAGTTTGCTCCAAGATCCGTTGCAGCTGTCCTGATAGTATATTCCTCCACACAAAAAGGCTACAAGCTCTTCAACATACTCTCCAACACTTTTTTTTGTCAGTGGAGATATGGTGTTCAGAGAACACATCTTTCCTTTTCAACTGATCAAAGACAAAAAACTACAGCTCTTCCCAAATGGAGTCCTCACTTCACCCAACACAGAGCCATTAATCATTCCAACATCCCCATCACCTAATCCTCCCATTCATTCTGCTCCCTCACCCTCAACACACACTCCTCCACCTCCTACTGATACTCCCTCATCTCCCAGTATTTTTCCCAGAAGATCAACCAGAACCAGAAATGTACCTACCTGGTTATAGGATTATGTCTGTAGCAAGCCCAGTTCAGTCAATACATCCACTTGTCTTTATCCTATGCAGTGTTACATGTCATACACCAAGATTAGTCCTCATTACCAGGCCTACCTGTCCAAGATTACTCCAACTAAAGAACCACAATCTTATGATGTAGCCATCATAAATCCCATGTGGGTAGCTGCCATGACTTTGGAACTAGATACATTACAGAAAAATTACCCCTGGTCCATGGTTGATCTCCCTCCTGGCAAGACTCCTATAGGATACAAATGGGTGTTCAAGGTGAAGTATAAGGCTGATGGTACTGTGGAAAGGTACAAAGCAAGATTGGTTACAAAAGGATATAATCAAAAGGAGGGTTTAGACTATCAAGAAACCTTTTCTCCTGTAGTCAAGATGGTTACTGTCAGGCTTGTCCTTGCTATGGCTGCTGCACATCAGTGGTGTCTCCATCAAATGAATATCTATAATGCATTTCTTCATGGTGACTTGGTAGAAGAAATTTACATGCTGCCACCACCAGGTCTTGGCAGTCAAGGGAGGAATAGACAAGTATGTAGACTGCACAAGTCTCTGTATGGACTCAAACAAGCTTCAAGACAATGGAACTTAAAGCTTGTTGAGATTCTAACTAGTTCAGGATTCACACAAAGTCTATTTGATTACTCTTTGTTCACTAGAAAAGAAGGAGATAGTATAGTGATTGTCCTAGTCTATGTTGATGATATGCTGATCACAGGTAATGATCACACACTGATCCAAGAAGCCAAGGCAGCATTACAAAAGAGGTTTAAGATCAAGGACTTAGGGGAAATGAAGTACTTTCTTGGGATTGAGATAGAAAGATCAAAAGAGGGAATTCTCATGAACCAAAGGAAGTATGCACTTGAGTTGATACATGAGCTGGGACTGTCAGGAT
>JAABOM020000084.1:2533083-2552912 GCA_011800125.2 Solanum clarkiae | reverse complement strand
TACATATCGCCCTCTAATTTGAGATTCAAGCACTTTTAAAAATGGGCGCTAATTTGACCAAACCATATCATGTTTCACTTGCATAGTACTAGTATTATAAGATGTGGGGTATTACAGTAACAATCCCAAAAAATCATACGGGTGGGTCCGTAAAGAGCCCGACAAGAGGCCCAGATAGCCTGGCGGAGTTTGTAGAGGCCAGATAGGATTTTATGGGCCAAGGAACAGAAAACAGGCAATTTTGGCAGTTTTCTGTGGGTGTTAGCCACGAATTCATTGATTGCATGGGGTCCAATATAAGATTCTGAAAAAATCATATGGGTGGGTCCACAACATGTCCGACAAGAGGCCCAGGTGGCTTGATGACGTTAGCGTAGGCCTAGTAGGACTTTATGGGCTAAGGAACATGAAACAAGAGATTTCAGAAGATTTTTGTGGGTGTTAGCCCACGGATTATGGGGCTGCATGGGGCTCCGACACAAGATTCCCAAAAAATTATATGGTTAGGTCTACAACGAGCCTGCAAAAGGCCCAGGTGGACTGGCTGCGTTAGCGGTAGCCTAGTAACATTTTATGGGCCAAGGAATAGGAAACAGGCGATTTCGACAATTTTATGTGGGTGTTAACCCATGGATTTTGTGGCTGCATGAGGATTCGGCGCAAGATTTCAAAAAACTCATATGGGAGGGTTCGCAATGAAGCCGACAAGAGGCCCAGGTGGCCCGGTGAAATTGGTGGAGATATGATAAGATTTTATGGTCCAAGGAACAGGAAACAGGCGATCTCGACAATTTTATATGGGTGTTAGCCCACGAATTCTAGGGCTGCATGGGGCTCCGATGCATGATTCTCAAAAAATCATACGGGTGGTCTACAACGAGCCCGACAAGAGGCCCAGGTGGCCCAACGGCGTTGGCAGAGGCCTGGTAGGATTTTATGGGCCACGAAATTGGAAACAGGCGATTTCGGTAGTTTCTATGGGTGTTAGCGCATGAATTTTTGGGCTGCATAGGGTTCTGGCGCAAGATTTTCAAAAAATCATATGGATGGGTCCGCAACAAGCCCGGCAAGAGGCCCAGGTAGCCGGTGGCATTGACGGAGGTCTGATAGGATTTTATGGGCCAAGGAAAAGGAAACAGGCGATTTTGGTAAATTTTTTTGGATTTTAGCCCACGATTCTGGGGCTTCATAGGTCTCTCGCGCAAGATTTCTGAAAAATCACATGGGTGGGTCTGCAACGATCCCAACAAGAGGTCTAGGTCGCCTACCTATGTTGGAGGAGGCTTGGTAGGATTTTATGGGCCAAGGAATAGGAAACAAACGATTTCGGCAGTTTTTTGTGGGTGTTAACCCACGGATTTTGGGGCTGCATAGGGCTCCAGCGCAAGATTTCCAAAAGATCATACGAGTAGATCTGCAATGAGTCCGTGAAGAGCCCCAGGTGGCCCGGCGGCATTGGCGGAGGCCTTGTAAGGTTTTATGGGCCAAGGAATAGGAAACATCAACTCACTATCTAGTCTATGAAGCCTCTAACTCTACTATCTAGATGGCTCCGATGCAAGATTTCTGAAATATCATATGGGTGGTTCCACAACAAGTCCGGCAAGAGGCTGGCCCGGTGGCATTGGTGGAGGCCTGGTAGGATTTTATGGTCCAAGGAATAGGAAACAGGCGATTTTGATAGTTTTCTGTGGGTGTTAGCCCGCAGATTCTGGGGTTGTATGGTGCTCTAGCACAAGATTCTCGAAAAATCATGCGGGTGGCTCCGCAACGAGCCCGGCAAGAGGTTCAGATGGCTCGGCGACATTGGCGGAGGCCTAGTAGGATTTTATGGGCCAAGAAACAGGAAACAAGCGATTTTAGTAGTTTTCTATGGGTGTTATCCCGCAGATTTTGAAGCTGCATGGGGCTATGATGCAAGATTCTCTAAAACCCATATGGGTGGGTCCGTAATGATCCAGACAAGAGGCCTAAGTGGCCCGGCGGTGTTGACGGAGGCCTGGTAGGATTTTATGGGCCAAGGAGCCGGAAACAAGCGATTTTTGCAGTTTTCTGTGGGTGCTAGCCCACATATTTTGGGGTTGCATGGGGCTCTAGCGCGAGATTTTCGAAAAATTATATGGGTGGGTTCGCAACGAGCCCGATAAGAGGCACAGGTGGCCCGACGGCATTGGTGGAGGCCGGATAGGGTTTTATGGGCTAAGGAACAGGAAACATCAACTCAACTAATTACTATCTAGCCTATGAAGCCTCTAACTCTACTATCTAGATGTTTTCAATGATGGGCCATAGCTATCTCAACTAAAAACGATAAAGTGCTAAACTCAAGCGAGATGATAGCAATATGGAAATCCTCCAAAAGTAAGGTGGTCTCACCAATTAGCTGAATATGAAATGGTCATCAACGATGCATCTGTTAATGATCTCTAGTACCTGCCTCTGCATCATTAAATGATGCAATTCAAATGGACATCAGTATATGGAATATAAGAGTATGTAAAATGGCTGAATGAAACAGACAAAAATAACTTCAACTCAGAAGATACTCAATCAGAATGTCAAATATCTATCTAAGCAAGAATAAGGAGTAGACAGTAACTCATCAATACCATCCAATCCAATCCAGTTAATCAAATCAGAGTACTATTAGTATAGAACCTATTTTGGAAATTTCTCATATCAGACAACAATCACTTACGAGTCAGTGATCATATAACAATCCTGATGATGTTACCATAGCCATTTGATCATTACCTTGTAGGGGTAAGAACAACTCGGATCCATAGTGGATATGACTCTCGTGTCCTCTATTACTTCTAGGGACACTTTATCACGAGGAAAAATCCACCTTAATAGTTTAATCCTCTCCTACGTTTAGCGATGTAGTTAATAAGTACGAGGTGGACTTACTCTTACTCATTTCGGTGCTCGATACTCCTTCCAAGACTCAATGCTCTTAAGATCTTCCATCTCACTCAATAATGTCAATTAGTCTCATAGAGACTCTCGTCATCTCATCAGCTCTATCTCAATCGAGCCTTCTGGCCTATTATATCAATTATCTCATCAATTCAATTCTCAATCAATCTCTTAAAAGAACTTAGACCAATCATTAGGAGGACAATCAATTAGATTAATTTTTAGAGTTCAATTATACATACTCACAGGACCATCAAGTTCTATCAACTATCATCATGCTCACCTCACAGTCACAATCAACATTCTCAAATCAAGGCTCTAAACTCAATTTCCTAGGTTCATTCATGTAATCTTTTTATGAAATAACATATAGGGTTTATGCAATAACTCATAAAAAATATTTAATCAGTAAAATCAAGTTTATGATGATCATTAGCATATCAAAATACATAGAATATATATAATTTACAAGAAAACATTCATGGAAAACATACATAGAGGTCAACCCTTTCCGAATCTCACTATTACCATCAATAGGGACACATGGAAGAACATTCTCATATTTTAGTTTAGCCTTACATACCTGGAATAAAGGTAGACAATCAATTTGGCATGATTTCGGTTTGAATTCCTTGAATTCTCGCTCTTCTCTCTTCTCTTTAGCCCTAGGTCTTTTGTTAGAATGTTCAGAAAAGCTTAGGAATGGGTTAAAAATCATTTTTATATCTAAAACGATCTAAATTAGTCGTGGCTTAAGTTTAGGAGAGGTGGGGAAAGGTCTGGAATGCCCCTCGAGAAAAAGTAAAATTTTTCCTTCGGTGACGCGGATTTGGTCAAATTTAGGGGGGTTTTGTTGAAAAATTTTCTATCGAGTTTTCTAGTCCCGTAGAAAATATCGGGATCACATCCGAGTGTTGGACAAGTCCACATTGTAGGCCTGTCTCACACTTCCTCTGGAATGCATTTTCGCATAAAAAAATTATCTTTTAAATCCGGTTGCTCTAAAAATCAACTAAAATCATTTTCCTACACAATTTTTCATGTTGATCGCATTTCCGACCTCAAATTTTTCATCGGAGTTTGGGAAGACATGTTATCCAAGCATTTCTCATATAGGAGCATTTTGGTAATTTTATTAGGTGTTACAATTTTATATACCAAATGATACAAATATAATTATTTAATGTTGATTAACCCGTTAAGAAAAACCCTAAAACCGTTAAGAACCGATAGCCCAATAATTAAAAAAAATTAAACCGTTAACAAAACTAAATCAATAACACATTATCGATAAACCAATAACTTTTTTTTCGATTCGGCTAATCTATTTCGGTTCGATTTTGAACAACTCCAGTTGAAACTTATTTTGATAAGAAATTATTTTGTTTTAACATACATTTAATTTTGTTATCACCAATATCCAAAAATGGCCCTAATTTTAGCTTTTTATTCATATCATCAAAGCTTAATGCTCCATAACTGGAATAACGCGTAAAACTTTAGTACCACAATTTATAGCAATCTAAATTAACCTTAATTCATATAGTTAACTCTTAATAAATCTTGTATTTATCAAAAATTTCCTTCCCTATTCATAAAAGCATGAGCTTAATGACATCCAACTGGTCATTAAAATCTCTGTAAAATCACAGACAAAAAAACAATTTGTTTTATTTAGCGTAATCAATAAGTTTGTACAATATATGGACCATTTTTTCAAACCATTAAAGGTATAAATTGATCAATTTTATTATTATTTTTATAAACACTAATAATTACTTAAAAAAAGCATTTGATGAAAATTTCGTCACTTTGTGTAACAAAGATTCCCCACTTAATTAACGAGAAAAAGTTGAAGAAAAAAAAATGGGCCAGAAATCCCATCAAATCTAATCAAGAAAATAATACCAAATGCTAATCATGAAAATTAGCTGTTATTGCTAAGGATTATTCCCCTTTTTATAGGGTTAAAATCATCATTAATCAAGATTTGTTTTGCTCTATTTATATTATCCATTAAGCCAAAAAAAAATTAATTAAATTAAAGATGAAATGATTAAAGGAAAATAGATGGACATTAATTAATTTCTAATTTCTTTTTAAAATTCACTACCATAGTTATTAATTGTGCTATTTGCACGGCGGAAAATGAGCATTGCTAGACACATTTATTTATTTATTTTAGGAAAAAAGATTAGTATGATGATATTATTATGGGATAATAGCATTTTTAATCCCTTATTCACAGTAAATTCCTAATTATATCTTTGTGATATTCAATTAAAGGTTGAATAAAGGTCATCTTACCGATGACATGACCTTAGATAGAAAGGATAGAGGTCGCGTATTAGGGTAGAAGACTAATATATTAGTAGGGGAAAGTTAATGTATGGCCGTGTGATATAGTAGGATTAATCGTGTCTTTATATCCTATATTGTCCTCATCCGTATTATATTTGTTATTTCTATCGTATTTAAATACTATCATTTGCTTTCATTATTAGCCATTTTCTTTCTTTTTCTTTTCCTTTCATTTTTTCCATATCTAGTATTTTTTACGTATGGGGCTTGATTTTTGAGACGAGGGTTCTCCGAAAACAACCTCTCTATCTTTATGTGATAAAGGTAAGGTCTGCGTACATTTTACCCTCCACAGACCTCATTTTTGAGATTTCATTAGGTATATTTTTGTTGAATATGTATACACTTTGTTTAGATGGTTGTTATGTATTGTTTTATGATATATTATATTGTGTTATAATGTCTTATACTGTATTGTTTCAATGAATATAAATGTTTGGATAGATTGTTTTGTTCTACGTTGTTACATAATGTCATACACTTATAATTTGAATGATAAACTTATAAAAATTGTAGGATGTGTGATAGATATCATGAAAAGATAGAGTAAGTAATAACGACACAATCACATCAAATCGATCGTTACATAAAATGAGTCTTTTCATCATTACCTGACAATGAGTTTAAACGATATGATACAATGAAATTTAAATAACAATCAAAATATATTTAAATTAACAATATAATACAATAATACAAATAACAACCATCCAAACAAGGGATTAATTAAATTAGCACAAGAATAAAAAAATGATATTAACCTTAGGGAAAGTGGTCAAAAATGCCCTTGTACTATCAGAAATGGGTCAAAAATACATCTAATTACTATTTTTATTCTTATCTAAATAAAAATTAATGTTGAGTTTACTATAATCTTATATTTACTATATATATTATTTTTTACAGAGATACGATGCTCTATTTTAATTGATAAAATGAGATTAAGAAAAAAATTCTTACATTTTTATTAGTTAATGTGATTTTTTTAAAAAAATAAAAAAATATAATATGTTTAAAAAGAATATATAATATACGAAAAGAGTAAAAAATGTCCTTGTACTATTATAAATGGGTCAAAAATGTCCAAGTTTAAATGGCACTAACGGACTCAGGGCATTTTTTGACCATTTCTGATAGTATAAGAGCATTTTTTACCCTTTCTGATAATACAAGGGCATAAATGACCCAAAGTATAAACTGAAAATTTTTTTATCCTTAGAGCATTTTTGACCCCTTTCCTTAACCATATTATTGTCATTATAAATAAATACCCGATTCTTTTTTCAAATCAATAAATTTGAAGCATGTAATATTTCTTCAAAATGTAATAATTAGCTTAGTTGAAATGATAAATCGGTTTGACTAATTATTACTAAATGGCTAATTACAAAGTCTATTAGACTATTACTAATTGTGCAAGACAAGTTGTAAATTGTCTTGAAACAGTAAATTCGGGTAACACAAGTTGTAAAGTGCATGCAAAATTAAGTCAAAAGATTTAAAAAGTCAACATTCAAAACTTATAAAACTATTTTGTCAAGATTTCATTTTATAATAAAGTAATTATTTCATGCTTTAGCTTCCTATTAATAAAACAATAACTCGTTGGTTTTAAAATAGTTAATAAGTTAGTATATTATAATAAATGATAAAGCTCGAAATTGATTTATAAATAAGTAATTATGTATTGAAGTTAAAATATTGAAATTGATTATAAACAATAAGTTGTTTTGTAAAAGAATTGTTGTTTCCTATTAAGATTTAAGACAAAATATCTTTATTTTATGCTTTGGTTTGTCCTTGAGAAGATTTAGGCTTATTAGTGTTTATTATCGTAGTATTATTGCCCTTGTATAATTTTCATCATATATTGTTTATTGTCTTTCGATCATTCCTCTAGTTTACTGTTAATGTTCTTTCTTATAGTTTTTACATGTTTTTCTTATTAATGTTTATGTTTTTTTGCATTATTTTCTCTCCTTTTTTTATTTAGATTTGATGTATTTGAGACGAGAATCTTTTGAAATAATTTCTCTAGCAAATGATCAAAATTGATTCATATACTCATTTTATCTAATAAAATTTCACTAAATATATTAATATTGTTATCAATTTCATTTGTCTTACAATCCAATCGCAGTGAAGACTATCAAATCAAGGAGATTGAGATAACTTTTGGTGCTTAGAGATCTTAGCAGAAACATAAAAGTTAATTATTTTGCATTAAAAAAATATAAATAAATGAAAATAACAAGAAGTTTGGAATAAAGAGGGAATTAAAATTTGATTCTGGAATATTTTTTAAAACTAACAAATAGTAATAAGATGAAGTAATTTTAAATATGGATTAAACTAAATTTAAAGTTATTCCCATTTCTTCTTAATTTTCATGTAAGTGATATCTGCAAAATTCAAAAAACTTGACATTTAGCAAATTCTTAATTTAATTTGATTTTTTTTTCAATCGAGTTTAGCCCCTAATTAGTTTCACAAAAACAAGTGTCATTGAAAATGGAAGATATGAAAATTTAAACGTACTTATTATTTTATTATATTATGTTTAAATGACATAAAATCTCTAATTAACTTCATATTGTAATATTATTATTATTTATAAAACTAAGTATTTCTTTTACTGAATAAAAAACAAGCCACATGTTTTAATTACATTACCTTAGATGTTATTATAAAAATTCTATTTTTTAATATGAAGATTTGAATTGTTTAATTTAAAGTTGTACAATATTTCTTTTCCTTTTTATATAAGTTTTAATCATGGCATTTTACAATCTTCAATATTATAAAGAAAATATAATCACAAAATTAACACCAAAATTTTTTGGGCCTCTACATTTTGAGGCCCAAAAGTAAATATTTGTTAGTTTCACAGTTAAACTATTTTTATATAAAATTATATTGAACATTATAATAATAATAATTATTATAACAATATCAATACCATACTCAATGAAATTTCACGAGTGAAATTTGAGAAGGGTAAAACGTACATAACATTACCTTATTGAGATAGAAAAGTTATTTTCGAAAAATTTTCATCTTAAAAATATCATCCCCAAATATTAGATGTGAAGCAACGACTAGAGTGACAACAAATGAAAATTTATAAAGACAATACAAGCAACAAAATAAATAATGGACAATAACAATACAAGTATACAACGATACGACCACCTTTACTAGCCTACTATATCACAAGACTTAATATCATCCTACCCCTACTAGCCGCTTAACCTTCTATCTTATTATGCAACCCTTTATTATAATATTGATTATAAATACGTAATATTCTATCCGTCCCATGTTATGTAACATCATTTGACTTAGTACAATATTTAAGAAAAGAAGGAAGACTTTTGAAACTCTGTTCTAAAATCATCCACAAGTATCTTTTAAAGTTGAATTATTTCTTATTCTGACAAAGTGACGTTCTTTTTTAGTCACACACAAAAAAAAAAGATGTCACATAATTAAATCCAACAAAATTCAATAAGCTACAATTAAATTTTAAATTTCAATCCATAATATTCAAATCTCATTTCAACTTTTGATATTTATCCCCAAATATTATTTTTCCGTTTTAAGTTGACTACAAAATCTCCAAACAAAAAAAATTATATAACAAAAAAAGAAATTTCAAAAGACAAAGACGGCCGCCTCCAATAACTCCCGAAAGCAGTGGCCGAAATTGGCGGGAAAATCCAACAGTGGAGACCTAACAACTACGCCTCATGTGGGCCCCATTTTTAATGATCCAACGGCCATGATTCCTTCACTTTTCCCATGCTTTTTATAAAGAAAAAACTCTGTTTTCCACTTCTGCCCGAAAAAAAATATTAATAAATAAAATTTTCATATTCTTCCTCTTTTCTTCCAACACTCCACATTTTACTTGAATTCCATAAAAAAATGGTTAGTAAATCAATTTAAATTTCATATTTATGTGTGTTATCTATAGATTTTAAAGCGTTCTGAGATCGCTATTGTTGATTTTGTGAAGCGAAAAATTCGAGTGATGAACAGAGCAGATTGGATTGAGAATTTGCTGAACATCAAGTTTTTTGAATCGTGTGGACATCACAGAGAATTAAGAAGAAATGAGAAGAACATGTTTTGTATTGATTGTAATCTCTGTTTCTGCAAGCACTGCATATCTTCTTCGTCACACTCCTTTCATGAATGGATTCAAATCTGCAAATATGTTTATCATGATGTTATCAGACTTCATGAGATTCAGAAACATCTAAATTGTTCTGAAATTCAGGTATGATTTTCCTTCAGTTTATTATTTTTACTTTAGTTTTGATTATATATTTTAAAACGTATTTCTTCAATTCATGATTTTTGAATGCTGATCTATTTCAATTTTAATTAAAACTATTATAATTAAATTATCTTTTCGAGAAATAAGACATTTCTTAATTTTTCATTTTTATGTGCATTATCATGATGATTTGAGTTCTGCATACACTCTAAATCAAGCTTTTCTTAATATTTCATTTTTATGTGCATTAACATGATGATTTGGGTTTTGCGTACCCTCTAAAATAAATTCCAAAAAGTATTTATAGAATCAAGCTTTATATGATAAAAATATTGATCAATGATTTAAAATGGTGAAAATTACCTTGATATCACATAATTTGATCATAAATAATACTCTCTTCGTCTCAAATTAATTAAATTTTTGAGAATTTTTTCAATATTCAAAATTGTTCAAAGTTAAAAAAGAATTTTTGAAACTTTTTTCATATTTGCCCTTTCATTTATTGAAGTTTTATATTTTCTTGGAGATAAATTACATAACATATTTATGATTTTACAAAAGACAATAATGAAAAATATGGTGTAAATTTATTTTTCTTATTATGTGTGCATGACCTCATAAATTCAGTTAATATGAGACAGAAGAAGTAATAAATTCCTATGATAGATATTAATTGGTCGTTTACATGGTACTTTAACTTGTATTACATATTATTGAAGGTCTCATTGATAGTTTTAAAAAAGTAGTAGAATAATTACAGCTAAATTCTTATTATAGATAATAATATGGTAGTTTCTAATGATAATTAACTTGTAAATTCTTATTATAGATAATGACATAGTAGTTTCAGATGATAATGAACTTACTATCACATGTAAATTCTTATTATAGATAATGATATTGATCGGTCATTTAAAATGATAATATTTGTGTGGTGAAAGCTCAAAAACTTAATAAGATATTATAAATATTTTAAATAAAATTTACTCATTTTATCATTTTCTTGTATAATCATGACATTAGGAATGTATTTAAATTTTCTTTTCAATATTTTATGCTTTTAGTTATATAATGATAGACCTTTGATTAATATTTATACAACTTGAATTATACTACTTAAAGCTTATAATCTATTTATAAGTTTTTTTCAAAACGAGAGCCTAGGAATTGTATTACCACAAATGAATAACATTTAATTAATTTGAAAGAATTTTTAACAAGTTATACAATAAGATACTTCATCTCCTTTTAATTGTCAAATATATTAAAAATAATTACCTCAAAATAATTATCAAAAACAGACGACTTTGTATCCAATGTTTGAATCATTAATAAATGAGTACATATATAACTTAAATATCAAAAAAATAATGATTATGTTTGACAAATTATTTGGATATTCTTGGTTCGTACATTAATTATGTTGCATTTAATAGTGCACATATTAATTTTTTTATTGGATATTGTCGTGTATGATGAAAAATAAATTTCAATAGTAGTATTAAGTTATTGTATTTTGTCGTTTGCAAGTTAATAAAAAATGCATATATTTTTACTTAAATTTTTGTAAATATTATTTGTGTGAAAAGAGAATCAAATAATATATGATTAATTAATACAAAATTTTACATGAGAACTATATATATTCATTGAGTTTACTTCATTTGGTGAAATTGTATGTTCTTTTTTCAATTAGTTATAGTGTTACGCCACTATTAATGATACGAATTTGTTAGGTATAATGTTTGTAGTTAAACGTCAAAATTTGTGACGAATTTTATTATTAATTTCATATTTTTTTTTATTTTTATCTAACTATATTAAAATTAATAATTTTGCAGACTTACAAAATTAATGGTGAAAAAGCTATACATCTAAATCCACGTCCTCAATCTAAAGATGGTAAAACTTCAAAGTTAAAGGGAAGTGTAACTTGTGAATCTTGTGGGAGACATCTTCAAGATCTGCCAAATCGATTTTGTTCGATTGCTTGCAAAGTAAATTATTTTTACCTCATCATATTTTTAGTATTTTATCTTATTTTCGTTAATTCATAAAAATTCATTTTAGGTATCCGTAGATGCAAATATTTGCAAAGAAGGTCAGAAGAAGTACATCTCCAGTCAGTCAAATGAAAACGAATCTTGTATCTCTTTGAATGAATCATCGGAGGTAACACAAACATGGTGCATTTCAACTCTGAAACCAAAGAAGCATTTGCATAAAAGGAAAGGCCTCCCTAGAAGAGCTCCTATATGTTGAATATCGATCAAATAAAAGTTACAAACTACGTCCTTACTAGTAAAAAAAGAGCGCATTCTGATAGCAAGATCGATCATCGTATGAGAATTAACCTGATCATGGTTGAGTTGAGGGTCTTTTAATTTTATTTTATATCTTTTTGAGTATCATTTTTATTTGTGATGTAGATGAACATATGATATAAATAATGTCAATCTATTATACAAAAAATATTCAATTATATATGGAAAGGCAATCATTTTGAAAAAATAAGCCACATTTTTGTGTTTTAGTTGGTTTGGTCGGTGTGTGATCCCCACATCTTTGTCTTTGTAATGACAAGCTTTAGTGGTTGTATAGCAAAAAGATGGGGTCATGACAGGCTTAATATTCTACCCATCATTATAATTTTTAGTTGGAATTTTTTTAATGTTTATTATAATACTATTCTTCTCTAGTCGTTTTGTTTCATATCCAGTATTTTTTTATTTTTGGGATGAAATTTTTGAGATGATGGTCTTTTAGAAACAACTTCTCTATCTCTATGAGGTAGTGGTAAAGTCTTGCATATATTTTATCCTCTTCAGATCCCAATTGTAAAATTTTGCTGAATATATTATTGTAGTTGTATTATAATATTATTCTTGCCATATTTCCTTGTATGGATTTGTCGTATGATTCTCAATTTGTGAGCTCAAAGGTGTAAACACATTACTATAACTTATCATGGTCAAATTAAAAAAAAGGGACTCTAAATTCACATATATTGACTTGATCTAAATATTGGGTGTAGAATTAATTCGACTTAAGACAAATTTTTAATCATGTTTTTCTTTTATTTTTATAATTTTATTGTGTATTTATGATATCTATTCTTTTTTATTCTCGGAATACTTAAAAAATTAATAATTATTATTCTTTCAGTACGCACTGAATATTTGCTTTTACTATAGTACTTTATTTTAATTGTATCAGATTATATTTTGTTAGATAATTTTCAAAATCATACATTTTTTTATTCATATCAAGATTGCTCTTTTTATTCATAACAAAAAGAATGCTAGAATGCATTGCTATTTTATGTGATTAAATGAAAAATGTTTTGATAGTTAGATCCATCCTTTTAATTATAGTCAATATCTTATTACAAATAATTTTGATAACTTCAACAGAAAAAGAGACAATAGTATTTTATACTTTTTTTATGTGATAATGTTTAATGGAACATAAAATTTAATAAATTAAAGAAAACTTATAGGAACATGTAAGAGTGCTAAATATATCTAATGGAAGGTCTCAACAAAGTCATATTATAATGACTAAGATGTTAAGACTAAACAGTTTCCAATTAAAAATCATAATTTAAGGACTAAAAAATAAATCATGTAAAATGGTTTAGTTATATTTAGTACATTCTTTTTCAACACTTTTGAACTAAAAATTTTGGCATAGATGTCATTGATAGAGATGGGGGATTTGGAGCAATATCGATAAAATCATCTTTGCATGATCTATAGATTAAGAATTTAAATCGTAAAAGTAATTATTGATATTTATATTAAGATGGACGACTGTCACATCATATTTTTTAGAGTGCGATTTTTTTCTTGACCCTACTTAATAGCATGCTTTGTGCATCGAATTGCATCGGATCCCATCAGAACTTCGAAATCAAATATGTTTGGATAAGAATGTACTAGGATGGGTGATCCCCTGAGAAGTCCTTGTGTTGCATCTCTCCTTTAGAAGGAGAGCCTTGCAGTAACTGATAAAGTTGTTGTCATTTGATCAGGAGGTCACGGGTTCAAACCTTGGAAACAGCCTCTAGCAAAAATGCAAAGTAAGACTGATACACCCTTGTGACCGGGCCCTTCCCCGAACCCTACACACAACGAGAATATTAGTGTATCGGACTTGTCCTTCATAGCTAATCCTATCAATAAAGCTTATAATTTATTTTATTTCTTTTAATGTAAATTAATTAGACGTCCATACCTTCCATGTGCTATTACAACAATGTCTTGTTCATACTTATTCTTCTCATTTGAAAGTGGCAGACAAAAAGGGTACATAAAGAATAGAAATTCTGAATTTCTGGGACTAGGGTTTTGTGTGGTTTGATTAGTTTTTTACTTTTATAAGTTTTTGTTTTCTTTTTTTTGAAAAAAGTAGAAAATAGGATGTAATCTTTATATTTTAATGGTAAAATTACATAATGGAGTTAGTAATTAATATATATATATGGTATTATTAACCTAATATATATTCTGGTATGGAGTGACATTGAAGTCCACTTTAAGTTGTCTTTTAATAAGACAAGAACAGTCAATATTTGACAAAATCAAGAACTGTCAATTTGGATTTATAAAATGTGATACTGAAAAATTATTGCATTTAAAGTTTAGTTGAAGAAATATATTTAAAAAATTAAGATTATATTTGGATGTGCAAAGTTTTCAGACTCATATTTGAAGAAATCTATCCAATGTATAATCAAAACAAAATTTGGAATAAAAAAGAAAGAATTTCATAGATAAATGGCTTATAAGTATATTTATATTCTGAAATTTCACTTGTGAAATTGCTAACTGTATCATAATAAACCACAAAAGTTGATGTGGTGGTTCAGCACCTCACCCCTTAAGCAAGAGGTTGGAGGTTTGATCCCCACCTCTGATAAATTAAAAAAAATAACGGATGATTAATCTCATGACTGCTGACTGTGGGGTTATCTTAGGAAAAAAAACTGTATGATAATAATTATTTATTAATTTGAGGATAAAAAATAATCAATAGACTTCATTTCTTACCACTAATTTAAGACATCTATTATTATTGTGATCTCAATAATTTTTTTAGTCTTTAAACCTTTTTATTATTTGCACTAAGCTTAATTTTATTTGAATCTACGTGAAACAACAATAACAACAACAACATACCCAGTCGAATCCCATAAGTGAGGTCTGGGGAGGGCGTGATGAAAAACGAAAATTCAAATTAGGGAGATGTGGCCTTAGGGATAGACTAGCGATAGAAGAAATGATAGAGGGGACTTCCATTTTCTTGACAAAACACACATATATACGATTCGATCTACCTTTATATAATTTGATATATAATTTACATTATTTGTATATTTTATTATACAATTCGCGCTTAATATTTATATTATTTACAATCCAATTTGCAGTGTTTGTATATTCTACTATACAATTTGCGTAGTATTCATATACTTCACTATATAATTTGCAGTGTTTGTATATTTGATACAGTTCACTGTACAAACTTAAACAATAATAATAAGAAAATGTTAGTGATGAGTCATAATTGATTCAAACTATAATTATGTTAGCTAATTAACTACTCCCTCCATCTCATTTTAATTGAATTTGTGAGTTAATGCACACATATTAAGAAAAACATTCAAAGACAAAATTTACATCATATTTTTCACAATTGCCCTTTGTAAAATCATAAATATCTAGTGTAATATATCTCCTAGAAAATATAAAACTTCAATAAATAAAATGACAAATATGGAAAAAGATTAAAACATTCACCTTGAAGTTTGAAGAATTCAAATATTTTGAATATTAAAAAAAACCCTCAAAAATTCAATTAATTTGAGATAAAGGAAATAGTATATATTTACTTATCCACATATTTTTTCCCGTATAACTCGAATTGGTTAATTTGTTTCATAATTCACAAAATAAGTAATGAAAAATAGGTGGTTTTGTTTTTGGTTGGTTTAATATTTTGTTTAATAAATTGAATTGTACCAATTAGTCGACACTCGACACAATATTCTATGTGAACCTTCTACAAGTGAAAATAATTTCATAATATTTGTTTAAATTCAAAGCTCTCTTTTTAATATTTTTCCAAATTTTTCGTTCTTGAACTTTTTCCCTTCCTTTTAATATAATTTGTCTCTATTGATTAAAAAGAAAAACACCATTAACAGATTTATAGTTTAAATGGGTTCTCCAATCTTATTATTTTGGATTGAACATTTTTCTTTGGATTATAACATCATGTTAATTTTAGGAAATATATTGAATGACTTTAAAAATGAGTGATCTTGAACTTTTAACTCGTGTTCGCTCTATAGTCAAAAGTATTTTCCCATTAAGTTTTGCGGGGTCAAAAGTTTAAGATCATTTACTTTCAAAGTCATTCTCGTAAATCATCTTATTAATTCTTATTTTATTTTTTATTTTTTCTCAAAAAAGGAATTTAGTATGGTATGACAACATGGGCCTCTATTTAGCATGAAACAGGCCACTAATTTTAAGTTGGCATCATTGCCTCATTACACACATTATTGGCAGGTAACATATGTATGCACTACCTTTTTGATTAACCATGGTATTTCAAATATATACAATAGATTAATTAATTTATAACGAATATAGTTATATTTTATTTACATGAAAAATAGTTAAAGAGGCATAGAAAATATACAGCGATCATGCAATATAGCTTGCCAAAAGTCGTAGAAAAAATACACTGACTATACAATGTAGATTACTTATATATGAGATATACATTACATATACATTATGATGTACTTAAAAACTGGATATAGCTTGACAATACATGAAATATACACTAACTACATTGTCTCCGTTTTTTTTCCTCTTAATTCAATTTCTTTGATCGCATGAGTATGAGTGGGTTTCACTGGAATTGATTAAAATATATAGATGATTTATATATAAAATTTGAGGAATATTAGAGATGATTTATATTAGTTTGGAGAAAATAATCAAACCTAAAAATGCACATGCGATATGTACATATCTCTTGCGTATATCATGTATATCAGTGTGCACCATATACATAGACGTCACTTCAATATAGTTACATAAAACTTTATATTATTTATCGATACATATCACACATAGACTTTCATACACACACAAATAAAATGAGATAAATGGATTTATAGTGGTATATACATGGTGATATACACAATATACAATGAGGGATACATGAATGGAATTCTTAGTTGTTACATTATCAAATGAATATATGTTGTTACTTGATGAAGTAAAAACTCGAATATTACCAAAGTATATTACTAACAACATTGTTTATACTCCCTTTATCCTAATCTATGTGATACAGTTTTCTTTCTAATTTATCCCAAAAGAATGTTGACATTTTCATAATTAGAAATAATTTAATTTTACAGCCACACAAAATGATCAAGGACTATGTTACACCACGAATTTCAAATTTTGTTTTTATTTCTTAAACTTCATGTCAAGTTAAAGAATGTCATATAAACTGAAACAAATGGAGTAATTTACCACCATAGTACCATCCTAGCTCTTGATTGTATAAAATCAATAAATAAAAAAAAATTCAAAAAACGCGTAACTTGAATTGCAGGAATATAAGCTACTAAAACTTTTTTCGAATTTATCCAATCATCTAACAACAAACTATTGAAAATTATTTAAAAAATTTACTATATATCTCAAACAAACTGATATTAGTTGTGTGAGACATCTTTTTATCGTCCAATGAATGAAGCTACCATTGTACAACCAATCACTAGTTACAAGGCTCCAATAAGATATCGACAGTACTACTACAATCACAATCAGGTGTAAATTTATTACCGAATTTATAAACTACCCATATTCCTATATCTAGAGAGTTGCAAAAAGGTTTTTTAAAAAATGTAAATAAATTTTTAAAAAAAAAGGATAATTCCACAAATTGCTAAAAAATCATCTTGGAATTGTTTTGGATTTGTTAGGGAATTTCAATTGAAGCTTTATATTATAATAATTAGTTTCCAAATCAATATGTTCCCTTTTTGTTTGTGCAAAAATAGCTAGGCCACGAGCAAAGGCAAAATAGCCAGTACCACCAACAACATTCAACTTGTTATTATCACTTTTTGCCTCCACACTAAGACTTCCACTTAATTCTTTTGAATTAAAAGTGAGATAAATAATATTAAATGCGGAATTGGCAAAATCTTTAATTGGGATGATGAAGCCTTGTGCCTTTCCAACTACACGAGACGTGTTTTCGGGGCCTTCTGTGAGAAGGCGATGAAAAGTTAAAGCTCTAAAGTCCATTGGAGATGGGAAATTGGAAGGAGGGACTCGAGGCCGCTGAATATAGAGGGATAGATCAAAGCAAGGGGGATTGTTTGATTTGTTTGGTGAGAATATTGCAAGGAGAATGACTGAAAGTATTGCTAATAAAACTGCAATGCAAAAAATGATTCTTGCTATCATGATTATTAATTTTGAGGAATAAAATTTTTGAGGAGTGGTGCTTTTAATACTGTTCAATTTTAGTTCAAATTTTAATGGTTTTGGTTACTTAATCAACCTTATTGCTTTTTCCACCTAAACCACATAGCTTTTTGATCATGTCTTGCTAGTTAAATAGGAACTTTCCTTCACATTTTTCTTACTCGGGGATTTTTCATAAAT
Source organism: Solanum clarkiae (assembly GCA_011800125.2). NCBI lineage: Eukaryota > Viridiplantae > Streptophyta > Magnoliopsida > Solanales > Solanaceae > Solanum > Solanum clarkiae. The sequence goes on along the minus strand of JAABOM020000084.1, from coordinate 2,534,642 downwards.
AATCTTTCGAATTTTAGTATATAAATAAAATTTTTGTACATATTATTTTATTCCTAGACGCCACTTTATAAGATTTCACTTAATATTGTTATTTATTTTGTATTGTTAACATTGAATATATACATAACGTCTAGTTCGATAATTGCTCTAGGCCCTACAAGAAATCAGTCCATCGAAAATTTGTTAGAAATCTATTGGAATTCCATCAAAATATTTCTGAGGGGTGCACTTCTGACGGATATTTAATGTTACGTGCTTTCACATAATTTAAACAATTGATCGAACCAAGTTTGATTGGCCTAGTGTTTAGTTCATTAGGTCACTTAAGCAAGTATCGTAGGTTTGATCCTTGCCTTGTGCATGCAACAACCAATTGTCCAGCGGCAAACCCTTAAATGAAGCTCAAATCCGCGAAGAGTTAGTTCTTGGCCTGCGGGCTGGGGATACTTTGGGTCACCAAAAAAAAGACAATTGATCGATTTTTGGACGTGGATTAGAGTTTATGATACTATGATTTGTATTGCATCCTCTTTGAGTCTTGATGATTAAGATATACAATTGTATATAGTTTGAATCTAGAATGAATTAATGAGAGCCTTGATGCAGTTATTTTCATATAGTTCATGAATTTGACTCGTGAAATTAACTGTTTCACTTTATATTACACCCTTTTAGAAATGCAGTCTTTCTCCGAATCTTATGTGAACACCCAAATATTTTGTATATCAAACTACGTGGTAAAGCACTATTTGTGTGGAAAAAATAAAAAAACCCAACTAAATAGTCACAACCAACTAACCAATAACAAACTTTTAGAAGATGGAATGTGGGTTGCATCATGACTCAACCAAGTTGGTGTAGTGGATACAATATAGATTATATAGCATGAATCAAATAAAGCACACATTAATATTCCAAATGCATATGGGGGCAACTTATTTTTTTTAATTGCTCATTCGATATTTGGTGCTCGTATTGGAGTTCGATTATTCTGAATTCGCGTTATGTAGGACCCATTCAGGAAAAACACTTTCTACTAAAGATTTTTCTATACTCAAAACTCGAATCCAAAATATCTAATTCATCCACTACACCATACCCTTTGGTGGTATAAATGGGGGCAACTAAAAAAAATAATCCACCAAATATTTTTTTCTTCATATTTGAAAACATTATTCATTTCTTTCATTTGTCACATGCATGCCTCTAAACTTGTAAGCAAGTCAAGGAGATGACATTTTATTTCATTTTCTTCATAAGACCAAGTCACTTTTTGGTCCCTATAGAAGTGGAAATTGTACAAAATAACAAAAAAGAAAAAAAAGACAATATGATTATTCCCCTCGTGAACTTCTTTTTCCAACTACCAATCAGAACGTCACATTATGATATGCTATTAAAGGTTATTTGGTTTAATTTCGGAGAGTATACTCCCTCTGTTTCATATTAAGTGGATTAGTTGATCATTTTACACATATTAAAAAAAAGAAATAAAGACAAATTTTAGTCATGTTTTTCCATTTTTACCCTTTTCAAACTCCACACACTCATTTAATACA
>JAABOM020000084.1:2520573-2532983 GCA_011800125.2 Solanum clarkiae | reverse complement strand
AAAAGTGAACAATTCACTTATTTTGAAACATCAAAAATTTCCTAACAATTCACTTAATATGAAACGGAGGGAGTATTATTCATCGGTCGATTTTGGTAGGTTATTAATTTAAAAATCAAAATTAAATTAATTTGAGTTATTTATAAAATTATTAAATCAAATCAAATTAAATATAATATATATTTATCAATTTAGCTATCATTGATTTCAATTCAGTTGTTAAAAGAAATGATTCATCCAAAAGAGGAAGAAAATAAAAAGACAACAATTTATTTAAAAAAAATGAATTGTCTTTGTGTAATTTTAGATCTTATAATTCTCATACAAGAACTCTAAATTATGTTTCGCTTTTTTGTTTATATCGTCAACTAATCCAATATACTAAAGAACATAAATTTATTAACTAATGTATAAGCAATCGATATTGCTACACAAATAAAAGTTGCATCATATTTTTTATTTATTTAGAGTGCTTGATTAAAATTTTGCACAAAAGATTATTCTTAAAATATTATATATATAATATTTATAAAAATTTTCGATTTAATTATTTCTTCGATTGTATTGAACAAAACCAAATACGATACTATCCATTTTAAAATATAAAACTAAACTAAATAAAAATCTACTTAATTCAATTTTTTTATTTGAATAAATTTAGATAAAGTCAATTCTAAATGGACCCCTGCCTTCACTTATATAATCTTTTCTGTTTGTTTTTTTTTATACTTGGTATCTTATACCAGTTTGGAGCCCAATTAATTCATACATATGTCAGAAAGTCCTTTTTTGAAAGTGAAATGCTCCTTATAAAAATGATATTATATTTAAAGTTCGAATTCAAGACATTTAATTAAAAATAAAGGAATAATTATCATTGTATTTCAAATTTTAGTAAGAATCTCAAAATGAGTCCAAATATAGGTAACCCATTCAACTGGTCCAAAATTTTATAGGTTGGGCTCAAAATAATTTGAGTTGTGTTCAATCTCAACTCATTCAAGTGTTAAGCTATTTTGAATTTTTTTTTAATTGAGTCAAATTTAATCTCCAATTTCAACCTGTTCTAAGGCTCTTTACTTGCATTAATGTAATGTATGTTTTCTATCTATTTTATATTTTCTATTATTTATCTATCTATTTGTAATTTCTTATTTTTATTTTCTTGAGTTGAAATTCAAATTATGGTTATAAAAAGTAACTAATAATATGTTAAAATTGTTGACATTGAGCGGGTCAAATTGGGTTGGTCATGACCCAACCCAAATTTAAGCCTGTTTGAGCCCAACCTATTTGACTCAAAGTAAATTTGGGCAGATTATAACTCAATCCAATCTTTATTTTAACCAATTTTAACATTCTCAATTTCAACTCAATGTGTCTGTTTGACAAGCCCTAAGCTTTAATTGTGTTTAGATAGTCTATATAAACATGATGGTCACTTAGTACTCACTTGTCCAAAGAAAGGCACAATGAGTACTAGTACAAAATACCTAAAATTACTACTCATACTCCAAATTTTATTCTCATTATCCTACCTAACAGCTAGCCAACAACCATCAACAACACCAATGACCACCACATCAGTATTAGACATTGATGGTCATGAGCTACAAACTAGCTCAAAATACACAATTTTATCTCTTAATCAAAATGGAAGTGGTAGTCTAGCACTAGAACCAAAAAACAGGCCATGTCCATATTATGTCATACAAAAAAATCTTGAATCATCAAATGGCCTTCCAACAAGGTTCATGCCTATTGACAATAACCAACAAGTCATCAATTTGTCTAGTGATATAAACATTGTGTTCTTTGCTGCCACAATTTGTGTTCAGTCCACAGCGTGGAAGGTCGGTGGCGCGGACGAGAGGACAGGAAGGAGGTATGTTATGAGTGGTGGCATTACTGGGAGGCCAGGGAGTGAGACAATAAGCAATTGGTTTAAGATAGAAAAGTATGGGAATGAGAGTTATAAAATTGTGTTTTGTCCTGGAGTTTGTACTAGTTGTAGTAAGCTAGTGTGTGGGAATGTTGGTGTTTTTAATGAGGATGGGAAGAAGTGGCTTGGGTTGAATGATGAACCACTTGTTGTTAAGTTCAAAAAAGTGTTGAATTGATATAACTTTTTTTCATTTTTCCTTCTTAGTTTCCTATTCTAATGTATAGTAGATTATAAATACTTGTCATGTTTTGCTTTTTGATAGTTTTTAATTCGATTAATCTTGACAAACTTGTCATAGTTGACAACTTAGAAATTTGAAAAATCACATCCTAACAAGACTTACAACTTGTTTGGATGGTGGTTTTTCACGGTATGTTATGGTATCGTTAGCAAGAAAATCCTGTTTGTTTTGATTGTTTCATTAATTATATGGTATGAAATGGTTTGGTTCATGGTTCTGTAACCATGAAAATCGACCACCAATTTGGTGGTATCCTATGGTTCTCTTATTTTTTTTCCAATTATACCCTTATTTAGATTAAATAATTCTAATTTATCCTTTATTCTTTATTAAACTTTACCCTAATATATGTATTGTTTTTGTATTACTTATTTTCCTCCCCATCAACTTTTGAGACTTTTTTTCACCTCTCGTCTTTTCTTTCACATTTTAGTCTATTTTTTAAGGTTAAAGTTCTTGCTTTTTTATTTTCTGTGTTGTTTGTATGGATTAGAGATATATTAGCTTGTTCTAATATATTTATCTATCTAAAAAGGAGTTTTTCAACGAAGGAAAAAAAGTTCAATCAATATTATTAAGGATCTTCACATTATAGATAATAATTAAGGTCATATTTGTAAATTTATAAGTTACAATATAGCACTATACAATCAAATCAAATAACAAATTGTCATTTTACATTATCTCCAAAATCACCATCCAAACAAGATTCTTCAATGCATTGATGGTATTAAAGTCTTGAAAGCAGAGGAAGATTTTACATTATCTCAAGGCACATCTGTTGAGATGATGATTTCATTAGAATTGTTAGGCCTCCTGAACTTGTAGTTTGTGGGTGTGGGGGTATTGATAAAACTACACTAGCAAAGAAACTTTGTGATGGTACTATAATGGTGTATCATTTCTATATTCAAAAGAATTTACTTGGAGGACAACATGGAAAGGGAATATCGGAGCAATTGTTATGGAATCTGCAATTCTCATTCACAACTTTGGAAACTGAAAAAGAAAAACTTCTGCATGTTGTGACAAGGTTTTAGGTGAAATTTCTTCTAGGATTCATCGTCCTCTTTGATCATTTCATTCGGATACACTTGATAAGCATTCATGTATTTATTGGACTCCTTTCTCCATTGCACGCTCAGGGTGTTGTACATGGCTAATCATTTCTTCCTATCAAAGTCACTAATCGCGCTCTCCATTCATCGTGAACTTTCCACTCTTCCCACATCAATCTCGAGCTCAAGAATCTCCAAAGCCGACTATTTACTGGGGAGGGTCCGGAAAGCCATGAACTACCCCCAGAGATCTGGATGATGCCACCCATTTCAAGCTTCTTTTCTTAGACAACCTACAAACCCACTAAAATAAGCTTAGTCGGTTTAATCCTCTACTTGTTGCACAAGTTCCAACCTAACGACATTAACCATCTTGGAAACACAAGAAAACTCCTTCAATGATGATGGACATTGCAATGCTCTCAATAGCCTATAAAAATTGCAACATCTGGAAAATCTGAAGTCTTTTTAATCCAAATATTGAAAACTTTCAGCTTCATTGCATCAGACGTTGGAATGAGTTTCCACTGAATCTCAACAAAGTTGACATTAAGTGCTAGCCGGATACCATGGGAAAGATGCCAGAATTCTTGCCGTGTTACCAAATCTTTAAGTGCTTAAACAGAAATTGTCTGCCTTGCAGGAACCAGAATGAAAACCAGATGAAGAGGGGTTTTCTAGGCTCAAATTCCTTCTTGAAAGTAGAGACTTGGTGCATTGGAGGGCTATGCATTATCGTTTCCCAGGTCTCGGATATTTAGTCCTCAAATTTTTCTACCAGTTAAAGGATATTCCTTGTGAGATTGGAGATATTCCAACACAACAAATCATTGAATTGCATTCTTGTGGCCCTTTAGTTGAGATCTCTGCTAGAAAAATCCGTGGCTAGCAACAAAGCCTTGGAAACAATAGCCTAGAAGTTCACAGTGATCGTGATCATTTACAGTTTATATCATAGATTTTAGTTCCGAGTTGGATGATCTTGCTTCTGACGCATGTTGCAACAACTAGTACTATGACTTGAATAACTGCTTCTGATTTTGCTCTGTCCTTGGATCTCTGGTGTGGTTGTAAGGCAATAATTTCAGATTAAAACTAGGAGAGTGACAATTAACCTGTTGAGGCATTCTAAATCAGTTGGCCACACTTGTAAAATAAAACCAGGAGAATGAGCATTAACCTGTTCAGGAATAGGCTAATTCTAAAATGAATACTAGCTTTCATTTATAGAAGTTACAGTTTAAATTTCATACCAAAAGATATCAAGTGGCTTTGCTATGCCAAACTCTCTTTCTCAGTTGATATTCAGTCTCATCCTTCAACATTTGAGTTGAAACATAGATCACAAATTTTCTTTTTCAGCTAAACTATTGTTTATAGTAATTGATACTTTCTGAATACAAGAGTGTTTATAAGTTCTTTCTACATTCTTGTTTACTTGTAAGGACAGTAGGCATAAAGTGTACATATGGTATTGTTACAAGGACAAAATAATGAAGCATCACTTGATCAAACTTCAAAAGAATATCTTGAAGTTATTACCCGCGACTTTGAGAAGAGACTAAGAATAAGTTTCGGCAGAAGAATGAGAAGACAAACTGATTTACTCCAAAATACGAGAGAATGGCTGAGATGCTGGTCCACCTTCATATCATGTGTACTGAGATGCTGATCCACCTTCATATCATGTGTACTGAGATGCTGGTCCACCTTAATATCATATGTACTTCACCAACCATTCCAAGCTCTGTCATGTATGAACATGCCATGAGAAAATTTCTTTGATAAGCTAAAAGCAGTAACTTCATTTACTGATATCACAACTTTGATTATTCAACTCTGACTCTGCCTGTGTTTTTGCAGAGAAACAAGATGAGCTAAATATTGGTAGGTATATTGTACCTTTATGCATTCAGGTAAATCTTGGTCTTCTATTTTTGCATGAGTCTGTGAATGAAGAGATGAAAAAGCATGTGAATTAGAGTTCAAATGCACTACTGATCATGACTCTACACTTAGAGAAAATGTGCAGATGCAAAGCACAATTTTAGATAAACTTGTGCTTAAGAATATACTTGGATTCATCTTTGATTAAGAATATCCTTGGATTCATTTTTGACAATACATCTCCAAGTTAAAAGGAAGTCACAAATGCAGTTCACTTGGATTAAAATTTATGTCTTTCAGAAGTTACCTTTGTGACCAAATGGCAGGAGGCATAAATATTGGCAGCTGATAAAGCAAGAATCACCAGTGCAGAAGCTACAGTTGATGGTCTGTAGCACAAGTGCTCATGACCCAGCAAAGCTAGGACTGCCAGGTATTTAGTTGTCTTCTCCATATATTCAGTAGCTTTAGCAGCTTTTAGATAGAACCTGTGCAGTTGTGACAAAAGCCAAATAAGATAGATGGATCACTCCTTTCTTCTTTAGTTGGTGTATGTTAAGGTTAAATCATCAAGTATCAAATTTAAGCAACTGTATAGCAGGGTTAACCGTTGTACCATAAGAAGTTGTATATTGTGGGAAGAAAGCACTGGAAATTGAGGACCTCCTGCACCAGCCACTCCATAGCCACCACTTCAGAACAACTATATGCAGTGCCTGCAACAGAAAATGTCTTCTGGCGAATGCTGAAACGAAAGAGGCCTAAGCAAATTAGCATGCTTTAATAATGATAGGGAATGTAAAATATCAATACTTCTATATTTTAATGTCCTTAGTCTCGTAAATTTGAACTTTCCTTTCGGAATTTCTTACTATATTTCTCAGTAAGTAACATCAGAGAAACTGAATGCAAGGTAATTTGCAACGCTGAGCTCCCTCAGATTTTACAATTGGTTTTGAGGTTCTTCTTGCGTGCACTTCCTTCAGACATTTCATTGCGATACTATACTCTAGTGGCTCTCAAGTGAACAACGCTGGATCTAATATCAGAGCAAGAAATATTACCTGTTTAAAGGCTGGTTTTCTTCAATCCTGACTGCCAGAGTAAGGCAGGCAACGCCAGCAATTTGAAGGCATCTTTTGGTTTTGAAGTACCCTTTACTCAGAAATCTGTCAAACAGGTTAACACTCAGGAACATTGTCTCCTTCTGAAGGTCCTTCCTTGTGGCTTGCTGTAAAAGAATATGTCCAGCATTAGACAAGGAAAACTGCCAAAGTACTAGTGACATTAGTCTGTGAATGTAAAATGTCCAAAGCATAGGCTGTTCAATTCTCTGCAGGCAAAAATGGGAATCTTAAGGCCATTGGACTACTCCCAGAAATGCAGGACCTTGGTGCTTTAGGGCCATCTTATGGTAAACGGCTGAAATGCCAGTGCAATCCAAATATCTTATGTTTACCACCACAAAGTTCTATGAACAGTTTATTTTTGTGTATACAATTATTCTCCCCATGAGTTAATTAACAAAAAGCAAACAGTATCGAGTTATAACACTCTGTAGATCTGTTTCAACTTACAGGGCATTCTTCCCAATATCGAACTCTCCAAAATGTTTGACGATGATATTGTTCTCAACTTTCTAATATTTCATGTTAAATTCATTTAATTATTTAATTTTTGAATATAGTAATGTCTATCAAACTAATCTTCAATTATTATACTATGTGGACCGTTGCTTTATTTCAGTTGAATATAGTAATGTCTATCAAACTAATCTTCAATTATTATACTATGTGGACCGTTGCTTTATTTCAGAAAATGGTAGTACTACTATTAATATTTAAGCGCATACAAGCAATATGGACATCAACATTTTAGGCTCACGTGCAAGGTGGATTCCATTGTCTTATACCAGTTGTGAAAAAATATAACTTCCACATGCACTCTAAGCCGTAAATTATGTCACGAAAAGTTGATTTCATTCGCTAATAGCATCAATTTCCAGGGAAATTTTAACTGCATTTCAGATCAACTAGAAAGGAAAGAGAGGAGTAATCACTTTCAGCACTAACTAACCTCAAGTATCCAATGAACCATCTGTAACCGCTGCTGCACGATTAGATCGCCGTAGGCCGTTGTAGAACAGTATTCCTCGGCGTAGTCGTGTAGATACAATTGCCTTCTCTCTCTGTTTCTTATCATTCTGTAGCTCTCTTCAATCTCGTCCTCGTCCAATCCCTAAATACATAAAAAGAAACAAACAGAATCATGATTTTACAGCTGACTAATAGAACTTCAATAACACGTGAATTTCAACGAAAAAGAATAATTACTATATATCTCAATAGTCAATCTCAAACCAGTCAATGCGCTTATTCAAATTTTCTATATGTACGCTGGGCAATTTATATATGATTTACTCCACTACTCAGTATTTATGAACTACAAATTCCATGAATTTAGAGAGATCAATAGATTTTTTGAAATATTAACTTTCAATACAATTATAGGAAGTCACATTAATATCTTACAGTGACTTCAGTAGAAATGTGATCTTCCGAAGAGTTTATGGGAGTGGATTGCAAAGTGGAGGTTGATCTGCAGAACTGTTGACCGAACCGAAGAAACAACGTGTAAGTAGGTGAAGGACTAGTGTCTGCGTTCGATTTCTCAGAGAACTGGCTTCCAGAGTCGTACCAATACGACGGACTATAGTCGGAGAGATCTATATCGGAACTCTCCGGGAATATCTCCGACTGGAGTTCAGAGTAAGCTGATGAATAGTCGTCAGAAACATCAACGACTGAGAAATTTTCAGAACATTCCAGATCAATTTCTGCTTCAACGAGCTTCTCATGTGCATGTTCTACTACAGACAATTCTACCGCTGGACAGACTCGTGAAATTTCAGATTCGACATCTTCCGCTGCTCTGTTTTCACTACATTTTATTGTTCGAACTGATAAATTTCCACATTTAGACTCAGAAGGCGACTGCAACGCGGAATTGAATGAAACCACATCTTCATCGTTGATTTTTGCAGCATTTCTGCTTCCTTCAACAACATCCCCTCCGGATTTTGAGCTTTCACCACAAAAACCACCAGCAGCTTTCAGAAATCTCGAAATTGCATCAGAATCCTCAGTTCCTTCAATAACTTTTGCATTTCTCTTCTGTTTTGAAACGATATCCTGAGAGATATCAACTGGATCTTCAACTTTTATGATTTTTCCTCTAACTTCAGAACACGAATCAACACAAGAGCACTCCGATAATTCCACTTCAGCATCCTTCTTCTGAAACTCGAGAAAGTTCTTCCTGAAATAAGCTCTAGTAATTCTCCAAAATTCATCTCCTTCAATTTCACGCTTCTTAACTGCCGTTTCCTTATTCACAGAGCCTTTGCTCGATTCACGTGAAATTTCGCTGGTTAAGTGCGACGAAGCAGAAATTGAGAATGAACGTAAAATCGGAGATATATGTGATCGCTTCCGGCGAGGTAACTTCGATCGGAGCTGCTTCTTCACAGCCGGTAGGATTTCCTTCGGTTGCTGAACCGCCGGTTGAAGTGCTTCTGCATGTAACTTTCTCTTCATTGCTTGTACTTTGCTTAGAACGTGTGAACTTACTCAAACTGAGTGTTCAAGTTGTGTGCGTCAGTGAGAGAAAGCCGTTAATGGCGTTTGTTTGCTCAGAGAGAAAATGGGGAAAATAGTGGGAGTGAGGGCTTTTATACGCTGTGGTTGAGTGGGACCACGTTGATGTCACGTTGTTTAGCTTTTTCCCTTTCCTCACATTTTCTTTTTCTTTTATTTTTTTTCTCGTGCAAATTTTGACTTTTCTACCTTAAATACAATATTCCCTCCGTTTCATATTAAGTGAATTGGCTGGCTTTATAAACCCCATTTCATATTAAGTGAATTGGCTGGCTTTATAAACCCATAAATTCACTTAATATGAAACAGAGAGAGTATTAAAGATATAATCTCTGGAGTCTATGAAAAATGAAATGTACGTAAATTTTATTTCTATCTCGAGAACGTAAAGCGTCGATTTTTAAAAGATCTAAGAGCAAGTATGATAAATCAAAATATTTTTTAAAAAATAGAAATATAACAATAGGAAAAGTATGTCACTTAATAGGGAGAGAACTAAAGAGTAAAGAGCATTCAAAGAAAAAAAAGGACATTCAAAGAAAAAAACATGAACGCAATAAAATAATGTGGTAATAAAAAATACAATACTTGTATACTACTATTACTACAATAAACATAGTGTCTTTTGGCTCTCACCAAGCCTAAAACATATCGAAAAGTAAGTTAAAGTTCAACTACTTACTGATCTTCTACTCTAATTCATAATCTTCAAACGCGCTCCTGTTTAAGGTTATGTCAATGGTAAGCTAAAATTGTGTCATTTCTTGTTTAATCATCTCTCTTCAATAATTATTTGGTCCATCTTTACCTCTCCTCATACTCATTGTATTCAATCTCTCATACCTTCTTACTGCTCATTTACAAATCTCCTCTTCACAAGTTCAAAATAATCTAAGCACTCATCTTGTCCACTATAAAGATCATTTTCACCTTGTCTTGAATATTCTCATTCCGAATCCTATATATTACTCCAGTATGTCCACATATTTATCTCAACATCCTTATTTTCGCAACTTACATCTTTTAAAGATAAAAGCTATTGATTGGCCAACATTTTAGTCTATTTTAAAAAGTTGATGTAACCATGATTTCATAGAACTTACCTCTAAGTTTTTGTGGTATATTTTAATCACACGTTACTCTGAGAGCAACATTCTATTTCATCCGACCCTTATCAATACGATATGTAATATCATCGTTGATTTCTCTATATTCTTGCATTGAAGACCCAAGATACTTGAAACTTACTCTCTTGGAGATGACTTGTATATCAAGTCTCACTTCTATGCCTATCTCATATGATGCATCACTAGACTTGCACTCCAAATATTGTGTTTTGGTTTTGCTCAACCTGAGCCTTTTAGATTTCAGAGTTTATCTCCAAACCTCCAATCTAGTTTGAATTCTATCACGAATCTCATCAATCAATATTATATCATTTACGAATTGCATGCACCCAGTTAAGACACCTCACCTTGCATGGCTATGATGCATTAATAATTCATCCATCACCAAAATAAATAAAAACAAGCGAAGAGTCGATCCTTGGTGTACTTCCATCTTTACTGCAAAATGCTCTAAATCTCTACTCACTAGCTATTCTTATTCGAGTCTTGACTCCATCGTGCATATAAGTGGTTGATACACGTATAGCTTCTAAACATCTCCATAAGATCTCTTTTAAGAAAAAAATAAGTTTGAGTATATATTGGTACTAGATTGACCTAAAGTCTTTCTATTTATCCAGCTAGAATTCAAATAGAATTGAAGGGTTCCTTATAAGAAAAGATGAATCTTAATCATTTGAAGAAGTACGATATAAATCAATCTTTCATTGTGAGTTCTGTGAAGATATAAAATTCAAAGAAGAAAAAAAAACATATTATACAATGTTACTCAAAGAAATCTTATGTAACAAGGAATTGATTTTTCATTCTTGAGGGATTCTTTTAGTTGAATTTCTTTTTGAGAATCAGTGTACGGCTTTCAAATTTTAACTTGTTTTTTAGAAATAAAAATCTTAAAGTAATTAATTTTTATAGTTTTAGCAATTTCAAATATTTCACATACTTTAATTAAAAAAAAAAGTGCTTAACATACTTAAACACACCAACAATTTTTTTTCGATTGCAATACTTTTATCTAAATACATAACTGCTTATTTTTAAAATAAGTTTCAATATATTAAAAAGTACTTTTTAAAAACTATTTTTTTCAGCCAATCAAACGGAATCTAAGTTTCATAATACTAAAAGTAATATTGGCCAAATAATATAACAAAAAATAAAAAAACAATAAAGTAAAGTACAGGAATAAATTTGATCATTTCATCATTCTTACTATATTAAAAGATGACTCAAAAAAAGAAAAAATGTGCACTTCTACCAAATAATAATACATACATATACATATACACAAAAAGAAAAAAGAAACCAAGATGGGCCGAAATATGATGAAAAGCCCAAACAACTGATAAGCCCAAGCTGTCTAGGGCTCTAATAAGTTTCACTATTGCTTTGCCCTATATAAACACGGCCACCAAGTTAATTTTGCATCTCCATTCTTCTCAATTACTCTCTTTTAAAAAAAAAAATTGTTTTTCTTCTTTGATTATCATCATTGTTCATCTATGGAGATCGAAGAGTTAAATCTTTATTTTTTTATGCTCATAATGTTGTTTTCTTTATTTATAATAATAAAATTGCTCTGTCTCTGATGACGATCAAAAATATAACTTTCGTTCTTCCGAGATTAACCATGCGGAAAAGTTATGGAGACCTGAACTGAAGAGACGAGATCACATTTTTAAACACTTTTTTTTCTTTTTCATTGATTTTTTTCTTAAATTTATATGGCACAAATACTTCATTTTATTTTATTTTTTAGATTTGTCTTCTAAAATAAAATAGAAAAAGAAGGGAAAAAACTATCAGTTTTGAATTTTTTTTAAATATCGTGTCATTAGAATAAAGAATGTCATATAAAATAAGAATAACAGTACTACTTCTGTTTTGTTTTCCTATTTATGATTTTGCTGGTTAATTGTGGATTTGTAGTTGCTTGTTAAAATAATTTTTTGGCAATTTTAGATTAATTTTTTGATAATATTTTTAAAATATTAATTAAAATTTTGATTAGTCAAACTTTAAATTTTAACATTGTTTGATAATTTATTTATTTTTATAGATAAAATTATACGTGAATAAGTTTAATTGATCTACAATTTGAGTTTACAATATAATCTTTATAGTTACAATTACAAGAATGGAAAAGAGTAGGAATTTTAATTTTAGAAAAAATGTCTTTTTAGAGTTTTTTCTAAAATTAAAATGTTTACTTTATTCAGTTCCTATAATAATATAAAGATTATATACATACTTCGATACCTAATGACCTAACAATATAATTTTATCTACGTAAAAAATGAATTGTTAAATTTCGTTAAAATTTAAAATTAAACTAATTAAAATTTTAATTATTATTAAAATTAGAGTAATTATTAAAAAATTGATATAAAATTACTCAAAAAATACTTTAAACTATTTAAAGTATTTGTTAGTATGATTGTGCTGGAATTTCTGGACAGATTGTGCATTTGGGATTCTTGTGTACTTTTCTTGTTA
>JAABOM020000084.1:2490561-2507152 GCA_011800125.2 Solanum clarkiae | reverse complement strand
AAAAAAAGAAGATAGGAAAGAAGATGATGTGAGAAGTGGAAATGGTAGTAGTTGCTTATATATGTGTAAGGTGAGAGCATATGAGACTTTGAATGGAAGAAAAGAACACTTACCACCTTGACAATGATGGTGTTTGAAGGAGACAAATTCAAGATTTAAATTTTACGAATTCAATTGGTTAAGTTTTTATGCGAAGGAGTTTAGAGTATATAGTAGAGTTAAAACACCGAATCAAGATAATGAATTCAATTATAAATTCTTTAACTTTGTTTTTTTTTTTTTAATATACATTCAAATATATACAATAAACTAATAAATTTACAATAAATATAATCACGTTTTTTTACGTAAAAGAAGTCATAAATCATAGAAAATATACAATATAGCTTGCCAAAAGTCATAGAAAGTATATACTGACTATACAATGTAGATTACTTATACGTGAGTTATACACTGAATACACATTATGATATACTCTGAAAAATGAATATAACTTAGCTATAAATGTAATATATACTGACTATACATACCTACACAATGAATAATCATTTTTTCGATAATTCTTTTGACCAAATGACCATGCCTATATAACGAATAATCATTTTTTCGATAATTCTTTTGACCAAATGACCTTATATTATAATTATTCCCATATTTATTCTACTTTTGAGATTAATATTTGTTAAAGGACTAGTTCAGTTGAACATATAAATTACCATAGTGAAATAAGTTTCGAGTATAAACAATTTTTAAAAATATAGTATCAAGTTATTCAAAAAGTATCTATGTATTAATTTACTTAAAATGTAGATTTAAAATATTAAAAATAAGATATATTACCCGATAATAAAAACACTATAGTTTTGTTACTTTAAGAGGAATTAGGAAGTGTGAGGCAGAGGGAAATGTAGTAGTAACTTGGATACTCGGCAGCCGTCCCATTGCCCCTATGTGCACTTGCTTCCTCACAAAATCTTCAAATTTTTTTAAATAAAATTAATATATTTGTAAATGATATAAAAAATACAATAAAGTCATCTAACTAATGATTCAAAATATTTAAGTTACTGAAATTTAAAAAGTATCACATAAATTGAAACAAATAGTCCTACTTAATATTATATCTTGTTCAAATTGTTTGGGGGTTAGGGTGGGGTGGGGGGCTTATTTAAATTTGGGACTTTATACTAATATAGCCATTGTCCAATATAATAGCTGGTTAATGTATAATGCATTCAATATAAATAATATTTTCTTTGTTTTAATTTGGCTTTCCTACTTTTTTTTTGGGGATGACTTTTTAATTTCATTTTTGACATAACATGACTAAGTCATAGGTTATGAGACAATTGCAAGTTATCGAGGACATGGCACTAAATAGGAAGACTTAAATGTAGAAAATTAAGACCAAAAGTTATTAGATAGTCTAGCATTTGTGTAGTCCTCTTACTAGTATTTATTACTTCTTTCGCTTCAATTAGCATATTCTTTCTCGTTGCTACTTGTCCTCTTCTTAATTATTTTCAACATGACTTTTTTGCTTTTGTATAATTTTTTATAAGCTTACTCAAGCCAAGGATTTTTCGAAAACAGTGTTTCTAGTCTCTACCTTTAAGAGTAAGGATAAAGCTATATACACATACTATCCTCTTCGGACCACAATCATAAAATTATACTAGGTATGTGGTATTATTTTGCAAATTGAAAATTCATACAGGGTAGCTAATGATTTCCTCTATTACTATCCCAGTTGTGATGGACAAGATTAACTTAAATTAAATACGGAGTAACAAGAAACTCAGCAGACTCAAATATCTTTCACAATGCAGCAAATAATTGAGAGAAACCAACAGCAAGCTAGTAATGAAAAGAAAACAAATGCATTTCAACAACTTAATCAGAGTAATCTCACACGTGGAGTCTAGGCTTGAGAGAGAAAATTGGCACGCATTTCAGTTTCATAACCAAAGTAATCTCACACATAGAGTGTAGACTCTAAAGAGGAAATTGGCACACAACAGCTCGACTACCAAAACTACATAACACTAAATCTTGAATAATTGCACAATTACAAAGTGATGGTGTACCATCAAGGGGATATTTTAGAACAACAATACCAGTGAGATCCCACCAACAACATATTTTAGAGCTCCGTTGAAATTCTTAAGCACAATTTATTCCTAATAAGTAGTGGAAAGGGAAAAAAAAGTTGCAGAAGAATGCATGCAACTTCTCCAAATACTTGCAAAGAAAGTATTACATTATAATGCATTCACATTCATTTCCTAAATATTAGATTAATAAATACACAGGCATATATAGCCTTTACCTACATTTCTGCAATTCACACTATAGGTGAAGCCATAAGATAAATATAAGACATTAAACTGGGATCTTGCAGACTTATCTGGCAGAACTAAATGTGATGATTCATAGGGAACTTGAGACCTTCCCATGGACAAACAACAATCCTGCAGTACATCAAGGTAAAATTAGCAATTTGCCATCATTAGAAAAGAAGCATGTGCGGACACAAGATCCAAAACCATAGTACATAACAATAATCATAATCATAAAAATACTCAAAGATCTTATTCCAAACGGATTAAGGCTAAAAAAAGCATTAGTTGTCTGGGAAAAGTTAAAGCCTACCGGTGGCTTTAATCTGATAATCTTACTGTGCAGAACAGGGCAACCATTGCTAAAACCTCTAGATCTATGTTGCTCGGACTTTTTAAAAATGTTGACAGGTGTGTATCGGATCCTCCAAAAGTAGTGCATTTTTGGAGAATCCGATATGAGAGTGACAAGATTAGGAATGACGTTATTTGGGAGAAGGTGGGAGTGGCTTCTATGGAGGACAAGATGAGGGAAGCAAGACTGAGATGATTTTGACATGTGACGAGTAGGGTGTTGATGCCCCAGTGAGGAGGTGGGAGAGGTTGGTTGTAGGGGGTGCACAGAGGTAGGCCAAAATAGTATTGGGGAGAGATAATTAGATACGATATGGCACAGCTTCACATTACCAAGTACATGACGCTAGATAGGAAAGAGTGGAGGCCGCGTATAAAGGTAGAAGGCTAGGAGGAAAAGGGTGTTGTCTTGCCGTAGGTTGTTTTTTGTGTTCCACTTTTGAGGCTGTAACTACTTTCTTGTAGACTTCAACACTCCTTATTAAATGCTACATTTCTTTCATTGTTTTCTTCTTGGGTTGACATAGTTGAGCCAAGGGTCTTTCAGAAACAACTTCTCTACCTCCATGAGGTAGTGGTAAGGCATACACTCGACCCTCCCCAAGCCCATAGAGTGGGATTTAACTGAGTATGTTGTTGACACAGGTGCGGCAACAATTTTTGAGCTTCCAATAATCATAGCTCTGAGCTAAATGGGTACATGTTGTGCTTACGACATAAAGGGAGACAGTGGGATAGTATTTCAATACCAGCTCAAGCTTCTTGGATGCTCAGGAAGGCATTCGAGTCCAGAACACTGGAGCAGGTGCATTGTCATTCTACTACTTTTTTTTGAAAATGGAAAAAAAAAAGTAGAATGAGTGCCTTACAAGGCAAATACATACACGCTCCTCGCTCCTAGCCCCTACCATAAGAGTACCATGGAAATTCCTCTTAATTTCTAATCCTGCTAGACCAAAAGCCATATTAACTCTATGGCTGCAAAATATATGGGAGGTTAGTAATTGTTTCAGGAGGGATTAGTAACTGTTGACAGACTACTCAAATGGGGAATGGTGCTTGAATAAAAATGGAGCTTCTGCCAAACCTATGATGAAACAGAAAATATCTATATGTTCCATGTCCTTTTGCTAGAGATATGTAGATAGACTACTAAACTGGATCCGTCAACAGCCTCTTACAGGGAGTGCTTGGGAGCAATTCATGCCAGGAGTCCTTCAGAGAGCACAAAGGGACGTCAAAACAGGCTCAGATTTCTTAAAATGGTCTACACTGACTTTGTTCATGGCATCTGGATAGAGAGAAAT
The DNA here is from genome assembly GCA_011800125.2 of Solanum clarkiae. Classification (NCBI taxonomy): domain Eukaryota; kingdom Viridiplantae; phylum Streptophyta; class Magnoliopsida; order Solanales; family Solanaceae; genus Solanum; species Solanum clarkiae. The sequence goes on along the minus strand of JAABOM020000084.1, from coordinate 2,503,152 downwards.
ATGAGGATCTTTGAGAAACAATGCAGACACTGGGAAGCCATTGCTCAAGATATTGCTTGTGTTTGTAGTGTCTGCAATACAGAATTTAGTCCATAGCTTCATGCTCTAGTTTGTTAGCTCTGTAGTCTTTCTTTGTTAAGTTTTGGTAACTGACTGTGTCTAGTTAGTTATGATACTGTACAAATACTTTGGTAATTAATAAAAATTTTAGTTATCAAAACGAAAAAGGCATTGAGGCCAAAAAAGAGGATTAAGTCATTTCAAAAGAGGCACCAATGGCATCACTATGAAAAAATTCATCATCATACATTGGCTACATAGTGTAATATGTGTGAGGGATAAATGTACATCAGCCATAAATCTGAGAAAATGGAATGAGGGCAAGGTAAATACAAAACAAACCACAGATAACTACTAAGTTCTCAAATCACATTCAAGAAGTTCATTTTTCTTCTTTCTTTTTTGGGAGAGGCCACAGGGGATGGGGGCTTTAAGGGAACAAAAGAGACTAAAATAAGAATTGGTTAATGGGCAGGGTGATCCATAAGTATCCTGTCAAACATAGTATGTTCAACTCGAAGGACTGTGAGCCAGTTACAGCCGATTAGTTGCTATTTGGACAACAAAAAGGCCTGACACAAAATTGGTACCCACCCTATCCAAAATGAATAATACAGTCTGAACTCTGAAGTACAAAGAGAAAAGCAACTCTCTCTCTCATTTTTATGGGGAGGTAAGTAGTACCAGCGCTAACAATCTAAGTTGCATTGCAGAATATTCCTTTGATTGCTTAATTCTTTAAGGTTTCAAATACATCGTACATATTTAAAAGCTAAATAAATATTACTCCACATCACATTTTTAATCATGGAAATACTTTTTCCCAGTGCTTGAAAATTTTGTTATAGAAAAGAAGTGACCCCCAAGTAGTTATAGTGACATAAAAGGTACTCCCTTTGTTTCAATTTTTGTGTCATATTTTAAGAGGAGTTCAAGAAAAGTAGGAAAACTTTTGAATCTCGTGGTCATAAATTAAGATACGTGTAATGTACCAAAATATCCTTTAATCATGCGGTCTTGGACATGCCATAAGGGATGTTGGAATTAAAGCGTTGCCAAATTAGGGAAGAAGCATTATTTTTTAACAATCTGAAAAAAGAATGTAAGACAAATAAAGTGAAATGGAGGGAGTACTTCGAAAATAAGAAATTGTTAACCCATTAAAGTAAGTGTTGCCCTGTAGCTTATACAATCAGAGTATAGACTTTTACCAAAAGAAACTAATATAATGTGTTTTACCTGATAGTCATCCCTTTCAGACATAAGAGACAAACTATGCATAAGGTAGTAAAAGGTATTGTATTGCTTTACCTAGTCACTGAAGACACTCATAAGATCACCCGGTTGAAACTTTTGAAAAATTGCTGGACCAACTTTAGCATTTTCCATGTTAGGCTCCTGCTTAACTTTAGTGTCCTCAAAGATTTTTGCAGTATTCAAATTGCACATTGACGAATCGGACTCATCTACTGCAAAACGACTAGGAATGGAGGCACCTTTACCAACCCCAGGATTTCTCATACGTCCCTGATCAAGAACCTGGCTTGAGTTAATATAATATGGAACTGGCAAGCCCAAATGGTTTGGGATAAGGCCTGGAAGTTGTTTAGAAGAACCAAACGCTGAGCTCGTGTTATGAAGCTGCAGACCAACACTATTGTCAGCATTTATCGCGCATGACCGAGAGAGAGAACCTCCAGTGGAGAGGCTGTTTAAGCCACACTCTGGTTTGAGTTCCCTGTCCAACACTTGAACCACACCTGATGAATTATTTGATTGTGGCGAGAGAACTCCATAATCAATCACCGAAGATTTACTCAGACTGCCGCCACAGCTGATAGAAGTAGGGCTATCTTCCACTTGGAAATTACCTGGCAACTGAGAGGGCAATACAAGGCAAGAAGGTTGCACATTAATTGAATGGTTAACCCCAGGAGGTCCAGATTGCCTATGTTGCAGTTCTAGCTGCTGCTGCTTTTGCCATTGTTGCTGATGTTGCATCATCGCCATTAACATGTTGCTGTTCGGAGCAGCTATCCCAGTGGGATTGCTGCTAGGGACCATACATATATTTTTTGCTCGCTGAGACCCAAATCCTGAATGAACATCCTCAGCAAACAAGATAGCTTGAGATAGATATTTAGAATTAGAAATGCTGGGAGGGCATTTCAACAGAGGCTTACCATAAGCCACAACTTGGTCAACAGGCATGCACTTTGCTTGCTGCACGGAAGCTTGTAGGAGATTCTGTTGCTCTACTGCTGGTAAAACCAAGTTACTTGTCGATATACCTAAAAGCTCAGCATGAAGAGCTGTCAAAGTTTCAGGAGGAATTTGGCCAGATGCTGCCAGTGCTTGAATGTCGAATCTCCCAAGTGAACCAAGTTCTGAATTCTGTTCTATTGGCCCACAGAAGGTACTGGGGAGGCCACCCTGTTGCTGAACTACTCCACTTAACCTCTTCAAGGCTATCCTAAATTTCTGCATATTAGTCAACAAAAATAGTTTAAAACATTCTACTGTTGAAAATAGAATTTAATGATTAGGAAACCAAAAACAGCATGTGTCCTAACACAGATTATTGATGGATCACATAGAACCATTACATTCCCACAAGGACTTGAACAGACAATGGCAGAAACAAGGTTTATGGGTGACTAAAACAAACACTACATGAGGACACGGTACTTAATATTTAGGTCTATGGGTGATAAACACAAAAGCTACATGATGTGGATTCGTCTTGGTGAATTAGGAAGATATGGGCCTTTTAGTTCCAAGTATCTAGCATCTTTACCTGATTTTCCTGAAAAGGCAACCAGAACACTGGCATTAGGTAGAAAAAAAGGGTACATTGACAACCTTAAGCAGGCATAGAGATTCTAACCTGCAGATGGCTTGCCACATTTTCTCTTGTCAAACCAGGAACATTCATCAGTTCAAGAATTCTCTTAGGTACAGCCTCTGCAGAGGAAGAAAGGAAACAACAATAAATAAATAAGAAAAAAAAAGATCTGAACTAACTGAAAATTCACACAACCGAAGTTCATACTATCAATGCCCAGTTGGTTGACTGCACTAACAAATTGCTGATGAAGCTCCACTGACCAAACTACGCGTGGCTTTTTTGTAGTACTTGGGTCTTCATTTTCCATTTCAGTGTCATCTTCTTCTTTGGCTTCTCTTTTCTTTTTCTGTGGTTTTTGCACTCCATCTGCAACTTCAATTACAGATGAAGCACATTCAGCATCATCACTTCCTCGCTTATACCGATCATTATCATCCAAGCTACCAGAACATTCATGCTCTTTACTGGAGTTATATCTTTTCCTAACAACATGCTGCCAGATATTCTTTAGCTCCTCGTCCCGTATAGGCTTAATTAAATAATCACAAGCCCCATGTTGAACTCCCCTCATGACAAGGTTGGTTCTTCCATCACCTGACATCACTGTAGACAGCAAAATTTTTAGTTTATAGATGAGGCATCATGTTGCCACAGCAGGAGAGGCATCACTTACTTATTACTGGAAGGTCCATTTCCAACCCAACAAGCTCAAGAAGTTTAAAACCATCCATATCAGGCATATGAACATCACTCAGTACAATATCAAAAGTCCCCCTCCTTTCACGTAATAGTTTTAATGCCACCATAGCTTGTGTGCAAGTAGTAACTGCAACCAATTCAAAATAGCCAATGCATTAGACGAGAGGTGCAAAACTAGATTCGATTTTTATAACCAATAGATATGCATGAAAACAAACATTAAGATAATACAACACTGTACTAACAGAGCAAAGATGCCAACGTATACTTCCACAAACTCTTAAATGAAATAGGGGATAGAGACATTGTGTACTGTAGGTGCTTTGGGGTTGATGAGGTTAAACGTGCTAATAGTAGCATGACCAAGGGAATAGCAACCGGACCCAATGAGATTCCGGTGAAATTTTGGAAGAATACAACAGGTATAAAGTGGTTGACTGGGTTAATTAATGCAATTTTTAAGACATCAAAAATGCCCGACAAATGGAGGTGGAGTGCAATAATTCCTGGGTTAATTAATGCAATTTTTAAGATATCAAAAATGCCCGACAAATAGAGGTGGAGTGCAATAATTCCATTGTACAAGAATAAGGGTGATACCTAAATTGTAACAATTACAGGGGAATCAAATGCTAAGCCACACTATGAAGGTTTTGGGAGAGAGTGGAGGAGATGAGGTTGAGGACAAGGGAATCCATTTCTGAAATCAATTTGGATTCATGCCGAGGCGATCGAGTTGTGCGAAGACTTGTGGAGAAATATAAAGAAAGGAAGAAAAACCGACATATGTTGCTCATTGACCTTAAAAGCCTATGACAGTCTGAGGGATGTCCTAGGGAGGTGTTTGGAGGCTAAAGGTGTCTCGATGGTTTACATTAGAGAGATAAAGGACATGTATGATGGAGCCAAGACTCGGGTTAGCACTTTCGGATGGAGTTAGCACTTTCGGATGGAGATGGGGCTACATCAAGGGTCAGTTCTAAGCCTTTTCCTATTTGCTTTGGTGATGGATGAGTTGACATAGTCTATTCTCATGGTGTATGTTACTAACAGACGACATAGTGTTGATTGATGAGACATGGGACAAAGTTAATATTAGATTGGAGGTTTAAAGTCAAAACTCTAAAGTCTAAAGGATTCAAGTTGAGCATGACCAAAAGAACATTTGGAGTACAAATTCAGTGTTGCGTTGGACTAAAACGGACGTGGAGTTAAGGCTTACCATATATTCCTAAGAGAGATAAATGGAGGCTTGCCTCTGGAGTCTTATGTGATAAAAAAGTATCACCTAAACTTAAGGGTAAGTTCTCCTGAGTAATGGTTAGATCGTTTCATTGTATGTGGAGTGCTGCCAGTCAAAGAGTTTTGCAAGATGACGATGTTGTTTACACCAAAAAAGTAAAGATACTAAACAATTCCATTTTACTTTGTGAATGGAATTCGATCCATCTTCAAAGCATATATCATTCCTTTCTCTCCACGCAGACCACCATATACATGATGGCATTAACTTCCACCGTCTCTTTTGAGTCTTGCTTCTCCCTCAGTGAGCTTCAATGTGATGTTGTATCATATTATTATGAGGTGAACAACAATGCCAAGAAAAAGTATTATGCAATGACTGCCTATTAAGTCTACAGAAATACTTATCCATGTATTGCTAATTAATGTATTCTCGTTCCACATTCTACCCCCACTAAAACTACATAAATTCTTTCATAAATTATGCTGGGATTAGTTTAACACCGCCAAACAAATGACACAATGCAATGCCAAGAGCATCATTTTTTTTTATTGCAACAAACCAAATACTGCATTATTCGTAAGGAGATTATTTTTATTTTCTCCTTATACAACCAACCAAACAACATGTTACCCATGCAAGTTTATACAAACTATCTGCACTAATGCAACCATCAAATAGCCCCTAACTTTTGGGATGAAACCAGCACTCATAATTCTAGTTTGAAACCCAAGCCTACTTGATTAAGTGAATTCAATGAAGTTAAAGATAAAGTAAAGGCCATAAATTTATGGTTAAATACAAACATAACCAGCCCCTTAAACTACTAGAATATTCCATTTAGATACTCAAACTAAGCTTTGTTTGAATTGAACTCCTTGATTCCTAACAAAGTGTTCTAACCTAGTCACTTCTGATTCAAATTTTGGAAATTTTTTTGCTTACGTTCTCATTCATTTATTATTTAGGTTGACCACATAAACTATATCATTTCCGCATTCATCTCAATAAGCTGTAAAACTCCGTGCACTTTTTACTTGAGGTTGATGCATATAGTTTAAAAACATACATATTTTATGTGGTTAGCTAACCATCTAATAGAAGCACAATTTTCTTCAAAATTTGAATCAAAAGCGTCTAATTGAAACACTTAACTAGGAATTGAGGTGTTTAATTAGAACATAACATAGTTCAAGTGTCAAATTAGTACTGACTATGTAATAAATAAACTCACAATTGAAACAGACCTGAATAATTGCATCTACGAAGCATTTGCTCAATAATTCGGAGGCAAACGGCGTCATCATCAACCACAAGGACTCTTAACCCTACTGGAAAGTGATCAGTGACCACTGTAGCTTCCGACTTACACGTGGCACCGGAGCCACTCATCCTTACCCACAAAAATGACCAAATAAACACAAAGAGCAGGTAAAATTACAGAATTGACACTGGTTTCACTGAAGTGCAGCTGCTTCCATTTACAAGTGATCCTAAGGTAGTGTTTGAATGCCAGATCCAGAGCAGAGCTGAGGGTATACAGTGTAATGGAAGGTGAAATTAGGGTTTTGATTGTTGAAGAATGAAGAAGAAGAGCACTGGGTGGGTAGGTGGGTGGGGGTGGGTACGGGGGCGGAGGGTAAAGAGGAAGGAGGTCTTAAATAATGGGGAAGATAAGTGTGACGCGAGGAGTCGAGAGACCCGCAGAAGGAAACTGCAGAAGACCTTTGTCTTTTTGGTTTTCTCCTCTATTTCTAAATGACTGACTATATACAGTCGCCCGCTGCGCGGATAATATTAATATCATTATTAATATTCTTATTTATTATTGTTTTGAGCGATTTAAATAGTAATTCTAAATAGGGAAACTTCATAAAAGGAAAAAAACTATTGGCTTCATTCTATTTGAATGATATTTGCATATTATTTTATAATATTTTATATTATATTAATTTAAAGAATATAATTTTTAAATAAATTGTATTATTTTGTTGTTATATTGTATAATATTTTATGTCTATAATTTGAATGATAAGCTTATGAAAAAATAGATTATGATATAGAGTTGCTATAATATATGATTATTAATTGATACGTTAGATAAAAATGAGAAGAAGATATTAAACTGACATACTAGGTCGATTGTTACACAAAATGAGACTTTTTGTTACTACTTGATGATTGATTTAAACGATATGATGCAATATAATTTAAATAATAATCAAAACAAATAGTGTACTTAAGCCAACAATATAATAGATGACAATAATCTAAACAAAGTGTCTCAATTATTAAATTTATTTAATTTTAAATTTTAATTATTAAGTACGCTTTTTAATATGTTATAACCACTTAATAAATTTGAATAATTAATATATGACTGTGCAAAAAATATATAAAGATAATGGTTTATCAATTTCATTCATTCACTATAGTAGTTATCACAATCATTGTCAACCATTGCACCTTTCCCTTCCCCCATTATCAACTTACAACACCACCTACTACCCATAATAATTATCACAATTAATTGTCATCAACTTATTTATAATCACCACCACAAATCATCATTATCATAGCAAACACACGTCATTATCAACAATCACCATCATATATCGTCAATACCATCATCATTCACTATTAACCATTAGCTATTAGTATCATCCACCACCTACCATCACCATCAACCGCTATTGTCAGTCACCATCACCACTAGCTATTAACGTCACTGCTATTGTCAGTCATCATCATTACTAACTATTATTCACAACGTCATTATTAGCCAATATCATCTACAGTCGACATCCATAACCATCATCGCTAGCAAATATCATCACTAACCGTCGTATCATTTTTTAAAGAAAGACAAGTTATACATTCAAATTTTGATTCTTTGAATGTTGAAAAGACCACAATTTAGTTGCGAGATTATAAATTGAACTCAATAATTTCGTAGCAGTATTGCCCACTGCCTAGTTATTACCTACCTTATTTTATGCTGAGTATTGATTGTTTAACTAAATGTAATAAAAGTATTAAATGCCTCTTGTGTTTCTAACTTGTTGAACAATATCCATGAAATTCTTATCTTTTTAATCCCTCAGCTCGAGTTTGTTTATACTTACCAAGTTTGCTTTCATGAATCTTGTGCCCTTAAATACGCGGTCATTAGTAAAATAGTCATCCTTCCATCCTATATTATTAATTTTATAGTATTGTTTTTCTCCAAAACACATTTAGGTTGTTCTATTTTTAACTTGTAGTGTTAAAATATATGGCTAAATAGAGAGGAGTGCTACATAATAAGAGAGATTTGTCAAAATGAAACACAAGTCACAAGGGGTTAATTGCACTTCTGCCTCAATTTTGTGCTGATCTTTAATTTTTGTCCCTCCAGACAAATATTTTTTTTTGTGGGGATACACATTTACAAGTCATGTCCCACGCCCTCTCAGAACTTGTGTCCCACTAGGCATAAGTAACAGGGCATAAGTCCGATAATGAATAGAAGACAAACTCAGTTGAAAGACAAACCATGCAATTAAATGGGCAAAAAGGTTCTAGTATTGATCTGATTACCAGAATATTGACAAACCAGAACCAAAAACATATCACTTGAGCTGAAGATTACAAATATAGACTGCAATCAAGATGGAAAAAAGTAGGCCAAATAAGTGCCAACAAGCTATCTATACAACCACACACAACCACTGCTATTTAATATGTTCTACCAGACGGTTCATTCAACTTCGTTAGCTTGAGTTCTGTTCCTTCTGATCACTAAACCATGCTTGCATCATAGCCTAAGTCAGAGGACACCCAAATGTCACCTGTTGTCCTCCCATGTTTGGAAAGGTTTCATCTTGCCACAACAAAAAAGCAGTGAGTACAGGCATCGGCATGCTTGTTACAATTTAACAATCAACCATTAGAGACGTAGAAGAATTGTAACGGTAGGTAAGGAGCACAGCAAGCCTATGCACAATTGCTTCTTGCAGCTGTCTCTCTGAGTTTTTCCTTGAACGTTATTGTGTGCCTTGCATTAGTCCATTCCGTGCTATATTCCTGTTGATTTTTATATGTTATTTGAAGTTAAAATTAAATAAAATTGAAAAACTAGCATGGTGAAGTTCTATATTGCAGTGTGTCTCCTAGCATCCATTGCAAAGGAGAGTAAGTAGTAACAGGGAAAAAAACGAACTAAGCCAAATCGAGGGTCGCTAGAAACGGAAAGCATAAAATCCTAAAGAAATCTAGTTTGCTAGCTAGTGAATTTTACAAGTTGGGAACTGCAGCATCTACCCCTTGTAACTGCACCTGCATCGCTGCATTGCCTAGAAACAGCATGTTATAACTTGCCAAAACTATAGAAGGCTATAGACATTTAACAAAACAAAACATATGATTCAAATCAAAATTGAAGATCCAAAAACTAGCATACAAACTAGAACCCTCACCTCTATTCAACTTTAGCAACACATAAATTGCTTCTGAAAAGGATCTTCCCTGATGAAAATTATGTTAGTTTTAGTCTTATATAAAGATTACTCCTATATATCACTTATCAAAATTCAAAGAAAAGAAAGATTATACTTCAAGTCAGAGTCTTGTCATTTAAAGACTTCTTCAATGAAATAAGTTATTAGATATATTAACAGTGCAAAAAGGGGTAACTCCTCTATATGGCACTTGACATTTCTGGAAAGAACTATTTGTCATGGGTACTTGATGCTGAAATTCACCTTGCCGCTAAGGGTCTTGGTGATACAATAATCAAAGGAAATAAAGCATCAAGCCAGGATAAAGCAAAGGCGATGATTTTCCTTCGTCATCATCTGGATGAAAGCCTGAAGGTTGAATACTTGACAGTGAAAGATCCACTTGAATTGTAGATCGACTTGAAAAGAAGGTATGACCACCTTAAGGCCGGTCAAGGTATTGCCAAGGGCTCGTTACGAGTGGATACACTAATGGTTTCAAGATTTTAAAACCGTAATTGAGTATAATTCTGATGTAGTTACAATCACTTCCCAATTAAAATTATGTGGGGAAATTATAAAAGATAAGAACATGTTAGAAAAAACATTAACTACTTTTCATGCCTCAAATGTGATATTAGAACGGCAACACCGTGAGAAAGGTTTTCAGAAATACTCTGAATTAATCTCATGCCTTCTAGTGGCTGCGCAACATAATGCCCTATTGATGAAAAATCATGAAGCCTGTCCCGCTGGAACTGCTCCATTACCGAAAGCAAATATGATTGAAGCACAAGGCCAGTCTCAAATAAGACAAAATAATCAAGGCCATGACTATGTGCGTGAGCGTGCAAGAGCAAAAGATGATATAATAATCGTCGAGGTAGTTATAATAAAAGGGAGAACAAGATGAGTTCTCAAAATAATCCTTCAAGAGGCAAAGGTGATCACTGTCATCGTTGTGGCCTGAAAGGTCACTGGAAAAATGAATGCCGGACACATGATCATTTCGTCAGGTTGTACCAAAATTCCTTCAAAAGGAAATGAAAGAAAGGTGGTGCCTCCAATTCTAATGCCCAGATGGAGTCACATTTGACCCTTAAAGATGATGCCCGAACAAGGCCTTCTCATGAATATAATGAGAATATTGAGGCAAATTTAGCATGGAAAAATGATGTTTTTGATGGCCTCGATGATATTACTCATCTGAAAGTTGGATACTTCTTTGGGCATCAAAACTGAAGATTAATCACTGGATATAAATAAATAATGTTGTGTTTAAGTATTTGATGTAATGAAGTACTTAAATTTCCTTTTGTTAGTTTTTCTTCATACTTCTTATTATGTATTTTTATTCAATGAAGATAAATAAAATCTTCAGTCTTCAGTTGGATCCAAGATGAGTAATAAAGATATATGTCTTCTGGACAGTGCCACGACTCATACAATATTGAGAGAAAAGAAATACTTCTCTCATTTGATTATGAAAAAGGTATATATAAATACAATATCCAGTAGTACAAAATTGATTGAGGGCTCTGAAGACGGACTTATTACTACCTAGAGGAACAATACTGGCAATTGATAATGCATTGTATTGTAGTAAGTCTCAAAGAAACTTGTTAAGTTTCAAGGTCATTCGCCATGGCTATCATTTTGAGATTGCGAATAAAGAAAAGGTTGAATACCTTTGTATTACTACAATACATGCAGAGAAGAAAATTGCGCATGAAAAATTACATGCACTTTCTTCTGGGTTGTACCATACAAATGTTGATACAGTTGAATCACATGTCATAGTAAACAAAAAGTTTACTGATTCTAATGATTTTATCATTTGACATGACCGGTTAGGCCATCCCGGTTATAATATGATGCGCAAAATAATTGAGAATTGACATGGGTATACTTTGAAGAACCAAAATGTTCTTAAGTCAAATGAATTCTCTTTGTTGCTTGTTAACAAGGAAAGTTGGTTATTACACCATTTCTGGAATGGATACAGAGTGATATATGTGGGCCTATTCACCCTCCATGTAGACCATTTAAATATTTATATGGTTTTGATAGACGCATCAACGAGATGGTCATATGTGTGCTTATTGTCAACTCGCAAAATGCCCTTTGTGAGGTTGTTAGCTCAAATAATAAAGTTAAGAGCACAATTTCCAAATTATGCAATAAAAACAATTCGTCATGATAATGTTGGTGAGTTTACATCTCATGCATTTAATGATTATTGTTTATCCATTGGGATAACAGTTGAGCATCTTGTTGCTCATGTTCATACTCAAAATGGTTTAGCAGAGTCATTAATTAAACGTATCATCTGTTTCTACTACCGTCATTGTTTAAGGCCTACACAGAAAAATAAACATATTGATAACCAAGAAATCCCCAGGGTCAATGGCACATAGTTCAAACTCAATGGATAATGATCCGTCCCTCTACCCTTATTCACTTAAATATCCGGCTTTTGTATGTGGTAAAATTCATACCCATGATGTGCGCCTGACTAACACATCACAAGTGCGCACTTGTGCTTTTACCACTTCACATTTCTTAAAGTGCCCACTACCATTATGTGTTACGCATCAACAACATTAGAAACATGTGAGTTTTCACATTATCAAGTTGATACTGATTTTAATAAAATCTTGCCTTATCAAGAAAAAAAGTTCCAAGCAAAGGAGGTCCTAAGTCTTACCTGAACTCGGTATTTTTACCTCGGAAATATGTGGAGAACTAATTAAATTTCAACAATTGTTTTTTTGGACCAATCATTTTAAAAGTACAATGTGTTTGGTGCCAAGAACCTTAAAGGTTAGAAACTTGTAGCAACACAACAATTGTTTGCTAACGAAATGGTTGAGAAGATATGGTAAAGAAGGTAACAGCTAATACAACAACAACAACAACATACCCAGTGAAATCCCACAAGTGGGGTCTGGGGAGGGTAAAATGTACACAGACCTTACCACTACCTCATAAAAGTAGAGAGGTTGTTTCCTGGGAACCCTCATCTCAAAACCCAAAACCCATAAGCAGAAAGAACTAGATATGACAAAAAAGGAAAGGAAAGGAAAGGAAAGGGAACAGAAAGAGCGACTAATAATGAATAGCACAAGGCAGTATGTAAAAATATGTTAAAACTAACACATATACGACAGATAATGAGAACACATGATTAAAAAACACGTCCTCCACCTAACCCTACTATACCCCAAGGCCATGCATCCACCTAACCCTACCAATTAGCCTGC
>JAABOM020000084.1:2468232-2481964 GCA_011800125.2 Solanum clarkiae | reverse complement strand
GGTACCCCCCCCCCCCCCCCCCCCCTAAAAAAAAAAAAAAAACACAAAAGAAGCCTCCCTGTGTACATGAAAGATGGTTATCACTTGGTAGAGGAGATGCCTTTTAGGATATTCTACTTAGATTTACTGGAGATACCTAAGATAGTGTTGTATACCTTTGTTACCATCTCTAGTTACCAGATATTTCCCCGCCAAAAAGTTATTGTGCATGAATCCTCAGGGGTTGGCCTGGTGGTAATTGACTTGAGCCTTGGGGTTTTCTCCCTTTCAAGGTCTCAAGTTTGAAATCCACTGGGTGCAAACAATTTCTGAGGGCCATCGGATTGGGTAAATCCTGAATTAACTGTTGTGCACTTGCAGGAATCTCCTTGCTAAGGGCCAATGCACCCCCGGGATTAGTCGGGGCTTTGAGAAACTCGGACACCCGGTGCAAATAAAAAAATAAAAAATAAGTTATTGTGCATGTCAGTCATAATAACTATACACCTCTGACTAGAGTCAAGTCTTCGGCTTCTTCTCCGTCTTCTCAGACTAGCTGCTATAGCCTTGAATAAATATGTTACGTATTTCTTACACTAGGTTGTCATATTAGTTCTCTTAATTAATCTTTTTGGTGGTGTGATAATTCTGCAATTATTTTGTACTTACGTCATGTTATTTTGGTAGTTTGATGCGTTATTGAAATACTAATCTTTCAGGTTTGACTATACAAGCTAATATGTACTATAAAGTTCTCATAAACTGGGCCAGCCAAAAGGTGAAAAGTCTTTCTGCAACACGCAATGCATTTGACTTCAAAAATGGTACTTTCTTTATCACTCTTTGCAAGCTTTAGTAAATTGTAAAAATATTCAAACAGTAACAGGCATCACCAAGCTTTCTTGTACCACGATATGCTTCATTCTTTATTCTTTAGTAGTTCAAGTGAAAGATTAGTCTAAAAAAAGTGAATGATTAAGATAAAACATAATGCATGTTCATATTACATTATCTGATGCTTGTACTTTGTAGTCCACAGTTTTGAACGTTCCATGATAAATGCTCCTGGACCTTGTGTTTTATTTGCTACTCCCGGCATGATAAGTGGTGGATTTTCACTTGAAGTTTTCAAGCAATGGGCTCCATGTGAACAGAACCTGATAACTCTACCAGGGTACCATCTTTAGTTCACTTCTATTTAATATCTCATCATGAGACAAAAAGAAATCTTCAGTTCACTTCTATTTAATATCTCATCATGAGACAAAAAGAAAAGCAACATCAAATGTTAATGATACATCCTTTCCGTTGTCTTTTAATAAAAGATGTCTGGGTTCAGGGCCAGATTTATAGCCAATTTGTGGTGCACGTGAACCCATGGTCTCGAAAAACTAGTATTTTATATGCATATTCTTTTAGAATAGATCTAATATTATATGCCTGTTCCTATACTCCAAAAAGGTCAAATGGTGCACTTCGTTGAATGCTGGATTGTTTACCTTGAGGAACAAGGATCAATTCCCGCTTAATACTTCCTTTTTTTTCTCCTTCCTTTTGTGGTGTTATAGAAATTCTAGATCTGCCTTTGCTTCGGCTGAGTAAGCTGCTTCAAATATCAAGTATTTGTAATTCTTTTTTGCTTCTTGAATCTGAAACTCTTGAAGAAAAACTTATAGTTTATCTTTTCACTTCTCAGCATTACCAAAATGCTACTGAGAGCGTAAAATCATGAGAACTCATTCCATCAACTTTGTGAGGTGCGACAAAATTTTCATTGGATCTGATGTCTCAATATATATTCTTTCTTGTCGAGGTTATTGATACTGTGCTGAGATTCAATCTAAGTTGCGCGGACTCTTCACTTTTAATGCCGCACCGTGTCGGATTCTCTGAAAATACACTATTTTTGGCGAATCCAATACGCACCTGCGGACACTTTTGAAGAGTCCAAGCAACATAGCCTTCAATTGATGATTGTCAAGAGTTGTTTCATTACAGAAGTGAATGTATTTAATCATTCTTTCCTGCACCTAAGCGCTTGGTGGTATCTTTATTACCAGGAGAAAGCGGGAAGTCAGATTATAAAACGAAGCTCAGGATCTGACTTTTTGCAGTTGCTTTGGGAATGAGAAAATTGAAACTCTTTTGTAGGGATATAAATATTTCATTTGTAATGCTCATTTTTTGTTTATGTAGTATTTTATTTTTTTGTTGTTCCCATCTCATGTTTCTTTCCTTCTTCCCCATCAACTTTTCCATATAGGAGCTTTAAGGTCATCTAGATTCCATTTTAAATACTTCTCTAAGTATTTTCTATGGCAGCACCATGAATGGCGCATAGCAAAGCAGCATCCAATACACCTAATTGTGTTCTACCCTTTACTGTAAGACTCAGTTGAACACATAAAAGGAACAGTGGTATGCTTGCTTCATCATTGATTTTGGGTCATTGCCGCAGAGAAAGAAGTGAAGCTCTCATTTCTCTTTGTACACTTTTAGTCATAGGGATAAACTATTGCTCTTTATCACCATTTGGACTCTCTGGCTTCCTATTGCACCTTCTTTGTCACCATTTTACCTACACTTACGTTCTGCTATCCTTCGAATCGTATTTTTCAGATATTGTGTGGCTGGGACAGTAGGGCACAAGTTGACAAGAGTTAAACTTCCTACCAAAATAAATATTGATGAAAGCACCCAGATTGATGTGCGCTGCCAGGTACTTCTATTCTTGTATTCTCTTAAATTTATTTAATTCCATCATATACTAGCTCGTTCGTATCTGTGTAATCATACACTCCACTACAACGATGATATTTTACTCGAATGACTCTTCAAACAACTTTCATTGCCTACTGTCTGGTAATGATCACATTAAGAGTTAAAATGTGAGAGTTCCTGTCATTTTTCCTTCTGTACAAAATTGTCTTTGTTTCTTTGCTTTAGATTTCTACTTTGCATGTCATAACTTGAAATCACGGATGATTTATAGAAACTTTTCAAGTTTCTAAAATTTCAGTTGTTATTTAGCTCTGATCTTTCTAACTATGTAAGTGTATCTGTTTCTTGGATTTTTTGCCAGATTCAACAGCTGTCTTTTAGTGCGCACACTGATTCCAGGGGAATCATGGATCTGGTCAGATTTCTATCACCCAAAAATGTAATACTTGTACATGGGGAAAAACCCAAGATGGTGTCACTCTCGGAGAAAATTAAATCAGAGTTAGGGATCCCGTGCTATTATCCTGCAAATAATGAGTCTCTGCGGATTGAATCAACTCAATATATTAAAGCTGAGGCATCCAAATCATTTCTCCAAAGTTCTTTGTGCCCAAATTTCAAGTTTCTAAAAGCAATTTCAAGAGCAGACACTGACTTCATTCTTAATGAAAGAGCCGAGTCTTGTGTACAGGTATGTGATGACAGAATAGCTGAAGGGGCACTCATCATGCAGAAAGACCAGCACCCTAGAATTGTACACCAGAATGAGTTAATGGACATCTTAGGAGCAGAAAAACATAAAGTTCAGGTTGCTTACTGTTGTTCTGTGTGTGTCTCTGATGAGCTTAAAGATGTGGCTTTGTCGTCAGGAGAAGATAGGCATCGTGTGCTTGATAAACGCTCATTGCTGCATTTCCTATACTCAAAACTCTCAAATGCTGCTCAAGCTATAACCATTCAGAATGATGGCGACTGTCTCCAGATAGAGTCATTCACTGTCTCTCCCTGTCTGAAGGAGAAGTGTCCTCATAGAATCCATGTCAATCCTGATAGCACATATGAAGCAGTAAACTTTTGCTGCACGTGGTCAATGGAAGATGAGAAACTTGCTTGGAGGATCATCTCAATCATGAAGAATTTGATGCGTTCAGTTTAACTGCTCGCGCTCATCTAGAATTGAAAAAATGTTCTGATGATGGAGACATAGTTCAGTTTGCTCTGCTATGAAATGTCAAGAACCATTGTGTAGTCGATATTTGAAAATTTTACAGCATCTGGAGTAGTTGACAGAAGAGGGAAGAAGTCTCCGAAGAATTGTAATGCAGGGATTAGTAATCTCGGGATTAGAACGTGATGTAAACTTTTATGAATATTTGATTTAATGGATTGGAAATTAAATAGTATACAGTTCAAGTTGATGTTCAAGATTTTGACACAAAATATGTTTTAAGTTGATACTGACTTGAAGTTAACATTTAGGTTTATCAACAGTATTCAACATTGTTGTCTTAATTGTCAACATCCTAATAATATTATTAAATGACTTTTTTAGTAAGTATATTGTCTTAACGACATGATAAAGTAATGTGAGAATTATAGTGAAAAGATTAATATTGTGATTAGTGATTACTAATCCCTAAATTATCAAGTCCATATAATGTTTTGATGAATATTTTGATTCATTAAATAAAAATTAGAATACATGTGGCATAGTAAAATAACATGTATTTGGTTGTAGATTAGATTAAGTATTTCTTTTTATAATTTTATCCTTATTTTTAAAGTAAAGAAATAGTAACTAATCACTAATATTTTGATCCTTTAGGTATTCTATGAGAGATTTGCTTATTTTGGTATTAGATTTCCATGTTTGAATTTTGTGCAAAACTAATAATATCAAATTAGTGATATAGTAAGTGTCATTTCTATCTTTATAGTTGTCGTCCTGGTAGAATTTTATGAGTCACAGTTTTTCGTGAGTGTTGACTTATAGAATATGACACTGTCAAGGGCTCAGATGCAACTTTTTCTAAAAATCAGATGAGTGGGTCCGCAACGAGCTCACTAAGAGCCCTAGCAGGCCGAACGACGCCCAGAAAGATTTTATGACAAAGAATGACATTTATATTTCAATAGTTTATGTATAAGTTATAAATACAACGGTAATAAAATAAAAATATTATTACCCCTAATTGAATTTTATTTATTTTATTTTAACTTAACAAAAATTTTAGAAATTCATAAATAATTTTTCATTTTCTAATATTTAATATATATCAATTTTTTTTTAACTCTAAGAGTCCTCAAATGAGAAATTAAAATTTAAAAAATTCACAAAATAAAAAAAGCATAGTATTCTTTTTAAAATAAATTAGAAAAGGAAATATGACTAATAAATAAGAAATAAATTATTTTCCATTTCGCAAAATCTCCCTTATCCTTTTTGTCTGTCTTTTTAACAGTACAAAGCTGCTACAGAATTGTCAGTAGCCAGACACCCCTACCCCACGCCACGCCCCACCCCCCCACACCCTTCTGTGACACCATATTCGTCAAAATTTCAGCAAAAAAACTCAATACGTCAGCTAAATCAAAACTCTATGTTGATGACAAATCTCCATTTCTATCTCTAAAAAGCACCACTTGTCAACAAAGTAAAAGAAACTGATAATCAAGATTCATTTTTGTTGGCAAAAAGAGAAGAAAGATTGAATTGTTTCAAGAAAAATGCCAACTGAGCCACCCAATTTGGTTTCTTCCGACCCCACAACCCCACTTCTCCACCGGAGACCCGAAACCGGCAGAGGGGTTCGTCAGTCATCACTAGCGGTACTTCTTGGTCGGGTCACCGGGAGGCGTGGCGGCGGCGCGTCGTTGATGGTGAGGGAGACGGCGGCGCGTGAGCTCGATGAGCGTCGAGCTGATTGGGGTTATTCGAAACCAGTGGTGGCGTTGGACATGATGTGGAATTTGGGGTTTGTGATTGTTTCTGTTGTGATTTTGTCATGTGCTGTGGATGAGTCCCCTAATGTTCCGATTAGGCTTTGGATTTGTGGGTATGCTCTGCAGTGTGTGGTGCATGTGGTGCTTGTGTGGTTGGAATATAGGAGGAGAAGTTTGCAAGGAGGTACTGATGTACAGGGAAATGATGGTGAGGATGGTGAAGAGAGGAATGAGGTTTCAGGTATTGGTGATCAATCAAGGTAAAGCTCCGTTTTTTGTTCAATTAATTTGAGTTTTTTCATTTGTGTAGCATGTTGTTGGTGTGGTATAACTAATAGTTACAAATAACAACAAACCGAGTGTAATCCCAATAGTGGGGTCTAGGGACTAAGGAGAGAGCAAGACGCAAGGTAGAGAGATTGTCTCCGATTGACTCTTGTAACTCCCCTCCTTTATCCGGGCTTAGGACCGGCAATGGGAAGCTCATACATGAGGAGTTAGTTTCACATGTATTATACAAACAACAACAAACTCAGTGTAGACCCACAAGTAGGGATGGGGAAGTGGAGGGTAAGGTATATGCAACTATACCCTATCTTTATGAGGTGGAGGGATTGTTTCCTATTGACCCTCGGTAACTCCCCTCCTTTATGCGGGCTTGAACCGGCAATGGGAAGCTCACACATGAGGAGTTAGTTTCACATGCATTATATAAACAACAACAAACTCGGTGTAGACCCACAAGTTGGGTCGGGGAAGTCCAGGGAGGGTAAGATATATGCAACTTTATCCCTATCTTTATGAGGTAGTAGATTGTTTCTCATTGACCCTCGGTAACTGCCCTCCTTTAGCCGGAGTTGGGACTAATACTGTGTAAAGCTCATTCATGAGGGGTTAGTTTCACTTCTAATATAGCTCAGTTGGATCACATTTAAGCTCATGAGATGGTACTATGTAAATGGAAGGCATTCGAAGGGATTATATAGACCTAAAATCACATGAGGGTCTCTCGAAATTTATGTGAACTTAATTGAGAATTTGAACGTAACGGAAACAAATGGATTGGTGTAAGTGGTATTAACTAGTTGGTATAAAGTAGATATTGGTTGTATAAAAACATGAAATGATAAAGGAAGTGGTGGATTCTCTATCCTTGCTACGTGATATTGTTGGGATCAAATGAATATTTTCCTTTCATGGAAAGCACGTGGTTGAGGCCTTTCCCGTCAATCTTCTAAGTATCTTTAGCCTCAAAATGTCTAATTGTGACAACCCCACTAGCCTCTGATAAAGTTAGCAAAATGCTTAGCACCTATTTAAAGTACTTTATGGAATTTGGTAGTAGCAAGACTATATAGTGGCGTGCATGTAAAAATATGCGGCACAACTCCATCTCTTGCTTAGGCTCCAATAACCATGAAATCTTCATCTTCCCTTCTGATCACTGATTTGATCTGCTCCTTCTCTTAATCAAACTATTTGAACTTAAGTTGACGAGGTAACAAAAGAAACCTGATGCCAGTGCTCTCTGTCAGGTGCTACTATCTTGGCGTTTTCTTCTCTTTATTTCCTCTACAATTATTTTGTGATCCATTTGAAGATTTGCATGTTTACTCTCTCTAATTTTGCTATCATAGTACTTGAAATGTATTTGACAAGTTTGCTTTGTATGTAGTATATGTACAAAAAGACAAGTAGTAAAATTGAACCAAAGGAAAAATTTTGGTTGATCAAATGAAGTATGGTAATTGATTGTAATTCAGAAGCTGAAATCTTGATAATTGCTATATACTTCAAAGACATGAGCATGTTTAGTTAACAGAATGGCTAGATAGAATATTTTAAAGCTTATACATTTCACATGGATTCAAAGGCAAGTAAGTTTCGTAAGACTCCGTATGAGAGCGACTTTGGTTAGATTGTGAGAGGGCATTGATTAGTGATTTCCAAGGCCGCTAGCATAGTTTATTTGTAGGTCGCACCAACTGCTATCTTTTGGAACACATGCACACTTTTTTAGGGATGATTTCAAATATGTACAATACATTTATTAATTTATAAAAAATATAGTCATGTTTTATTTACATATAAAACAGCCAAAAATCATAGGAAATATACGGTGATTATGCAATATAGCTTGCCAAAAGTCAGAGAAAGTATACACTGACTTTGCAATGTAGATTACTTATAAATGAGCTAGGACAGATAGGAAGAAATCACCTAGTGTTTTTGTCTCTATTGGGATTTGAATCTGAGATCTCAAGGTTCTCAACCTTAGGCCGCACTTCTTAAGAACTAGAAAGTACAGCGTGATTTATTACTGTTTTCAGAAGTATAATCTTATCTTCATTCTTGAATGTTCCAACTACAAAGATGAATGACATTTAGTAGGGGAAGTTATATGCCATCTTATTGTGAATTCTTTCCATGAATTTTACTTTTTAAGGGTATTCAAACTATTATTTTACAGATATTCTAACTTATATTCAATGGTGTATCCAAATTTCATTTTATTGATCTGTGAGCATGAAATATGATATACACCTGATCTACCTATTCATAACTTATGCTTTACAACCAACATTGCCTTATAGGTTTCTGACCCATCTTTTTAAAGTATGATTGATCTTCTATCTCTATTCGTAGATTATCGCTGATTAACAATTGATATTTATTACCAGCAAGATGAAACTACTGCTTATATACTGTTCAACTTGGCTATGTCATTAGCAACTTTTAATCCTCTGGTTAAACAAATATATACATGTCTTCTCATCATTTGACTGACCATTTTAAATGTCTTTTGAGCATCAAAAAAGATATGTATTCTTTTTTCTTGTTTAATTCTTGCTGGTATAGGAGTGGCAAATTTAATTTATTGACTCCTTGCCATTTTGGACATTGCAGTGTTGCTAAACGATGTGAATATGTGAATACAATGGGGTCACTTGTTTGGTGGATAGTTGGATTTTACTGGATAGTTTCTGGTGGCGAAATTCTTTTACAGAATGCTCCACATTTATACTGGTATGTCAAGATCTATTATCACTTCAAGCCTTTATTTCTGGGAAGAAATCGTAAATGAGGAAAAACTTTTTAAAGTTATAATTTGTGTTAAAATTAGTCTTGCATTACAACACTTTTATGTTTCGTTGATGGTCGTATATGAGACTTGTATTTTGTATCTCTACTATTCTCAAATTGTGATTTTAAAAATCGCAATCCCCTTCAGGAATTCTTTCCTATATTTTATCAGAGTAATATTTTGGGATAGCTCAAGAATGTAAAATAGGTCATAGCAATGAGATAGGGTAAGGGAATAACCTGTTACCTATTGGGCTCTAATTGAGTTTTCTTAATTTCAATTCCATCAAGCATACTAGTAATACTTGCCCAGCTCAAATCAATTTCTTTAAACATGCTAGTAATATTTGCACAGCTCAAACAGATGAAATCTTTGGGATATATTTGTCTTAGATGCAACTTTTGATCTTTTCACATGTTAGGAAATGGTAATCGTGGAAAAGATGTTATCGATTAGTTCATGCATTGACATTTTTCATCTTTGCTGTTAATAACAATATAGGACCAGAGATTGAAAAGTAGATTTTTTTCCCCTAGTTATCTAGAGTTTTTAGTTGTTCCCTAAAAGATTAATATCTAATCTGTTTGGTTCAGCTGGCCGATTCATGTTTATGTCCTGGACCAGCTGAATTCTACATAGATCTACCATAGCATTACAGCATATAAGCTGTCATCTCATGAGAAGTCGTGGATGAATATTATTTTCGCAATGAATTGTTTTTTGTTTTCCTTTTTCTCCCTTTTTGGTGATCACCAGACAGTCATGTTTGATCACTGATGTAAAGTGATGCAGGTTGGCAGTTGTATTTCTGGCATTCGATGTATTCTTTGCCATCTTTTGTGTTGCTTTGGCATGTCTGATAGGAGTTGCTCTTTGTTGCTGCTTGCCTTGCATAATTGCAGTACTCTATGCAGTGGGTCAGGTAAGAGAAAGAATCTATAAACAATTACAGGTCAGCTACTTGGTATGTTTCTGGTATGATCGTCTACCTGTAATATATAGGAAGGTGCGTCGGAAGAAGATCTCAGGGTTCTCCCCAAGTATAGATTCCATGTCTTCAAGTATGAGGAAAAACCGAGTGCAGGAGCTGGTAGGATGGTACCAATTGAGACAAGCAGCGGATACCTGGCTACTGAACGTGTTCTTTTACCTGAAGATGCAGTAAGTTCATTTTGTGTCTAAAAAATGCTTAAAGCCAGTTATCATTTCTGTTAGGATCCGTATTATGCGACACATGCTGAATACTGATAAACTTAGTAGTATCTCTGAATTATTATGTCGTCATTACCAATACCTCAACTTTTTTTTTCTAGGAATGTTGTATATGTCTTACCTCATACGAGGATGGGGTAGAACTCCATGCTCTCCCCTGTAATCATCATTTCCACTCCACCTGCATCGTGAAATGGCTTAAGATGAACGCGACATGTCCACTATGCAAGTACAACATCCTAAAGGGAAATGAACAGGTTTAGAGCAGAGGAGAACGAGAAACAACGTAGCATTGGTTCAGGTTATAAAAGCCACTTATGGAAGCTCGAAACACTTACCAAATCCATATCTGAACAGATATCTGCTTTCCAACTAGTTGAGCTTCCTCTCATGATCACTTAGCATATTGAGATCTTTTCTGTAGCAAATTTTCTTCTGTAATAGAAAAAAGGTAGCAACCCCCGAAAATTAAAAACAAAGAAGGATTGGTCCTTGGCTCAGCTCATGTAAATTATCTTTGGTTCCATTTCTTTCCAGTAGGTATGTAGAATCCAACTCTTGTAAGTATATGATATTTTCTTGTGTGGTTTCGTCTCCAGTTTTTCTTTCTGCTGATTGACCTGTCCCTATGAAAACAGAAAAGTGAGTGAGAGTTTGATATCTAAATTTTACTCCATTTGTCAATTATGAGCTTTGCCTCTTTGTTGTCTGTTATTTTACTTTTAGGCTGTTTTGGTAATGCATCGTTGTGCGACTACTGAAAACAGTCTCCCTCTCCCTCGATCTTACTTGTGGGATTACATTGAATATGTCGTTGAGCTTGACAAATGAGTTCTTTTCTTGGAAGTTATGGAATTGAATGAAGGAAATGTTGTTTCTTACTTGTGGGATTATACCATGCTTACTTCTTATTATTCTTACACATTCAAATTAGGACTTTTTAAGATCTTCACTATTATAATGTCTGATTTAACAACAACAACATACCCGGTGGAATTCTACAAGTGGGGTCTGGAGAGGTAGAATGCATGCAAACTTTATTACTGCTTCACAAGATAGAGAGACTGTTTTCTGGAATCCCTCCTATGAAAAACCCATATTATAATGTATGATTCATTATATGAAAAATTAAATGAGCTGCAATTATTTAATTATTACTCTAGTAACACAGAAACTAATGCAACATGGATCATATTTCTTGCATGGGCTTACAATGTTAACAACCAGGGAAAGAACAGTATTTTTGGTCATTATCTATAAAAGACATAACAACATATCTCTCTCTTGAAATCATTTGCCTCGAATAATATCAAACTAGAAACACGAACGAATGAAAATAAATCTGGGCTTTTCAAGTTGTTTCTTTACCTAACTGATTATTTCATATGATCTTATTGATGATATCTATTTGATTCTTAATTTGCAAATCCTGTGATTTAAGATCTCGATCAAACTTTTTTTATACGATAATCTATCTTTCACCTAACATTTTCTATTGGAACAATGGGTGAAGGATCATAAATACATTTCTTCTGCATAAAAACGTGAAACATGAGATATGGGAGCGCAAATTTTATAGGTTGCTTTAATTCATAAGCTACTTTCCCAATTCTATTCACAATACATGTAGTGGCCAATAAATCAATGACTAAGTTTTTCCTTCTTACCAAATCGTATGACTCCATTCATGAGTGAAACTCTTTTAAAAAATTTAATTTTTTTATATCAAACTTCAAATCTCTTCACCTCTCTTTCGAGTAAGATTTCATATGGCTTTGAGCAATTTCTTTATGGCTTGGTGAACTAAGTCTAATCATACCATCACAACTTCATATAAGTGATAAATACTAGTTGAGAATAAGTTTTAGATTTATATGAATTACTTTTATTATTATTATTTTTAATTAGTGTTAATATTAGTATTACTTATGTATATTTTATTTTATTAGTTATCCCAAAATTATTTGAAACTGAAGCATAATGTGTTGTCTTATCTATCAATTTTTTAAAATATAGAGAAAGGCCTAAAATGCTCCTTAGCTATTTGAATTAGGACAAAACTATCTCCATCTACCTTTCGATCCTCAAATACCCTTGACGTCAATTTTTTGACTAAAAAATATTCTTATTTCTAACAACCCACACTCATAAGGTGGAAGAGGACAATATTGTACCGAATCTCGTAGTTAAAGACATTTTAGGCCTTTTCGTTAAAATAATTTGAAATAACTTAATATATGATCTCATATGATTGGCTTAATTTTGGATTGTATAATAATTTTTTTTTAAAAAAAAGATTGGTCCTCTGCTTTCTACGCTCATCTCCTCCACCGCCGTCCCCATTTCGTCTCGCTTGCATTTTTTTCTTCCTAGATCTTACCCACCTTTGATTTTTTTTTAACTTAAACAAGAAAAAAAAAGGAGAAAAATAATGAAGATATGCACATAGAAGTGATTAGTTTAATCAAAGATGATTTAATTAAGCAATTATGTGCTTATATAATATTTTCTTTTGTATGTGTCCAAAATTCAAAATAAAAAGAATGAAAATAACCTTTTTAAATATTTTTCGTCCCTATCCCGCCATGATAATAATACAAATAAAGAGAATATGAACAAGAAAATTTATTTTATGTTTGTGTCGTTGATATCCCAATTACGAATAAGAGATTAGAAAAAGAACAAAAAAATGGAATGAAAAAGACATTGGATAATTGCTAAAAAAAATATTTATATTGGTAAAAAAAATTATATTTTAGATGAGTTAGGTGAGTATGCATTTTAGTTGAATCTCTAGTTATGAGTTGGATTAATAAATGGAGGATTGATTTACTATAGTGTTGACACCCAATTTTTACCCTCCACGGTGTCAAATTAATTATCGTGACTTTATTTTAACAATTTTTAAACAATTTTATTTTCAAAAAAAAAAATTAAAATTAAAATATTAATTCGGGTGCGTGACTACACGCGCCCCTAATTCAATCCCTTCCCCGACCCTTCTTCTTCATTTATCATTTTTTTTTCAACCCTAAATCCCCAACCTAGCCGCCCAAACCTTGAAACCCTTCACCCGCCGCCCTTAATTCTCTCCCATTCCCCAAAATTCTTCAATTCCCCCAAACCCTTCACCCGCCGCCCCGCCATTAATGAAGCCCCGTTCCCCAAACGTCCCTCTTCAATACTTTCCCCTTCCTCATACATATCCCCTTCCCCAAACGCCGCTCTTGAATACTTTCCCCCCTTCCCCATGCATTTCCTTTTTCGGATTCCCATTTTTTTCCTTAAAAATACGTAGAAGAAACCAAAAAAAGCGGAGAGGACGAAGAGCGAAAAACCAGAACGGACGAGATCGAAAAAACAGAGAGAAACAAGAATCGGAAACAAAAAATCAAAAAAAAAATGAGGAGACCAGAAAAACCAAGAACAACCAGAAATCAGAAACGAAAATTCGACTCTTTGGTGGTGTTGAAACTTCGCAAGGCTCGTCGTCCAGTTCGCTGCCCCCAAAAAGGTAACACATTAATCCTATTTCTCGTTTTCGAATTTCATGTGTTGTGATTGTTGAAATTATCTCGAGATTACTATGGCTTACGTTTGATTTGTTGACTGGTGAACGCCTCGTTGCGTTTCTGATTGCTATTAGCTGACTGGAACAGTGACATTTGAGTTGACACGTCTTGAAGTAGTTATGTTTCGGCTAAATATATTGTCAATATTTGTTTATTCACTGCTAAATTGTAGAGAATGTTGTTGTTCTTTCGCTTGTTGTTAGCCGCTGCTAAAGTGATT
>JAABOM020000084.1:2440518-2460751 GCA_011800125.2 Solanum clarkiae | reverse complement strand
GAAGCGCAGACAGTTTAAAGAGCCATTTTGCTTTATTCCATCAATACCCCAAAGCCAAAAAATAGTGAATCTTTGGCTCCATCCGAGATTGATGGAAAAATATTCTTCCAAAATATAGCACTTAATTGCCCAGCCACGAGAAAACATCTCTCCCTGCATCACCATCTATATAAAATATGGATGATCAATCAAGTAATTTGTTGAAACTACTTGCCAACCTGAGGCAGTTGAAAGAGCATAGCTAATACATCCTCCTTTTGCCATTTCAGTTTGGAATTATGGACTTGGGAGCTCTACTATAATTGTTTTTTAATAAAATATATAAATATATATGTAGGGGAGAGGGGAACGGGAAATGAGGGAGGGGATCGCAAGGTGGGTAATTGAATCCCCTTACCAATAATGTGAAAGATCAGGTAATTAACCAACAAAACTACTAAGATCCCCCTAGCTCAAGCATAGTTGACTCTCTATTGCATTTCTGATTATCTTAGCTCAAGATTTAGTTTTAAAATGGCAGGAACAGTTTTTATGGTACTGAATTATGTTAAAAAACAGAGAAATTGAAGAGGTGTCATAAGTGTATACCTTATTTGTCTAATTTCTGTCCTTCCATGTGTCCAAATCTTCTTTTCTGCTTAATGTGTCATTAAATATATCAATAAAGAGTGACCATTCAGATACAGTCAGACGAATTTGATCCATATGGAAGTACTTTTTGCAACTCTTTAATTCTCTGTATTTTAAGCACAACGAAGTGAAGATTGGTTAATGAAGTGATTTGTGGCGAACTAATATGGTTTTTGAAGGGAATAAATGTCTATCAGTAGTATTACAAGGACATTTTTGTCTATCAACATTTGCTTTGAGCCTTCCAACCTTTATATTAATATACAGATTTGTTTGTCCTTTGTGAGTTTTCTAACTTGAAGGATGCTGCTCTTTAAGTCTGTAGATTATGGCCGCATGGCTGAAATACTAGTGCAAAGAGCAGGCTCACAGGATGAATTTACTAGATTGACTGCTATCACTTGGGTAAGTATGTTGATACGTATGTTGCTTGTGCACCATCTTATCCTGCTTTGTATTGACCGATATAGTTCTCTTCGCTGCGATGGCTTCTGGTGTAAACAATATGCTCGTGTTTTAACTTGTCAGATCTGTTTGAATAGATTATTTTGTGCCATGCAGATAAATGAATTTGTGAAACTTGGTGGTGATCAGCTTGTCCCTTATTATGCTGATATTCTGGGAGCAATATTGCCTTGTATATCTGATAAAGAAGAAAAAATAAGAGTTGTAAGTGGAAATGGTTCCCTTTTCCTTTTATATGTCTTGTGTGCTGTCATGCGTCTTATGTGTTAATTTTTACCATATTTTGCATACCATCATGTCTTTTTAGTTATTAGTCGCTCTTTCTGTTCCCTTTTATTCCCTGTCTTTCATATCTAGTTTATTTTGCTTATGGGTTTTTGAGACGAGGGTTCCCAGAAAACAACCTCTCTACCTCTATGAGGTAGTGATAAGGTTTGCGTACATTCTACCCTCCCCAGACCGCATTTGTGGGATTATAAGTTGCTCGGACTCGGGTACGGGTGTCCGATACGGGTGCAGATCCAGAGGTCGGATCCTTTATGATCTAATTTTTAAGATTCGGGGATATGGATCCATGTATGGATACGGGTGCAGGGATTCGCCTAAAAATAATTAAAATATCTAAGAATAGAGTGATTAAACCTAAATTATGTGGAGAACTTAAGGAGAATCCTGGAAAGAGATCAAAGAAAAAGGTGTGACATAGAAAATTCTATATAAAAAAGGTATTCCATTTTCTTCAATTTCACCTTAGCTTTTGTATTGACTATAGAAATCATTAAAATCGTCCAAATTTTCCCCATTGATTTTGGTCATAGTACCCGAAATTGGTTGACCAAATCAGACATGAATCCCACACCCATGTTGTGTCGACACGGGTACGGCACCAAAAGTGAAGAGTCCGAGCAACTTAGGTGGGATTCCACTGGGTATGTTGTTGTGTTTTCCCCTTTCTAGTGCTACTTTTCTTCATTATTCTTGCTTCTTTGTCTGTCATTCTCACTTTTCTATTTGTATGCGCTTCTCCCTTTTAGGTTTCTCGTGAAACAAATGACGAACTTCGTGCAATTGAGGCTGATCCAGCTGAGGGATGTGATGTAGGAGCAATCCTCTCTGTTGCTAGGAGGTACGAAGTTACTTATTGAGGGATGTTTGGATTTTGAAGATTTAAGTTGCACTGTCTTGATAGTAGATAGTACAGTAGATGTTCAATTAAAGAATTGATTAAGTTCATTAAATAATGGTAGTTGGCTTTTTGTGAAAAGTGATTTCTATAGTAGCCAAATACTTCTGACTATAGAACTACAACCTTAATACTTGAATTTTTATGTTCGTTGTCTTTGTTAAGAAATGAACCTTTGGCCTACTCAATCCCAAAAGCTGATTGTCCAATATTATATAAAAAGACAACAAACTTTTGCCTTAAGCAATGTGGGACTCGACACTCCTCCTCACGTCCGGATAACTGGAGAATGGCAAACGTAACATTGAGTGCAACTTTGCAAAACCACATCAACAAGGATCAATGGATCCAGATCAGATACCATGTTAACCTATCTGGTACGGTCTGACATGGATCTAGTTATGCGATGCTGCAAGATGAAATCAAATGTTCTTTTCTTACGACTTACGGTGCTGGTTCGTTTAGAGAGAACTTGCAATCTCTGGAGTTAAAGTACTCAAAAACTGAAATAATGTTCTGCTTATCTTTCCTAATTCAAATAACTTTAAATACAACATTGGTCGATTAACCACCCACCTAATAACAAAGGAAAAACTTCCTACTACTACTGAAACAAGAAAATGGAGGAATAAAAAACTCTGAAAAGCATAATTAATAGATAAAATGAAGTAATCTACTTTCTGATTTCTTTAATTTTTTTATGCATAAACCATTGGTAGACTAAAGGTGTGAAGAAACCAAAGTTATGCAATTCCTTTCAAATGGAAAGAAGCAAGTCCAATTTTTCTTCCCCTGGTGTTTGCTGGTGTCAAAAGAAATGCTCGCACCTGTTCATTAATCCAAGGGGTCCTCATGTCGACGGAATTTTGGAAAATCCAATTTTGTATATTTAGGAATCATGGAATTCCCACTAGTTCCTTATCCTGCTCTTGCAGCCACTGCTCACCTTTCGAACCTCAATTGTGACTGCCGCTTTCAGTTGCTTCAACATCTCCCTTCGAATTTGCTAAATCCTTTGTAAGTGCATCCAAACGATCAATTTCGGCTTCCCGTGTTGCTAAATTGATTGCACTTCTTCTTGGAACAAAGTCAACAATTGTGCCAATTGCTACTAGATTGGAAGTTGCATAACTCCTGGTTCTGATACCAAGTTATTACTGCTCTTGAAATGGATCTAGTTGTAGGACACTGCAAGATGAAATCAAATGTTTCTTCCCTACGACTTGTGATGCTGGTTCATTAAGAGAGAACCTGCAATCCCATGAGTTAAAATACTCAAAAACTGGAAAAATTTTCGCTTATCTTTCAATTGTATTCAAAATAACTTTAAATACAACATTGGTGGATTACCACCCACCTAATAACAAGGAAATAACTTCCTACTACTATTGAAATGAGAAAGTGGAGGAATAACCTCCTATAAGAAACAGGAAAACATAATTAATGGATAAGCTGAACACTATCTCAATCCTCAAAGCTAGCTCATGAGGGGATGAACCATAACTCAGTTCAGGAATTGACAATCTCTGTTGGGATGTGGGCCATTTTCTCTTCCCTGCCTTCCAACTAATTTTCTAGTGAATAGTTTTATTTAGTTCTATTGGCTAACCTTCCTGATTCGTGTCTCAATCTTGTGATGATGTCCTTTTTTTCCTGATATGGTAAAGGTTTCATTAAAGGAAGTACCAAAAAGGTACCCCAAAAATGTTACAAGTTCTTACAAATTACTAGATTCAAAAAAATGATACAAGACCCCAATAGCTGTATCAGTAACATTCCCAAAACGCCTATAAATTCCATAAGCTGATCTAAGTTATCTACTGTATCTCCCTTACGCCATAAGTACAAATTTTCAGGACATCTATTCCTTGACAAAAGCTAGGTAACTCCTTTGGTTCTCAAGGCATCTCTTATTCCTTTCCAACCAAATTGTCCAAGAGATACAAAGAGGTATAGTCTTCTAGTTTTTCTTCTGATCTTTCTTGACTTTCTGAGATTGCCAACATTATCCTGATGATCTCTTGTGCTGTTTTATTTCTATTGCCTATTGTTTGATCTTCATGAAGCAATCACTGCTATGTGTAAGACCAGAGAATTTGTTAGAGTTATGTTTCAAAAGCAATTGCTTAGACTGGAAAGTAGAGTGTATCCTTTAAGCTATAGGAGTTTGAATAGGTATACTACATCGCTGATAAGAAAGACTCACTGGCTTTGAACCTCACATAGAAGTGGCAGATTCTCAGTTAACTCCTGCTATTGGAACCTAAACTCTGGAGCCTTCAACTTCTAGCATTGACTTGGAAAATGATTTAGGGAACTAAATCTCCTCAGACGAGAGCTCATCTTTTGGCGTTAGCTCATGATGCATGTCCTAAACAAATTTGCGAGAAACAAATGCAGTGAAGCAGAAGTTTTTGCGTGGAAAAGAAATTGAGAGCAGCAAACACTTATTTTTGCTCTGTGCTTTAGCTGGATAACTGCGGAACCTGCTTTTGAATAAATTTGGGGTGAGAGGAGTGATACCAAATGCTATGATGGAACTCTTGTGCTGCTGGATTGGATACATGTGTATGAATGAACCAAGGATCTTATGGAGAAAAAACCCAGCTTGTGTGTGCTGGATGAGATGGAAGGAGAGCAACCAGAATACTTGAGGGAATATACAGTTGTCCATATTTTCAAAAATGTCATTGCCTAGATCTGTTAAGTCTCTTATGAAATTTTCATAATGCATGAAAATGGTACAATTCATTTGTTCTATGCAACCGTGAACATGCTTCCTGAATGGTTTCCACCCTTTTCTACTGCCCGAATGCTTGGCTATTAATAAATTACATATAGAAAAAGCTTATTTTCACCATTAACCAATTTAATAAAAAAATGCGATTGGATTATTCATGAAAAAAAATTAAAATCAGAACATAAGAGAGTTTGTGATAAGAATAGTTGTATCCAAGTGGCTGCATATTTTATGTATTGCTTCTAGTTAACTTTCTATCTCAATTTGTTTATCAGGCAGTTGTCTAG
The DNA here is from genome assembly GCA_011800125.2 of Solanum clarkiae. Classification (NCBI taxonomy): domain Eukaryota; kingdom Viridiplantae; phylum Streptophyta; class Magnoliopsida; order Solanales; family Solanaceae; genus Solanum; species Solanum clarkiae. The sequence continues at coordinate 2,455,446 of JAABOM020000084.1, read as the reverse complement.
TGAATGGGAGGCAACACGTATTGAATCATTACATTGGATATGGACCCTGCTTAATGGACATCGGTCAGAGGTGATGACCTAAAAGTTCTTGACGTTCATCTTGTTTATTCTTTTGCACAATGATGACACTCTCAGGGACTTACTGAATGACATAGGAGTTGATATCTAAAACGACACTGGTTTTCAGTGGGGATAGAATAATATTATCTATTAATGCTGAGTGTGGAGCCAGAGTTGCTAAAAGTACTAGGTCATGTATTGTTGGAATGCTTTTTAAAGAACAAGGACACAAGGTTTTGAAAAGTATTTTCTACAAGAGAGGTCTTGAATCATGTTTGAAACTCACAATTTGTGTATTTCACAAATTCAATTTTTCATTTAGAAACTTACTGAATCTGCATAGAAGAAGCAATGGGCTTTAGAAAGAAAGAAATCTCGGTTCCCTGCTCTTTGTGGTTGCCCTTGACCCTACTCTCTCTCTGCCCTGGAATGAGAAGGAGGGTTTGGGAAATGTGTGCTATTTTTTCTATAATCTTGGAGCCATATTATACTCCTATGACATGGTTATTCTTCTACAGCTGCAAATGCTTATTGAAGAACGAGAATGTAAGGTTTTGAAAAATGTTTATCGAAACCTACTTGTGTATTTCACAAATTTGTATTTTTAATTTTTTTATTTTACATCTATGGGGGCATAACCATATATTTTTTTATTTAGTTACTAATTGAATTTGCATAGAACAAGCAAAGGGCATTAAAAGGAGAGAATTTTCAGTTCCTTTCTCTTTGTGGTTGTCCCTTCTCTATCTGGGATGAGATGGGGAGCTGGGAAATGTGGTGCTAGTTTCTTCAATAATCATACAGCCATATTATACTCCTCCTGTGACATGGTTATTCCTCTACAGCTTCATCACCTAAGGTTCTGCTGCATCATAGTTGCATTTGATGTTGTCATGTTATATTCTATCAAAATAAAGCTCATTATTCATGCTACTATATTTGTATTTTCAGGTAAAATCATGCATAAAAAATGGATTTACTATAATCATGACAAGTTTTTTGCATTATTAATTATGTGTATATGATAGATATTTGATTCTACTTTCAGAAGTGGTATTATATATTTTGATACTGGGATATGTTCATTGATAGCACTTAGATAATGGAAGATACCTTATTTTCAGTCAATCAATATATGTTTTGTTCTCAATTTTTTTGTGGGTTCTAAAGTTTGATCCGGTAAGTGAATGTTCATGTTTCCAATTTTTCAAAACAGGTCTTGGTTTTTCTGAATGACGTCTTTGAAACTCTCTTAAGAGCGCTATCAGATCCCTCTGATGAGGTATCTCCTATTGCTTTAGTTCTTTTTTATTGAGTTTGTCATGCTGGTTTGCTTTGCTAGGTAGCCATTGTTCTAGCTTCTGCTCAACAAAGCTATATCCCAGAATACTCAACCGATTTTTCTTCGACTATAATTTTCTCAAAGTTATTTTAAATAGTTTAAATCATTAACAATGTTGACTTGTAGCATTTTCGTGCAATTTTCAAGAATATACCCGATCGTAGTACATCCTTCAAAAGGAATTAATTATAATTAAAAAGAAAAAACAAAACCAGTTTCATGAAAGATAAATGAGAAGAAAATTTCTAGTCATAGAAATATCTGAAAGGGAGACAAATTCATAGAAATATCTGAAAGGGAGACAAATCTGTTCAAACTCAATTTTTTTAACAATTCATGGTTTATTACTCATATAAATAATATTAGTTTGAAGATCAATGAACATAGATGAGGAATTTAGGAAGGCAAGTTTGAAGCCAACTTAATAGGTGTAAATACAAGTAAACAAAGAGACCAATAAAATGAAATGGCTCTTAGGCATCATTAATATGACTGAACATTATATTTTATAAAGCTATTTATGTTTTTGCATATTATATAATTGTTTAATTTATTTTAGGAGGACATAAATTCAATATTTTAGGATATTTTCGTCTTTCAGCATTAGACTTAAAGACTTGTCCACTTTTAGTAAAGTATGATAAAAAAATTATGCTGGAACCTTATTACCTTAGGGCATCTCCAATCTTTAACACCAAATTTTACATAAATTGGTGTCAGCACTATTTTAGTGTAAATCTACTCTAACCCACAACATCAAATTTTATATCAAAAAGGAATATTTTTCTCTCTTCATTATTATATTACTATTTCTTATTTGGTTGGAATTTGCTAAAAGTTTTGTATAATGAGATAATATTAAAATATTCAATAAAGTAAATTTGTGTGATAAATTTGGTGCAACACTATTCACACACTTAGATGATGTAGAATTTGGTGTTAGGTCGGAGCTCCAAAACACCAAATTTTACACCAAAATAGGATTTGAAGTAAAGTTGGAGATGGTCTTATAAAAAACATCTATGCTTGACCCTTATTAATCTGTCTTGAAGTGAAAATGAAAGTTAAAGATGATATAAGATAATGGGTTAGCCGGTTAGATCATTGCCTCTCAGTCCAAATTTTGTTCGAGAATGCTGAAGTCATCCATCTAACTTCCAAGTTTAAATACTAATCTCTAATGAGTCTAGACACCCACTGTTCAGAAAGGTGATTTTAGAGGGTGCTTCCTGCTATTTTGTTTGTTTCTGAGTCTTCTTTAAATTCTCTTCCAGGTAGTGCTCTTGGTGCTTGAGGTGCACGCGTGCATAGCTGAAGATCCACAACACTTCCGGCAGCTAGTTGTTTTCCTAGTTCACAGCTTTCAGCATGATCACTCACTCCTGGAGAAGTAAATGTTATATTCTTTTGTTTCTTGGGGGAAATTTAATAATGTCTTGTGTTGTTTGGTTTATTGAAGATTCTTTTCTGCTGGTATCTTATCTTTCAAAATCTCTTTCAGACGTGGGGCTTTGATAATTCGACGGCTATGTGTACTTCTAAATGCTGAAAGAGTTTACCGTGAACTGGCCACAATACTTGAAGGAGAATCAGATTTGGACTTTGCTTCTGTGATGGTTCAGGTTTTACTTATTGCTTATTTATCAAGAGAATATTTTTGTTTCCAATATACAGAGTGAAGCTGCAACGATATAGAGTTCACTTTTTTTTATTTAATTAAATTACGTGTGATCACAGAACACTCAAACTGATATTTAAGTATGGTGCTTAATGTTGTCTTTGCTGTAAGCTGAGTATGCTGGTGTTTGTTTCAGGCTTTAAACTTGATTTTGCTTACTTCACCTGAGTTGTCTGACCTTCGGGAGCATCTTAAACAATCACTGGTTAAAGATGCTGGGAGAGACTTGTTTCTTTCTTTGTACTCATCTTGGTGCCATTCACCAATGGCAATGATAAGCCTCTGCCTGTTAGCTCAGGTAAGCCTTACAGCCTGCAAGTTTCCAGGCATACGTCATACCTGTATCAAGCATTTGTTACCTCTGTTCATTGTGAATATAGTGAGCTCCGTCTTTCTTACAGTCGTATCAGCATGCAAGTTCTGTCATTCAGTCTTTGGTTGAAGAAGATATCAATGTGAAGTTCTTGGTGCAACTACATAAGTTGATCCACCTTCTGGAGACTCCAACCTTTGCTTACCTTAGGCTTCAGGTGTTTTGAATTTCTCCTTTTACTGATTATGAAACCTAGAACTTTGAATTCCTTTTATCATCTATGGTTCTTATGATCCAGAGAATAAACATATGAATGTTTGTAATTCCTTTTGTACTGCAGTTGACCTGTAAAAGGGAATCTAGTACTAGAGAAACCTGAGTGTCTTATAACTTCTTAGCGTGTATGTTTATCTTTTAAGCAGCAGATTGAAGGGAAATGAAATACATATGTATTTTTCTTTAGAGTAGATCAGTCTAATTTTTTGGTCGTGAAAGCTCAGTTCTATTAATATAGCCGGCCCAACTTAGTTGATTGAAGTGTAGCTATTAGTTTTTTTGTAAAAGTGCTCTTCTTTGCATTTAGCGTGTTCTGTGGAGTGTGCAAACAAGACTTGTGGAAAAAATTTCTTCTCCAGTCTCTATTTGCATACGTACTATCATTGCATTACTATCATACCCCAAACAAGAAGGGAAATCAGGTTGGATTTGAGAAGCTCATTGCATTACTATCATTCTACCTCGACAATCTGCTTTACTGCACAAATAAGAGAAATCCTGTATGATATTCTAACATTGCTTTTAACAGACTTCAAATTGATGACCTGCTAATGGGAAGAAGTATAAATTAAGGTTGCGTGGTGGCAATGTTATATAGTTGAAAGTTGTATCCATTGATTCTCATGATTTGTTCCACAGTTCGGATTTTCATTGTACCCTTATCAATTGCCAGCTTTTCCGTGTCTTTTTTGCGGAGCTGCAAACTCATAATTGCTTGTCTTGATACCCTATACTTTTTTCTTTGGTAAAAGAAAGTGCATTTTACCTACAAATTGTTGCTGCATTGCTGTTTGAAGTCCCTTTGCTCTAGTGATCTGTTGGTGCTCAAATGAAACCTTGCTATTAACTGCAAATATTAGGGGTGATAAGATTAATTCTTTATCTAATATCTAATTTGTTGTCGTTGATTTCTCCAACAACTTGGATTCTTTTTGCTGCATTTATTTTTTTAAAAAACATTTATTGTTTCTGCTTTACCTGTTTTATAAGTTGGTGGTGTTATGTCCAAGACTTGCGCATCATATAGGATATTCAGGAATGTAAATTTTTACTCCTAAATCTGAATATCTGTTCAGTGCAAGTGTGAATCTTTTACTGGTTTTATATTATTTTGTTTGTTCTCAACTTGACGTACAAGCAAGTTTATTGGATTTTTCTCATTTTCACGTGTAAATTCTCTTTTAGGAGTATTCTGATGGCTCTTTTTCTTGCAGCTTCTTGAACCTGGAAGATACATATGGTTATTAAAAGCATTATATGGTCTGTTGATGCTTTTGCCACAGGTATGTTTATCAACCACATCTCATTTGTGATGCATGCCAGGAAAAATTTGCATTTGTACATTTGCTTGTGCAAGTTGAGTTTCTGTCGAATCATATATTTAAGAGTAGTGATAAAAAAATCAATCAGTAGGTCACATTAGTTGTTCAATCCATTTACTACTATTATATCCTAAGGGTTAGCATGTCATGGCTATTATTCCAGCTTATACTTGAGATAATCACTTGTCATTTTGTTTTTTTTGAAAAAAAAAAAATTTATACTTTTGGCGTTAGGACTAGATTGGAAAACCTTTATTATCTCTGCTATCTTGCATCAGTATACGTACCGGGTAACTCGACATCTCCAGCCCCTAAGGCTGAGGCAAATAGAAAAAAACCGCCTACTGTCATTTGTCTCTACTGGGATTTGCGCATAAGTTGGTTTTTATGTTAAGTAATTTAGCGAACTCTTTACAAGAGCTTATACAATTGATTTTCCTGATTATTATTCTTATATGCACAACTTATAAGTATTAAGCTGCACATAAAGTTTGCTAAAGTAGATGTTCTTTATCAATTGATGTAGCAAAGTGCGGCCTTCAAGATTCTTCGTACTCGGTTGAAAACTGTTCCTTCATACTCCTTCAAGGAAGAGAAAGCTGCACGAACATCATCTGGGATTCCCTTTTTCAACAGTGGAGGTGGATTACAAAATTCCGAGGATGGCAACCCAAATGAGAATTCACATGATATGCATAACGGAATAAACTTTGCTTCTAGGCTAAAGCATTTTAAGCAGATTCAGCAGCAGCATCGTTTGCATTTAAAGTCAGAGACCCATTCACGCTTTAGTTCTGCTTCATCAACAAAGGTTCGTTTTTCTGATAATGTTTTGATTGTATATTACACTGATACTTTTCCAATAGTTAAATATCCGAGGGTAGAAGTATCCTATATATTAAGGTAATTAATTATTTCCACCATGATGCACTGCTTGTCTGTCTATCTGGGTTGAGTATGGAGAAAAAGGGTTCTTAGACTTCTGGGTTATGCTTTAAATGTGCCAATGACAAATGATGGACATACTGTTATGGGTTGCATTCACAATAAACAAGTGCTTTGTAATGAGGGTTGCATGTGTTCCATTATTCTGATGTTCCATATCTCTATTATGTCTCTTTTATATCGGAGAAATACCTGGTGGGCTTCTATCCAACTCCAGTTGGTGCACAAGTTCACAACTACAGGGAGTGTAGTCCTACTCCTCTAAGACCGCTACCCTTCTCCCAACTTAAATACCAGACTTTAAGTTCGAGTCCATTTCGTCACATACTTGTTATTCTTTCACCACTGAAATGTTGAAGAAACCTTTCTTTTCTAAAGTTTGCGCTTTGAGTGCGTTGTAATCTTAGCTTTAACATATCTGAATTCAGGAGTTATGAAGACCAATCAATCTGCTGCAGCGACAGACTTGAACAGGCTTCATTAAGAGCATCGCCCAGTGCAGTTGCATCTTCGATTGTTTTCCATTGCTCTCCTAAGTGAGGTTTCTTATACAGCAATTTTGATTTGCTTTCTTTTCTTTTTCTAGAAAGCATAGTCAAGCTCAGCTAAGTTGTAAATTGTATATCTTGGTTCCTTTTTGGGGTCAAAATTCATTGAGTTGGAAAAAGTGGAGAAAGGGTATTACTTTTAGCTTGGATATTCAAATGCCATTTTTAGATGTCTTTGAGAGACCTTTAAAGGTAAAATTAGCCATGTGGTTATGTTATTTTTTTGCTGAAGGGAAGCCTCGGAATAACATTAAAATTATCTCCGCCACACTTATAATGCTCACGGGTTTGAGTCGTGACCAGCCACTGGTGCGTGTGTCAAGGTAGACTGTCTACATCACACTCTTTCGAGGTGTGTCTTCTGTGAACCTTGCGTGAATGCGAAATGTTTTACGCACCGGGCTGCCTTTTTACCATATGGGCAAATGGGTAGACGCCTAGGAAATAAAAAGTTCCTATTATTCATGAGTCTCCTGTTACAAAGAAAGATTCAGTTTGTATTATGGAAACTTTATCTTTCATCTCATTCTATGAAGGGGTTGTTTGGTAGGGTGTATAAAAATAGTATTAAACATAGTGTATTAGTGTTGTTTGAATTAGTTATGCTAACACTAGTTTTTACCAAAAAGGTCTTAAATGTCCTCAAATTATTGAAAATGGTATAAAAATGTTCATCCACATTGTGAAAATAGTTCATATTACAAAGAACTATTTATAAAATATATCTAATATAAGTTTCATTGATGGATACATTAATCATACGCTTTAAATCATTTATAATACATTGTGTCAATTTTTTACAAAATATATTTTAAAATACTTTTAGTACATTTATATTGCATGCATAATTCACTTTTAATACAAGTATAGATTTATTATAGTATTGCTATAAATGGTAGTAGCAGTAATCTTTGTTATATTTTGTTTTGAAGATATAGATAAAAGATGTTTATTAGGTATATCCACTATGTATATTTGTAGATATCCTTCCAAGTTATACGGTTATAAGTAGGTTCTCTTACCTAATGTGCACCGAATGCAATATTAAAAAAAAATTAAAAAAAAAATTTAGTAAGCATAAAATATTAATAATAATAATAATAATAATAATAATAAATTTAGTGCAATATTAAAAATAAAATTTTAAAAAAGTATAATATAGATGTGAACTTTATTTTTATTTTGTGGAAATGGAAAAATTATTTTGTAAGAACCTCGCTCAAGAAAAAGTTGAAAAAGAAGCATAAACTAAAATAAGATGAAAAGATAACAAAAGCAAAAGAAATACTAATAGATATGAATAAAATTCTGAGACTAACAAAAGACAAAAATAATATTAACACTCATGGTATAGAAAAAAAAAACTCATTTACCTACTAATAATTTAGGGGTATTTACGATATGGATATAAATCGATCCAAATTAGAAAATTAAATTAATTGATTAAATAAATCGACTTTATTTAGATTAGTTTGATTTTAGTATTTTAAAAATTGACGGTGTTTGATTTGAATTTGAATTTGTTCGAAAAAATCAAATTATATTAATCAAATTTCATTGACAAGTTATGTACATATATTTTAAAAATTATACATCTATAATATATTATTTATAAAAATAATTTGAAAGATCTTATATACGTTTTCATCAAATTTTATTTTTTAATCTATTTATGAAAGTATAAATGCCCAACAAGAATATTTATCTTATTGATTTCATTTATATAAATGTCTGATAATTCTTAGTGGGACTAGAAATATTACTATATCTTCTTTCTAGGCTAAAATAGTGAATTTTGAAACTTTCTTCATAGTAAATTTAATGATTAAAAGTTCTATAATATTAGTGGTTGTAACTATCTTTCGTTTTGAATAGAGTGTTGTCACTTTTTCTCCATTTTGAATGCATCATTGTTTTTATTTTTATGTATGATCAATAACCAAATAACCAAACTAAACCAGACTAAATCGAAACTGATAACAACTTAATTGATAAAAATATATTATAATTGATTTAATTTTGATTTTGACCAATAACTGAACCAAATCAACTTGTTAACCCCTAAATAATATGCTATTCTAATTTTCGATCTGTGTGCCTCTTGAAAATTTCACATTCTCTAATCCCATATTTTAAGGTAACAAGATAGAAATTTACGATCCTTTATAACAAACTTTTTTTAAAAATTGATTTTACCAAAATGAATTAATATAACTCAATCTAAATTGCGTTATAAACTAGACAACTTTTAACTTTCTTTTTCATCATTTTCAAGATCTTGGGATCTCAAAAAAATGTTTTTAGTCATAAGTAATTTTGAAAATTGCGAAACATTTGAATTGATGTATCCTGCATAACTAAATGGTTATGTCTAAATTTTATACAAGTTCAATATAAATCATATTTTTCCATTTTTATTCTTTCCAAACTCCACACATTCATTTAATATATCATTTATTTCTCATACAAAATTCAACCTTAAAAATTTAATTAATGAAGGGTAAAATTGGAAAAAATTTCCAACATATCCCTTGAAAAGTGAACAATTCACTTATTTTGAAACATAAAAAATTTCCCAACAATTCACTTAATATGAAACGGAGGGAGTACTGTTATCCCCTTCGTTTACTACTTGTCACTATTTCACTTATCGAAGTCAAATTATATGAACTTTGATCAATTATTTTTTAAGATATTTTTTTCATCATATTAATATGAAAAAGATTGCAACTTAAAACATTTTTCGTACAGTTTCAACTATTTAAATTTTAGATTTCAAATTTAAATTAAATTCAACTATCTAAAATTTAGATTTCAAATATTAAATTTAACTATTTTAATTTAGCTTTGAAATTTAGTCAAGTTGACCTAAAAAATAAAACAATGACAAGTAAAAATAAACAGATAAAATACTAAACAACACATTAAAATTTTGGTAAATTTCTTAATTTATTTGGTCAAACTTTTAAAACTTATTTCAGAGAAATTTGTCCTTTTTTGTGTCAAAAGTGATCTTGAAAATGTATTTTTGGAGAGTCATACACCTCAATTTTCTAAAATAAATATTTTAGGCAAAATATAGAACTTTGGTCAAACATGTGGAATTGATGCCTTCTACATAAATAGTAAATCACTATAAAAATCATTAGCTATTAAATAATTAAAAATAAATATTTTTCTTAAAATAGTTGATAAATGTTCCACTTGTCCTTGGCCTTTTAAATCATAACTAATTCATCTAATCTTGTCCGTATTGTAAGGACAATTCAGTCCTTATCGTGCATGCACGTAATAAACTTTCTAAATTTACCTTAAAAAAAAAATAAACATCAAAATCTCAACTTATAATTCCTTAAAGATCTCAATAAAAAACAAGCAAAGGTAAAATTTGAATTATTCATCAAAAGATCCTTAATTATCTCTCTCTAATCTCTATCCAATCTTCTCTAATAATCACAAAGTCGCTTCGTTCGTTCATTTGAAAAATTTAACTTTATTGATTTTTCCTTTCTGAAGATAATGGGATTGAAATCTTTGTTCAAAATCAAGAAAAAGCGTATCCCTAAGGCAAACCCTTTTGCCCATGAGGACAATCCAATGCCTGTGAATCTATCGAGGGTAACCTCGATAGATTCACGTGCAAGGATCGAGGAGGAACTAGAACAAGTGTTCAAGAAATTCGACGTGAATGGAGATGGAAAAATTTGCTCATCGGAATTAGGGTCCATCATGGCTAGCCTAGGGTACAACGCGACGGAGGAGGAGTTGGTCAACATGATACGTGAAGTGGATTCGGATGGGGATGGGTTCATTGATTTGCAAGAATTTATTGAGCTTAATACGAAGGATATCAATTCTGATGAGGTTTGTTCATTTTTATAAATCTATACTCTTATTGTTATTACTTAACTATTCAAAATAGGTCACTTTTTGTGTTTTTTTATTTTTAAGGTACTTGAAAATCTTAAGAATGCATTCTCGGTGTTTGATATGGATAAGAACGGATCCATCTCCGCCGAGGAGTTGCAAACCGTTCTCCGAAGCCTCGGAGAGGATTGCACGTTGGGGGAGTGCCGGAAAATGATCAGTGGTGTTGATTGTGATGGTGATGGGATGATTAATTTCGAGGAGTTTAAGATCATGATGGTAAATGGTTCTCGCTTTGATGTGATGAATGCTGGAATTGTGTAAATTTAAGTAGGTTCTTTTAATTTCATTGTTTAATTCGAGAAGTAGAATTTCAAATTCTATATAGAAAAAAAAAAAAACAAAAAAAAAGGATCAGTAGTTGTTCTCATTACTAAAAAGTCGCTAAATTCCAATGGATATTTTTGACGACAGGTTTTCTTGTCACAAATTCCTTATCGACTAGACAAATTCTGACGTGATGTTCGTAGAAAATTAGCGAATTTCTGTCTCTTTTATTTTATTTTTATAAATTTCTTATTGTTAGAAATTCTTATATGTAGTTCCAAGTTATGGAATGATGAGCAAATGGGATTAGAGGATTTAAAGAATTATTATTGTTGAATGATAATTGGAGAGGTATTATGGGTTGTAACTTTTCTCTGTCATATTGGCATTTCTAATTATTGCAATCGTTAAAACATTAATGGCCAACTTATGAGCATGTACATAAAACTTCCCTATTTTGAAATTTTCAAAGTTAAAACCCCCCACCATGTAAATCAAGAAACTTGAAAAGGGAAAAAGTAAAATATTAAGTAATCACATGTTGTAAAGAGTTAATTATCATTTTTTTTTTCTTACTTCTTATTTAATTTACAAAAATTTCTTTAAAAATATGGAATCCAGATTCAGTAATTTTGGATATATTAATTCAGTTCTGGGAACAAAAATTAGAATTTTTAAGTATCAGCAGATGATATTTAAAACATGATACATCAAACATAAAGATAATTTAAAAATTAGAATTAGTATATCTGAATTATTAATTAATGTATTCGGATGAAAAGAAGGAATTTTTAAAAATAGTTGAAAATAATGATAAATATGATAAAGTAAAGAAGTGTAATTATTAAAGAGAAATATATACAAATATGTGCACGTACATTCAGAGAATTAGTATCTTTTTGCAACAAATGTATATGTCTTATATATTATTATACAATATATATATATATATATGAACCTTATAAAGTGCATAACAATGTGTATAATCACATAAACTTTACTAGTTATAGTGACAAATTACATTTTCTAAGATTTTAAACTACAATTCTTGTTTCAAACCAATTCAAAGCTTTGCCAAATAACTTCAAATTTTGTAAAACAAGCTCGTTAAATCATCTCGAACAAGTCTAAACAATATGCACGCTGATAAATTACTTTCTAAATCTAATTTTCAAAACGTGAATCTTTAATTTGAAATCATATTTGTTCAATTAATAATGTATTGATAGTATGACCAAAATAATATCAAGTTAGAAAGGAAAAGAAAGAAGTCTAAAAATTAGTTTTGAAAATAGTTTACAAATAAAGGGTAAGTGGGTGAAAACGGGAGAATCTTAGTAGCTCAATTGGTTGGTTGTCTGAACTCGTACTTTGTTGGTGATGGTTAAATCAATTCCTCACATTGTAATTCCCTCCCCCATTTCCTCTTCCCCTTTCCCTACCCCCAATTAAAAAAAAGTGATTGAAAATGTAATTGTTTTACATTAATTAAATTTGAAGATTCTTTCTTTCTTTATTTTTTGGTTTCACTTTCTTTCAATTTACGTTAAATTTAGTCGGTAGAGTTTGTTAGATATATGAACCAAAAAAGGTTTATTTTTTAGCAAAATAGTGGACCAAATTGCTTAAAAGTATATTAAGGACCATTTTGAATCTATACTCAAATATAAGGTATATTTTTGTTATTTTCTCTCCTATTTAACCCATGAAATTTACTTTAATTAAATTGAGGAATTAGTTAGAGTTTAGTTACACTATCCTTTTGGCATGATTTACTCTAAGATGAAATTTTGGGCTTTCAAAGCAGCTTCTTTTTTCGTTTGATTTGTCGATATAAACTGTAATAGGATGATTGAGACTTAAATTTTATTTTATTTTTAATTAAAATATTATCTTTATAATTAAATATTATATAATATATTCAAATTCAAATTTAATTAATTTTAATATGAATACAAGAAAAAAATGTTTTCTTTTGTTACAATTTATGGCCAACTAGCCGTTTTATCATGATTGTGTTTTAATTGATGACTTATAAAAAACTTCACTTTTGTGACCCCATGACTTTAATTTTCAAACTTTATTTTTCACTTTAAAAATAAAAATTATTTTTATCAATTTTTATGATGAAACATGATCAAACAACTTTGATTCGTTGAATCCCATCCCACTAATTTCCAAATTTAAAATTTTGAAAATTAAAAACAACGTTTCTCTCATTGGACATACTTTTCACCGATGAATATTTTCTATAATATTAAAAATTTGAAAGTTGAACGTCGTTGAATATTTGGTCTCCTACTCTCTAGTATTGAAATTTGAAAGGTCATTAATCTTCTCGTTAAACAACGTCTTAACATTTGTAGACATTCTAATCCTCTCAGTTCTTATCGATATAATTAATAATTTAAAATATTTAAAAGACATATAAAAAAAATTAATCGATTCAAAATTCTATTAGTGACAACATAAGTTTGGACAAAAAATAATATGTATCATTTGAAAACTATTTAAAAAATATCATAAATTCAAATAATTAAAAAATTAAAAATCTATTACAATTATTTAACTTTTCAAATTCTATTTGAATCACATAAATTAAAAAAATAATATATATTGAACTGCTGATACAACACATGACATTTGCTTTGCTACTAGTCATTTAATAAATCACACTTCAACTGAACTTAGCTTTATTCTCCGTAGAGCTACTCAAATAGCAAGGCAACACATAACTCGATTTTAATTCTAGTTTTGATTGATCTATCAACGTGTTTATTTTGTAGATTATTTTTTCATCAATTTAAAAATTATCAATTCAAAATGATTTCAGACTCACTTAATTAGACGAAAGGGCTTGGAAGAAAAAATAATCACGACATTCAAAATCAAAATTTTAAAAAACAATAGAGAACACAAGATCTATAAATAAAATAGCAAATAAAAAACATTTCTATTTTTTTCAAAAATATTAAAAATTCCCACTACTTAACTTTCAATTTGCCTTGAACCATCCACGCTTCGAAAGGAGGGGCACATATTATATACGCACCAAGCCCCGCGCAGATTCATTTTCTTTTTTGAATATACAAATTTAAGTAGTCAAATTTCAAAATGAGTAAAATAAAAGAAAAGGGGACAAATCAAGCACAGTTTTGGGGAGGCGATCCAAACTTGCGATAGAGTGCTAAAATCATCTTCTCTATTTTAATCTTTTTTCCGTTTGAATTTAAATTAGTCGAGTTCAAAGTAGGCGAAAACGCGTCGAGACTTGAATATCGAAACAAAATCTGCAAAATTTGAAGATAAAAACCGAAGAAACAGAGGACAAAAATTACCAAAACACAAACAGAAAACTACTCATCACATCCTGCATCTCTATCTATACACACAAATCTATAGAAGAAGAGCCAAAAAAAAAACTATGAAGAATTTTTTTTTTTGGGTAAAACCATAGCTCAATTTTTTTTCCAGATCCTGAACTCTAAAACTTCTAATTAAAGGTGGATGAATCTCAATCGTTCCATCACAACCTTCAATTAAGCGCTAAAATTAGTCTTAACTTCCAACAGAAATAGGCCTGTGAGATAATCCGAGCGGCGATCTCGATCGTTGCTGCTGCTGCTGTTTTCCGGTGATCTCCGGTTGTTGCAGAGATGGATACTTGATTTTCTCCATTTCCTGCCTAATTTTTCTTACTTGGCTATGGATTATAACAACTCCATCTTCCAAATTGCCCTCGTTGTTGTTGATTTTGCCCCTTTTTTGCTCCATTTTCTGTTACTTGAGAAAAACTTTACACAGAAAATGAAATTTCTGCTTTCTTCTCTGCTCTCTGTGTGTTGGTTGGGAAATTGAAAATGGATGGGGGTGTATTTATAGGTAGAAAATAAGATAGGTGAAAAAGACTTGGTTGGTTGATGGGTTGTTCACGAGTCTTATGTTTTTCTAGATGTTTGTATCAATTTATTTTTATGTTTTATTTGACACAATTTTTTTTAAAAAAAATTATTTTAAAATATACTAAAATAAATAACATTAAAAACAACAGTAATAATAACATACCCGATAAAATCCACTAATATGGTCTATAGAAGGTAAAATATACGCATAATAGAGATAAAAAAGTTGTTTCTGGATAATCCTCAACATAAAATAGAAAATACTAGATACTACTCCCTCCGTTTCATATTAAGTGAATTGTTGGGAAATTTTTGATATTTCAAAATAAGTGAATTGTTCACTTTTCA
>JAABOM020000084.1:2407752-2432454 GCA_011800125.2 Solanum clarkiae | reverse complement strand
TGCGTACATCCGACCCCCCCTCACCCCGCAATGAGCGGGAGCCTTTTGAGGCATCGGGGTATGTTGTTGTTGTTGTTTGTGTTAGAAGTCCGAGATAATCCTTTGTTCCATAAGATAATAAGATTGTTTGGTTAACCATATCGGAAGAAATAATTGTTCCAGAACTAATGCAGGGTTTGATAGACATTACCAAAACATACTTGCATTGAGTTATGCAAGAGTCTATGTATTATTATATATGGGATAGAATGTATAAAGACGTCGCGATTAGCAAGGCAAAGATTAAACTATTTAAAGATTAAAACATCCTTTTAAAAGTAACTTATGTATCAGAATCACTTCATTATTATTACTGCATAACAATACCTATTAATCATCACATAAACAATCCCTGGATAACTAAAATGTGAACCAAAAAGACCCCTAACTGTATTAGTAAAACCAGGTTTGTAACTTCCTAGCCTGGCAATTGGGAATTGGCATGTCGCTCCCAAGTCCCAACCTTGTTCGTCATTATTGACCACAATGAAGAAGCAAGTATCACTAGAGACGAAGCTAACTGATTTAATAAAAAATAAAGCTTCTCAATATATTTACAGGTCGTTTAGTAGAATGCATTAGAAAGAATAATGGATGCATTAAGTTTATGTACTACTAATACTTTGTTTGGTGATATACTCTATTTGGTATTATGTTGTGTGTAACTAATACATGGGAAGCCATGGTATTAGCAATGCAAGGGGTTTTAATGCATATATTAGCATCGTTAAAGACACAATTGTCTCTCAAAATCTTTTCCACATTACCTCAAGTGTCAATAAATGGGTCCACCAAACTATTTGTCAAAAGCTGAAGACGCCCTCACCTACTTTCTTCTTGGTTGTGACACCCAAAAAATATCATTTCTCAACGAGGAAAGGTATGCAGGAGATGGAGCTCAAGGGAGAAACTAAAAGATAGTCTACAGAATGACAATTATTTGGTTGAGATATTAAGAATCGAAGTCTTCATCAAAAACAAATATGCAACATCTCTATCTTTCCTAGCTTCTTGCTGAATAACATGATTTCCAGAAAGAAATTACGGGGTGAGTTAGTGTGGGCATGCCAGAAAGACAAAGGTGCATCAGAATGTACAGATGCAATCAAAACAGCTCGTTTTTATTCTTTTGTGGAATGCTAAAACACAACAACACCACCACCACATAATACCCCATGTGGTCCCACAAGTGGGGTTAGAACGGTGGAGTGTATGCAAACCTTACACCTACCTTTGTTGGGTAGAGAAATTGTTTCCAATAGACCTTAGTGGAAGGTAAAAGTGAGAGTCAAAATTATGGAAATAAGCTTTTCCTAGATTTGAACATATTCTCAACCACAAGGCAAACAGCCGTTGTTGACCAACAAAGTTCTTTAGTAATTTTGAATGTCATACCAAAACATTACAAAAAGAACAAATTCACTAGTGAATGCACTTTCTATTCAACAAGCATGTATGTCAACATTCAGCAATTGAAATTTGAAATTAAAATGTTGGATCAATAGCAATGCAAATTGAAACTTTTACTCACTTGAACCCTACAAGCTACAAGCATACTAGTCTTGGATACCTAAACTTGAAGATCATGTAGGCATGCTTTTCTCACAATAGTTGTAATGAGAAAAAAGCAAACATGATAGCTTTCATTTATAAGAAACAAAAATTCGTAAATAAGAAGAACTCCATCCTAAACTCATCTCGCAAAGTATCAGCATTGAAAATCATCTGCCATTGCAATGCAACCTAAAACTTCAGCTGTTAAGCACCTAATGCACAATACTTCAGCAACAAATTCTATTATTCTTAGTACAGCTGTTAAAATGACATCTTAATGTTAGTGTGACTTGAGTCATTCAGCTTATAGGATAACTAAGAGTTCATTAAAGTTATCAAACAACCATGTTACAATTTCTTGGAAAAAGAACAGCCAAGAAACAAATGCAAATGATTTATACTGATCTAGTATGACACCTTAAGGCAATTTAACTTTTGTACTGATCTAGTATGACACCTTTGTAAAGGTAATTTAACTTCTCCTTGAACTAGTAAAATATAAGATCAGCTCGTGATTAATATATAGCACAAGGCACATGGATGCTCTCAAATCCACCCAACGTGAGCCATAAAATGAACAATTTTGAATCCTCCCAATAATGAAAAAACATGTTCAATACGTTAACATCCAAAAGTTGAAATTTGTTACTACTAAGGGCAACATGCAAACGCATCTATTAAAGCTAACAACTAATAATTGTTGGAGCAATTAGAAAAATTCAACCTTACAAGTTACTCTTAAGAGGATGTGAACTTTTCCAGGTTCACACATATACCAGTAAACCATGCAGTGGGGTAGCCAGAAATTTCATGAAAGGTGTCCAAACTTTGATAGTAAATTTTTTTGGACGAAATTAAAGCTTTTGAAGTAAAAATAGAAAATCACAAAAAACCACTAAGTGGGATTCAAACTTAGATAACCTTGCACGCAACTTCAACCATCTACCACCAAGCTACTGGATATGCGACCGCCAGGAATTGAACCTGGGGGTCATGTGGTTTCCTGAGCGCCCTAGCCACTGCACTACAGGCTTTCTTTTGTTTTTTAAGGGTGTCCAAAATGGTGTGTATATATAGCAATATAAAGTAAAATTTTATCTATATATAATGTAATTCTCGGACAAAGGGTGTCCAGTGGGACACCTTGACACCACCGTAGCTTGCCCCTGAAACTATGTGTCATATAAGAACAGAGGATTCATCACCTTCATCCAAGGCTACAAGTTTCTATTTTCTTGAGCAAGCAAAATGCTTATATCATAAAAAAAAAGCAAAAGATAGTCCTTTTACTAGCCAAACCAACAAAACATAAACAGAATCACTGGTTTGGATGACATTAAGCTGTCTCGTATAGGACTTTCACAAGTAACTAGCTATTTTTAAAGAGTTCATTCACCTGTCAAGATCATTCAATAGTCACCACTCACCCCCTCACCTCTTCCAGCATGCATCCATCTAGTTTTATAATCAGAAATCAAAAACCACAATGAAAGATAACTAACTATCAATCATGCACATACATAAATGAGTCAAACATACCTATATGCTAATACCAGAGCAGCATAGACCTCGGACACACTTTTGACCTAAATGGTCCCTTAAGCTCAAGAAATGGTCTTAACTCTGTTTTTAAGAGAATTGAATCTGAACTTAGATGAAGTCTACATTTTGCATTTTTGAGATCAATCTTGGTCCTGCTTTGAGTTTAACGCGGTCAAATGAGAACCTGACTAAACTCATCCAGTAAGCTCACAGGCTTGATTAATGCATTCCTCAAATATTTACTAACCACCTAGGACGACTTTTTGACATGAAAGTCAAAGTTTAGGAATCGGCCAAACCTTGTCCTAAAAAAATCGACACCAAACACAAACTGTCTCATAAATTTGCAGTTTTTAAGCAAATTCGGTTCAATTGCCAAATGACGTCTTATAAGTTCATGGAATAGATTAAATTCACCTCAACCATAAAACACTGTTCAACTTATTGGATTAGACTCATCCTGAGAGTTCAACTAGTACAGATGTGTGGTAAGAAGAGTCTTTCAGTAGCTAGCAAAGAAACAACTTATTCATGTATTAATTTTTCTATAAAAGGCTTGTTAGCTAGTCAAAAATAAGCCATTCATGTACAAAACTAATACGACATTAGATTTGCAATTAAGAGAACTCGCATAACTAATACATATACCTTAGCTAGAAGATGGAAAAACCACACCCGCATAACTAATGGTCTAATACAGGCATTACTAATGACTGCATAACTTAACATGCTACCAAACGATCCCATTACCACAGTGCCACACCCATGTATATGTCCTTCAAGCAAGTAAAGAGTACATAATAATTATACCCGCATAACTAATACAGGCATTACTAATAACTGTATAACTCTAACCAGCTACCAAATGACCCTATTACCATAGTACCACACCCATGTGCATATGTCCTTCAAGCAAGTAAAGAGTGTATATATACCTGAAGAATGTCACCGATATTAATCACAATAGCTCCCGGAATCGGCTCCAAATCCACCCAATCTTCATCAAATTTCACTTGCAATCCTGTCATTTCATTCTGCACCAACACTGTCAACACACCAGGATCCGTATGCGGCGTCAGCCCTTTCGTCAACTCCGGCTGAGGACAAAAAGGATAGTAGTGTGCAGCCATAACTCTTCCATCCAAGCAAGACAATTCCTTCAATCTATCCTTCTTAACCCCTAACCCTTCACACAACAAACCCATCAATTCTTCCCCAATTTTCACCGCTTCTCTATCCCACTCAACCACCGCGTCCCTACACACCTCCGGCACGTGCTCCCACTCCGGCGGAGTAGGGGACAACCTCACCTGCAACGTATCCCTCCAGCTTGCAGCTTTCGAGTTGTACAAATCGAAGTTCGTAGAGTACGCTGCTCCACGAGTAATATCCCTAGTGTAATACTTCATCTTCAACTCATCCGGCTGTTCGTTAAACGACTTAATCGAACCTACGATTCTGTTAATGGCGCTTACCGGAACAGAGTGATTGATAATCTGGAAGAACCCAAGAGTCGTTGAGGCACAGCGAACTTGCTCAACGACCTTTTCCCGAGGATCCGAGAAATCGACGACGGGAATGGAGTGCTTGTGATTACCGGGTCGGGTTTTGGGTTTCGGGTTTGGATCTTCCTGGTGGATGAAGAAAGTGGGTATGGTAGTAAGGCCCTTATCAACAAGCCCTTTGACTCCGATTTTCGATTCATCGAATTGTTTCAGCTGTTCGAGACGATCGGAGTTCGGAACCGGGCTTGGGTTCAGGGGACCGGAATTCGACATTTTTGTGCTACACAGAAATGGCGATTTTGGGTTGCGAAGAAGAAAGTAAATGTATATATAATGTACAGTGTCAAGGTGTCAACTATGGAGAGTTCGTTAAAGCTACGGAATTTCCGGTTTATACGTCAAAGATTCTGGTGGAAGAAGAAGAAGGGTGAATGGATAAGCAACATATAATAAACACAAAAAAATTAAATGGAAGTATTATGATTCTTGAATAGTCTAATGGGAAACAAATTAAAAGAAAGCCACGTATCCGACAATGATTTGTCATGGTTTTATAATATGTATAATTAATGGCATAACATGGTATTAGTACAATATAATATTTAGATAATTATATGGTTTGATATGATAATTTTGTTGTTTGATTTATTGTAACTGATAAATTTACAAAATGTTCTTAATTATTATTAACATCAAATTTATTAATATATTTTTGGATAAATATATAAAATCAAGTAAGAAAACATATCTTTAATTCATACATATAACGCAAGAAAGAAAAAAAGTAAGAACTTTAAAAACGAAATTAAGTACAAGTATAATTGAAAAAAAGAAATCACGGGATACAATAAAGACTCTTTATTGAACTACATAAGGTTTAAAGTTTTCTAAGGAAGTTCAAGGTCAAATATTTTTGATTCCTTGAGTTTTTTCAATTAAATATGTAGTTCTTCATCCTTGCACAAATTTCATCCATCGAGCCCAAATTTCACTCTACTTTTCTTCCAAGTTCAACTATGAATTTTATGGATTTTCATGATTTTATTTCAAATGCTTGAATGATAATTACTTGATTAATATACTTAATTATATATAGAAATTATGATGATTTACATGAATTGCATGATTTTGAATTGATCTACATGAATTTTAACTACATATTGATTAGAGTTTATGAAATGATATAAATTCTCTTACTTATGATTCAATTTGATTTCAATTTCGTGACTTTACATGAATTTCATCAAATTCCATGATTTTTGATTCAATTGTTCATGAATTCATGTATGTAATTCCTATTACAAGTTATGATTTATGAAAAAGATTATAAACATGTAAGTATGACTATGATCATGATTATGAAAGATGACCTAAGACTCTATGTTTTTGCAAGTTTACAAGATGGGGAGTATAGTTGCACTTCATGGAAGTTAAGTAATGGGCTATTCTTATGATTTAAGTTTGATTTATAATTACATGGTTATGAAACATATTTTACCAACTATGAATTTGGACTATTATTAATTATGAATTTTCATGTTAACTACTATATTGCATATGTATTCTGTAGGGGGTTTGACTTAGTACCGAATGAGGCTTGAGATGGGAGCTAGACCTAACAGGTCCTTATGTAAAGTCTTAAGTCTCATAATTACATGCTATCGTAGGATTATGTGCTTATATGGCATTGCTCCACCTATAGCATTATGTATGACACCCACTATGTGTGGTGTAGTCCACATTGGCAAGTAGGCTACACTTTCTCCAGTGTAGAGACAATCGAAATTTCGTGTAATAGCCTGCATGGTCTTATATCGACTATGTATATGAAATGTTTTCTAATGCTCTTATTCGTGATTTTAAAGATGCATTGATCGTTCATCATCTCTTGTCCTTTACTTTGTTGATATGATTATACATAGTGTCACTATGATATAATGTTTTCTTGCTGCACTAGATGCCTACATACTTAGTACATTACAATATACTAATACATACTCTTTGTCTACATGATTTACCAAGTAAGGCGCAACGGGGGAGGGGGGCGGGAGGGAGGGGAGGGGGAGAAGGGGGAACGATGAGTCGATAACACTACTCCTCACTATTATGGCTAGATTTTGGAGTCTACCTTTGAAGACTTGATTTATCCCCATGCTTCGTGAACAAGCCCTTACTTTCATGCTTATGTTGAGACTCTTTGTATTTTTCTTATTTTGAGGGTGAGCTAATGGCATGTTCTAGTCCCCGCCAAGATTTAGACAGGTAGAGATATGTATTGGACAAATGTTGACGTAATTTCTTTTAATGGAAAGATTCTTGACTCTTATTTAGCTTGCTTTTGACACTTGAACTGCTTGCTTTACTTGTAATTATGCTTTATTACCTTGTGTATGCCTATGATATGCTAAGAGGATCAGATGGGACGACTTCGGGTTCAACATTCTCCGTGTTGCGACTAGACCGTAGGTTTGGATCGTAATAAACATCTAATTTAATTAATGATTGGATCGATCACCAACCTCAATGATCAGATTACATTGCTCCATTTTGAATCAACTTTTAATGATTTAGTGAAGTAGATCGTATGAGGGAGAAAAAAAAGAAAATAGGAAAAATGGATTATACACAATTGTTTTATTATAAGCTAATTTTTAGGGAATGATGTAATTTCAATTCAAATTTGGTATAAAAATTTTAAATAGTGAAATTATAGGTAATTATTTGAAAGTATAAATAGAATTAGTACATGTGATATGATTGTATATCTAATTAGGTTGCTTTTTCATTAAAAAAAATACTTCATAACCTACTCCAAATCAACCCCTCCTCCCTTCTAATCCCACCATCCCCACCCAAAAATAGTTTTAGACTTCTTGATATGTTTGAAACAGTACCCGATAAACTACTCCAAATCAACCCCTTTTCCCTTCTAATCCCACCATCTCCAGCCAAAAATAATTTTAGACTTCTTAACACGTTTGAAATAGTACTCGATTAATATAAAGCTTGTTAGTGAAAATTTAAGTTTTAAATTTTCATGTCGGATTTGTCAAAAGAAAAATTAATATGAATATGTTGTTAGCAATGATAGAGTTTCAGTATGAAGCAAGGTGAATAATAAATACTTTTGATAAGTCAATTGAGAGGAAAATTGACGTTGAATTATTCATATAATTTTTTAAATAAAAATTCAATACTATTAGAAATAGGATAATTGAATCTATCAAATTTTTATGGTGAAAGACAACAATAATAAAATGGCTTTGATACTTTAATATCGTTTGTAATTTTATAAAATAATTTATTGTTAGCAATAATAAAATTTTATTATAAAAGAAAACATAAAATTGAATTCAATTTACATAAATATTGAAAACCTTGATTAAATTACATAAACTTTATATGCCACAATTTTATATAATTATCTTTTCTTTTTATAAGGAGAGAAAACTGTTATTAGAAACTGCACACATGAAATTTATTATTTATGGAATGATCTACAACTTTTCCTTTCATTTTTAACTAATCAAAACATATCAATCCAAAATTATTATTTTTATATTATTAATAATCCATTATTTTTTGCCAATGAAAATAAGAAGTTTGTCTTGTAGATCGACTTCGCTGCATCGAATTTAGCTAATGCAGACTACTTTTTTTATGTGATTTATGAGCTATTGTATATGAGCAGAAATTTATTCAGCACTCACACAAAGAGATAGCAACTTTGAATTTTCTTGATTAATATATATAAAAAAAAGAAACAAGTTGAGCGTTGAACTTTATGTGGCATCGGTGAGTATTATGAAACTAAAAAATGATGAACATGTTATCATCAATTCATTTCCTCTTTTATCTGATTTTTTTTTCTACCTTCTTTTACCTAAATCTTATCCTCAGTACTCTTGTCAAATTATATTAGTAAGTAGTTGTAAACTTCACACGGTGAATAGTAGTGTACCATAAAGCTGCATTCTTGATTTAGGGAGTTGGGACCAACATCTTCTTCCTTTTTCCCTATTTCTCACTTTCCTTTTCTTGTTGCCTCTTTCTTAGGAATACCCTTTTGGTTTTTCATCTTAAAGAGCCTTTCTTTACTGTTATATTTCTGAATGTTGCCAGAAATGGGGTCAGAAGGATCATCAAGAATTGTAGGTAAGCATCAAAATCTTGGAAAAGAATGCCTTTTTTTTTCATTGCAAGTTTGGGGATGTAGATCTTTGTTTAACTCTTTTGTCTTGTTAGTCAAAAGTGGTCTTTTTTATGTTTGGATTCATGGGGTTCATATTTTTTGTCTGTTTAAACCCTTGCTGGTATTTGGGAATAGGGTTTTTCCAGATTAGGCTAAGTGAGTTGGCTGATGATTGTTGACACAGAAAGTTTAAATTTTTAGTGCTATTGGATGAATTTGGTGTCCATTTTTATGGGAAAGTTGAAGTTTTTGTTAACAGAAATGTTTGCATAGTTAAGGTGAAGATATTAGCTGAATTGATGCCAATTTTGGTAGTATTGTTTCTATAAGAAACTATTGATAGGGCTACTGTCCTGTTGTAAATCTGTAGCTGGGGTTTACTATCCAGGTGGTACATATGCCGTCGCCTTGGTGGAAGATGAGATTCCTTTCTTGATTTGCTAATGCCTCTGTGTGTGTGTGTGTGTGTGTGTGTGAGAGAGAGAGAGAGAGAGAGAGAGAGAGAGAGAGTTTGTCTGTTTGTCTTTCTGGGAAATTGTAATCTAACTTCAGAGAGAGGGTAATATATCTGAGATATGGATGGTTAAAAGATGTGGATGTAAAGAAAAGGAATATGATTTATGACATACCACATTTAAAAGATCTATCCCATTTCAACCAAAAATACAACCCTGTCAAATGTATCTAACCTTCCTTACTTATGAGTGGAAAACCAGTTCCATTTGGAATATTTTCGTCCAGGATTCGAACGACCTATTTTGTAACGGAGGAAAGAAGGTGAATTCACTTCCTTTGGTCGCCTCTACCGTCTGGTTGAGTAGCTTTCACTCCTTCCTACTTTATTATAGTATAAGAATACTTCAAGAATCCATCGTTCTTTCTGAAATAATCTTTTCTGGGAATTCGACGTCGGTGATCTATGACGATCCTTCTTCTTTCCATTCCAAAAAGTAGTACTTAGAAAATAGGTGGCCAGCCTAGGACGGGACATCATTTCTTTCTCCTCCTTTAGCTGTTGGGAGGGTAAATATTGGATTGTGCTGGGTTGGGGACTAGTGTAAGATAACACGAGGCAAAATGAGGTAGGGATCACAGAGCCTCCAGTGATTTTTCTATACTTGTAAAAGCAACTGCTTTTCTATGTAATTTAAAAAAATAACTAGCAGCTACTTTTCATCCATAGCAAAGAAGCCATTAAAATGAATCAAACTGAACATGTAAACGCTGGCTTATGGCTTCTTGATTAGAGTAGTGGGTGAATGGCTCAAAAAACCTAAGTTGCTCGGGGGTGCGGGTATTCGACACTTACGTCTGGGTGAATGGCTCAAAAAACCTAAGTTGCTCGGGGGTGCGGGTATTCGACACTTATGTGGATCCGACCATTGGATTTGGCAAAATCTAAATTGTAAGATTCGGGGGTTCGGATCCAAGTATGGATACGAGTGCTGGGATTCGGCTAAAAAATTCAAAATTATAAAAATAGAGCTATAAAGATATTCTAGGTTGTCTTGGAAAGACCCGCAACTTCTTCTTTCAAGCTATCTGGTTCTTCCCCTCGAAATAGAAAAAGAAATTCATTCAAGACCTTCCACCAACTCTGCTTACAAATCTTTGCTACTGTCTACCAAAAGCCCGAATACAACCTCTTGAATTCTTAGCTTCTCTCTGTTTGGATTGACGCGTGAAGCAACGAACATTGACCAAGAGGAAAAGCTAAAAAAGAGACAAAATTATTGAAGTATGCCATTCCTCGTGTCTTAAATCTATTTTATCTTTTATCAAAAATCTCAATTTCCACCAAATTCGTCCATAGACTCTGGTCAAAGTATCTAACGTGGGTCGACCGAATCCCACACTTGTCTCGTCTCGACACGGGTGCGGCAGAAAAAAGTGAAGAGTCCGCACAACTTAGCAGAAAAAGTACTTCTGTAGCTCCAAATGAGGATTACCCTTCACAAACCCAAGAGTAGAAAATAAAAAGGCTAGGGATGTCATCTTTGGAGATGACAGAGGTTCTAATCTTGGTTCCAGTTAGCGTTTTCTGTTTAGTATGCTTTGCATCCTTAAGTGAATGCTGATAATTGTGCTAAGACATAACCAGTCATCTTTATTAGCTTTCTAGAAACAACTAGTTTCATGAGAAAATGGTTTGGAGATCAAGTCATTTAT
The DNA here is from genome assembly GCA_011800125.2 of Solanum clarkiae. Classification (NCBI taxonomy): domain Eukaryota; kingdom Viridiplantae; phylum Streptophyta; class Magnoliopsida; order Solanales; family Solanaceae; genus Solanum; species Solanum clarkiae. Next base: position 2,421,453 of record JAABOM020000084.1, on the reverse strand, counting down.
CCAAGGAATGAATGGAATTGTTCTTGTTCTTGGTTCTTTTTTCTTGGAATTTAAAGAGAATTAACTAAACCGTGAACTTCCTGGATATCTTCCTTTTTTTCATCCAATTTTATATTAATATTCCTTAAACACTCGATGCTACCTTTCAGTGTAATGGAGTTTAGCCGTACACAACTCATTTTGTGGCTCTAAACTGCAGAATTCATCATCTATAATTGCAATGACATGATATAATTCAGTTACTTTATCTTTAGTCAATGTCAATGAAGCCCTTCGTAATGTGCTACAATGAACATATCATGTCAGCATGTTATGTAATCTTCACCTGATAGTATTTGTGTTCTTTTCCAGTCCCGAGGAATTTCAGGTTATTGGAAGAGCTTGAAAGAGGAGAAAAAGGAATAGGGGATGGAACTGTTAGCTACGGGATGGATGACGCAGATGATGTGTACATGCAGTCATGGACAGGAACTATCATTGGCCCTCCTAATGTAGGCTTTCTTTATCAGCTCTTTCATGTTTGTGCTTTTGACTCTTCTTTTTTCTGTGTTCTTTAATAGCCTGATTGTTTTTTTTCCTGAGGATGCAAGTAACTTTTTACATCTATATATTTGCACATAGAAATCATATTTTGGACGTAAAAGTTATGAGGTGCAATTCTCATGTTGACATCTCAAGTATGTTATTACTCATTTACAAAGGATACTGAATTCTGTCAGTTAAGATAGTCATTGAAATTTTACCCCTCAAGTTGGTAGGACTAACAAAGTAAATTTGAAATTTTATCACTCAAGTTGTAGGACTAACAAAGTAACAATACAGTTTTGAATTCTTTTCCAGGTAAGACATAGTTACATTTTTCGGACATTTCATGTCATGAATCACATGAATCAAATCCAAATGGAGCCTAGAGTTAACTGAATTTCAGTTTTAAGATTTATATGCATATCTTGGTTATTCTAATAAGTAATGCTAACTGTTAGATGTACTGGCAGAACTACTCTGACTGCAGTTAGGCTTCATGGTACTTTTTTCTGCTGTTAAGGAAAATATGTTTTTGAATTTGGTTCTCAGCTTTGCCTTTGCTGACTATTTGATCATACTTCAATTTTGTTATGGACTTGATTTGCAATGCATTTTTGAGATGTCTTTTGCTGGGTATCCTAAAAATGATACTAAGATAACTAAGAGGAAGGGGACTTAGGGGCTGATTATGCCTTATCCATATGCTAAAATATTGGAGAAAGTATATCTGGGTTAAATAGGATAATAAGCTAGTACAGGTCCATTCATTTTGAACAGGGTTTCTTGCGGCGGTCGAAAAAGAAGAAGAATTAAGAAGAATGTATGCGATATATGTTATTGATACAAATATGTTGGCTATAAGTTGTAGAATGAAGAGTTAGAGGGAGTACAAGACTCCCTACTGAAAACAGGATACTGAATATGTGTCTCGACTCTTGATCATTTATAATTTGTTAAATGGAGAATCATACAAATGCATATAATTTAGGACATCTGAATCAGTTCTCTAGTGTATACTATCTGGTGACGATATTGTGCCAACGGAACTAGCAAGAATGTTGCCAAAAGCTTAGGCTATATAGAAGTTCTCTAGAGAGTAGGTTTTAAGATACATAAAAGTAAGAATTAATATATGCACTACAAGTTTAGTCTTCATAAGGAAAATGAAATTGAGGTGAGTTAAGATGGGGTTGTATTGCCTAAATGCAAACAATTTTAGATATTTCCTATCCCAAGCAGTGCCCCGATTCGGCCTGGCCGGTCGGGAAGAGATTCACTTATAGACTACTGCTGTCTGGGAAGCTCTTTCTATGTTAGCTAGCAGGGGTGGACTTTCCTATGGTAGTCCACTGTGGCCTCTAAATGGCCGTCCCATCTCATCTTGATTTGGCTATACTTGTATGTAGCCATCCATATTAGCAGCACATGAGAGCCTTGTAAATAAAGGCTAAAAAGGCACTCATCAGTCAGCTTAGTTTGCTCCACGAGAACAAAATTATAGATGTAGATGTTACACCTAGAATCAAATTTGGATGGTTGAAATGGAGATGTGCTACCAGGGTGTTTTGTGATAAACTGATGGCTATGAAGTGAAAGATAGGTTTTATAGAACAAATGATAAGGCCAACAATGCTATAGGAGAGTGAGTGTTGGGCCGCTAAAGTTCAACACATCCATGAGACGAGTGTTACAGTGCAGCAGATCTTAATGCAAGTACATGGTCGCATAAGATTAGACAAGTTAAAACAAATAACCACATTTTCCCAAAGGTGCAAGTAGCACAAATTGAAATAAAATGAGGTGAAGGTCGCTTGGTTTAGTTGTGGCCTGCGTCGACCTTCATATGCGATAGTCTGTATATATGATACCATGGTGAATGAAGGTGTTAAAAAAGGATGAGGTACGCCTAAAACACATGGAAGGTAATGTCTTGAAAGACCTACGATCTCTTGGAATTCATGCATACTTAGTGAAAGATAGAGCACAAAGGAAGGAACAAGAAATCTATATCTGCAATATTACAGTGGTTGAGAATATGTTTTAGTCCTGTTGGTCCTTACGAGGGAAAAAAGGTTTTTGTCATATTTTTTGTTTTTTGATGAAGTAAAATTTTATTATTAAGTGTACCAAGATGGTACAAAAGTCTGCATCATAAGCAGTCAACACCCACAACAGCAAAGCACCAGTTAAAAATTTCTAACAAATCCAGAAACTCTATATACTGATCCATTCTCTCAATAACATCTTTTACACCAAAAGAATAGATTTTGAGACCTGTATTTTTGATTCCGTATACATAAGCTCTTTTATTTTTAAAATAAGCATTGTTCCTCTTCTTCCAGATGGTCCAAAAAATGCATAGAGGGATGGTCAGGACCACAGCTGTTTCTGATTCCTTGGTATCTTCTGTCCTTGCCAAAGGTTTTAGTCATATTAATATTTTTAGTTTTGGTCTTACGTCTTAGGAGTCTTTTAGCTCTAGTAGAGATTTTTTTAGCTAGTAGGAGATATAGAGAACTTAGAGTACTTCTATTTTTATCTGTCTTTTGTGTAATGCTAGTCTAAGATGAGTTTTAATTGGATGAACATGATCATTGAAGATTCATTTAGCTTGTCCAACATGTGTGGGACTAAGACCTAGTTATTGTTGTTGTTGTATGATCAAGGGCCTACCGTGATGACTTACAATCTATTAGAATATGAATAGGAACAAGAATAATATATACAATCCTGAGTAGAATAGGAATAGAGATACTGCATAGAATCCTACTTGGAAAAGGATTATAATGTAGTGTCTATAGTTGGAAAGGGAGTCTAATGTAGTGTGTACAAATAGGATCTCAATGTAATAATATATACACAAACCAATAATATTCTTCCTCAATATTTCTTGGTAGGAAGTAAAATGTACCGCACACCTAGCCATTAGTTTTGTTAACCAAAGTAGGCCAATGATATAAGCATGAATCCGATGTTCAGTGGAAGAGAACTCAGTTGCTTCAATCACTTGCTAAGGTTGTTTTCTATCAACCCCATATCTGTCAGTGTTTGTGTATCACCGTGCCATCTTTTTGGTGACTACTTTCTTATGTGAAATTTGTGTAGCACTGTGTCATCTTACGATGACTACTTTCTTATATCCCATTTGTATGGTACTATGCCATCTCTTTTTCATATCCAATTTGTGTAGCATTGTTACGTCTTTTGAGTGGCTACTTTCTTATTTGTGTAGGGTCGTGCTGTTAATCTACTCCTACCCATATGGTTCTCTTCTCAGTAGGGTCATTTCCGACCCTAATCAATATTATTTTATTTCTCAGATTGTGATTATTTTCGGCCATCAAATCTAGTACTCCGATGCGTGAGCATGTTCTGACCGGTTTTTTCAATGACTTCCTTGTTTAATATCAACTCATCTATTGATTACAAGATAATTCATCTATTTTATAGTAGATTTTGAGCATTTTTTGATGACGACTGCACTCTAAAGAAGTCTTTATGGAGCGACCACCTAGTTTTGTTGTTCAGGAGCTGTTTAGTAGCCTTGTATCTCAATTATGCAAGTTACTTTATGGACTAAAACAGTCTTCTTGAGCTGGTTGGCAAGTTCAGTATAGTAATTCCGGAGATTGGCATGACTCATAGTGGAGCTGATCATTCTGTGTTTTGTCGACATTCTATATGAAATTAGTATTTCATGAAAGGACTAAGCACATTGAAATTGACTATCAATTTTGTGAAGTCGAGTGACCAACTTGGAGATATTTTCGCCATGCCCCTCGTCAATCTTCGTATTAATTATGTTTGTAGCAAGTTAGGTACATATGACTCGTATGTATCAGCTTGAGGGGGAGTATTAGAATATGAATAAGAATAGAAATAACGTATATAATCCTAATTAGAAATAGGAATAAGAATAGTATATAGTCCTACTTGGAGAAGAATTATAATGTAGTGTCCTAAAGCCCGTGTGGATTGTCTTATTTTAGATGTTTTTAAGTCAAAATAGCTTTTAAGTAGTTTTCAAGTGTTTGGGTAAAGTCAAAATGTGCTTATAAGTTATAAACACTTATTTTTAAGGCAAAATAACAAAAATAAGCAAAAAGTCATAAGTTAGAAATCCTAACTTACCATAAGCCAAAAGCCAATCCAAATGGGCTCCTAGTTGGAAAAGGAGTTTAATGTAGTGTTTGTAAATAGGGTCTCAATCTAATATTGTATACAGGACAATTCAACAATATTCTTCTCCAATATTTCTCACACAATCCTTTGATGAATTGTAATTAGTTGGCAACCTGGATGCTCTTTTCCACTTAATTACTTTATGAGCAAGTTTGTACATATGGTTTATTCAGGTGCATCTTTCTGCCCCAAGAAACTAAGGACACACGTGGGCTGCAAAACTTTGAAAATGACACTGATTTTCATTGAAGGGCTTTGATTTTTGAACTCCGCCTTTTTGGTGAACAAAAAGATGGTAATACGTACAATTTCAAGAAAAGAAGATGGTATGATAAAAAGCAGCATCCATATCTTTCTACAAATAGAAGAAACTAGAGTAATAAGCATTACTAATGCAGAAATAGTCTAGAGGTTTGCCTGCAGGCTCTGCACTCAAATACGTTTTATTATTTAGGGTTAGATAACCAATGAAGGGGTAGATAGAATAGCGAGAAATAGTCTAGAAAATGGGAAGAAAAAGAAGAAAAGAGAGCTCAAATGTAGTTCAGACTGAATAAACTGTGGGTGAGCTGCATGTTTCTAGATGTTGGCGCGAAGTCATTTCAACACTTCTGATTGCAGTGAATGGAGGGTTTTGCTTGTTTTGGATCTTTTTTTGTATGAAATGTTATATTCTTAGAAGGTATCATCCATCCAATTTTTAACGTTATTGGGTTTTTCTGAATTTAATGTTATAGTTCTTCTCTGATTTCTGCTCTTATGAAATTTTGAGTTATCACAAAGAAGAGAAAGAAAAGACGTTCGAAGTAGACATGTTATCTAAGTCCTGCTTTTGTGTTGATCTATCACTATATCAGTGTCTGATGAGTGTGACATGGGTACGAGTACTTCATGTGAATTCTTGTCTCTAAAAAGTAGCAAAAAGCTGTTCAGTGCTCATAATGTACAGGTATTGACAGCTTGACACACTCACGTGTTCGATGTGTATTTATTCTTCCATTATAACATGGCATAGAGCCAACAGTGTCTTTTTAGTAATTGAGCTCCCTATTGGAATAAAAAGTCAATTTCTGTACCATCGTACTTGCTAGTTCAAATGCTTATGGAAACCTATGTTGCATGAATTTGTTTATACGTACGTATCTAAGACAAGTATGCATAAGTTCCAGTATGGGTAGCAGTTTTTTTTCTGCCAAATTTTAGTGTGTACAACTACCCCTAAGTTTTAGTGTTTGTGGAAGAATTTGAGTGAGGTATTACTGCTACCCGTATTGAACTTATTCTACACGGGTGCATAAAAAATATATGAACATATGGTTAAAAATATTAAATGAAAGGAGAACTATAGAACGACAATCCGAGTAACTTCCTCAAGCTCCTCAACTGTGCACTTATGGATAACTTGATTTTGAGCCACCACCTTCGATGATAGAAACAAGAGGTCTGCATTAGGTGGGTGGAACGATATATTTATGTGGTAAAATGAAATTTGATTTTGTTAGTTGGCACAAGTTGGCCATCACTTGTAGGTTATTTACCATTCTTTGAAGCAAATATGGTCTTTTGTAATTGTTGGAAACCTCTCTAGGGGTCGTAATGGAGCTATTTCAATATAAGGGATCAAGACGACAATCTTTCCATCAAATGTGCCTTCTGTTTGTATTCGCTCCCTTTTTAGACAGATAAAAAGAATTGCTCGCTACTCATAAAAGCAATTTTTTCTTGTGGTAATTACATGTAATGTTGACAGACTGTACACGAAGGGCGCATCTATCAGTTGAAATTATTTTGTGGAAAGGAGTATCCAGATCAGCCACCTGGTGTAAGGTTCCAGTCCAGGATTAACATGAGCTGCGTAAATTATGAAACTGGTGTGGTAGGTACCACGTACTTTCTATCCGACTTATTAGGTTTTATCTTAACGAAACAGGCTTATGCGTGAGATTTTTTCAGGTAGAGCCAAGTCTTTTCCCCATGCTTGCTAACTGGAAGAGGGAAAACACAATGGAGGATATATTGATGCAGTTGAAAAAGGAAATGACGTCTCCCCAAAATCGAAAACTAGCTCAACCTTCTGATGGTGAGTCATTCCTAGTTTGATCAATATCGGTTTTCTCTTGTAATTATTGTTTTTTTCCTTTTCAAATAGTTTATCATGCTTTTCTTAGTATCAAGCTTTGATATACTTTATCGAAAACAGCCTCTCTACCTCCCAAGGTAGGGGTAAGGTCTGCATATACTCTACCCTCCCTAGACCTTGATCGATTGGATGTTGTATATAATATCAGCTTGAAATGAGTTTAAACCGAGTCACATGGTCAGTGAAGATCCATATAGTCGTTTTCTGCACTATTTGTTTGAACCAAATATCAACTAGTTTTCTTTTGCCAGGTAATGAAGAGGGGCGGGTGGATCAAAAAGGCCTAGTTGTGAAATGCTGCATTATGTAAGTTTGATAAAATACTGAGAGAGAATAATGTTTGTATATAACGTTAATACGTAGACGATTCCAGAGTACCTTAGCGTATGTGTATGCTTTGTATTTCTATTGAATCCTCCTTAAATTATGGGATGGATTGATGTTTAATGCCAATTATCCAACTTTGAGAATAAAGCCAACTATAATTTTCATACTTTATGTTTTGCTGAATGCAATACAAATGATGGTGTGTTTAAAGAGATCAATTTTGGTTATTGAAGACCATTTTTTATGTGATTTCAAGTGCTTAAAATAAACTTAGGGCTCGTATGATCGGGAACAAGTTATCGTGAGATTAGTACCCTTCATGCGAGCGGAAAAACCAAACCACCATCACCCAAACACACACAACTCAGCCTTGGAATGAAAATCAACAAAAGGGATTACAATGTTAATTATAACAAATCAACGTAGACCAAATCTGATAAGTTAATGAATATTTAAAGATGAAAATCAAATAAGTGTTATATTTAAGGGGTTATTTACTTATTTTAGACCTATTTCTATAAATAAGGGATTATTTATGGTATTTTCCTTGTAAAAAAATATCCATTTATAAGTTTACTGGTGGCTAAGACCCTGCGTTGCACGAGCCAACTTTATGTTATTTTTCTTTCTAAATTTTGTGATCTAGATAAATTTTCGAAAGTCAATAATTTTAATATATTTTATAATTTTTAGAATTTCGTGATATTTTTAAATAGTTTTAAAATAATATAAATTACTCCTACATAGGAAAATAGAGCCAACTCTATGTTAGTTTTCTTTCTAAATTTTTGTGATCTAGATAAATTTTGAAAAGTCAATAATTTTAATATATTTTTTAATTTTTAGAATTTTTTGATATTTTTTAATAGTTTTAAAATAATATAAATTACTCCTACGTAGGAAAATAATTTACTTGTAATTTAATAGTTAAAATAAATGAAGAAATAATTAAATAATATTTAATAGAAATAACACAGTAAAATTAAGTAGACACTTTAGTAGTTATCATAAAATTGTGAAGACACGTTATAGTCATCTGCTTCAATCCTAAACTGCTCAAATAAGCTATTTATTATACAAGAGAACATATAATGTGTGTAATTAAGATTCAATATCAACAAATAACACATTCTGTCTAGAAAAAATAAAGTTCGTAGATTTTATCCTTATCCTACTGGGGTAGAAACCTTATTTTTTGATAAATCCTTTGCCCAAGGCAAGTTTGATGTAAGATTCTTGTTGTCTTCTTATGTTTCAAGAAACCTACTTATGCTCCTGAAACAACGGGATGTATTAATATCTAGTATCATAAGTGTTTCTTCACAGGAATACTCATAAATTTTATCAATTACTTTTTGTGCTTTGCCAACAGACATAATATATCTAAATTTTTTTAATTAATATTAACAACGAGATCCATTATTATTTTTGGCTCGTTCTCTAAAATTTAATACCAGTGTTAATTCTCTCAATTTATGGCCTACTATAAAATTCATTGTATAAACAGGCAAATGTTTTTTTTTTTTAAAAAATTACTCTTTTCGTCACATTTTATGTGACATCCTTTGATTTGGCACTGGTATTTAAGAAAAGAAGGAATATTTTTAAAACTTGTAGTCTAAAATTATTTTTAGATATTTGTGTGGCTGAAAATCATTTCATTAAAAAATCATTTCATTAAGGGTAAAAGGAGAATTTTAAGATTAAATTATTTTATTTGTGTGGCTGAAAATCATTTTATTAAGAGTAAAAGGAGAATTTTAAGATTAAAGTGTTTTCAATTAAAGTAAGGTGACAATCTTTTTAAAATGGATCAAAAAAAAATATCGCATAAAATATAAGACAGAGAGAGTAATGGATTAGCAATGTATGACCTGATTTATGAGAAGTATTTTATACATAGTATATTGGCACTTAACAAAACCACTTCATTGGTTTTATTCGAAAACTGACATTTTCTTTAATGGGTCATGACATAATGTAAGGTGTAGTACACAACTATCCTATTTTGTGGCCATCTTTTATGTTGTATCTTAAGTTTTTTTTTTTTTTTTTTTAAAATAATATTTTTAAAAGATGATTATCCCTTTTGAAACTACTTCAAATATATGAGATTAAAGCTTGAGTATTTTTTGATTAAAATTGTGGCCTTATTAGCAAAGCCTCATTTCATGTGTATACTATCTCTGTCCATCTTTACTTGTCTAGTAATAAATAATAGAAGTAATTTTATCAAATCACCTTTTAAATATAATAAATATAATGTCTTGAAAATATAATAAGAAAATGACTATAATTAATGTTAAGGGTAAATTATGAATTAAGTGTAAAATTATCTCTTGATTTCATATAATGGACAAATATTATTGGACATTCCAAAATAATACAATGGACAAATAAAGATGGATGGAGAGAATAGTAATTACTTTATATATGAAACAATTAAAAGAAAATTATAAAAGTCACAATCTTATTTATTAAACTTTAAATTCTGATGATATTTATATACTGTGATGGTATGAAACAGTAATTGAACAGTCTTTTTATTGAAGGACTGCTTGTTCCTCCTTGATGCCATCATAGTTTATGTACTCTAATGGTAGCAAGAAGTAAATGAGTAGTGTTTTCACTGAACCACTGCTAGTTCATCTTTGATACCATTTAGAGTTTATATACTTTGATGTTATCAAGTCGTAATTGAGCAGTATTTTCATTGAGGCACTACATTATTAGAGTTTATAATGAGCAATGTTTTCACTGAAACACTACTTCTTCCTCTTTGATACCATCAGAATATATATAAACTTTAATGATATCAAGTAGTTTTGTTGACATACGGACTCTTCTTTCTTGATACCATCAATGCGTGTGTATATATATTCTCATGATATAAAATTCGCAAGAATAATTAGAGATAGGACATGTGGAAATAAAGAGGATAGCCACTTATAATAAGTTTCCTTTTTTGGTTATAAGTGTTATTTTTTTTTTTTTTGCGTTAATTTGCACTAGTCGGACTTCAGAAAAGAAAGCAACAATTGGACCTTATAATGCGATTAATTGCATTGTAAGGTATCAATTGAACAGATAGAGCACGTTCAAATCGAGGCAATGTCAAACCTATTATGCCAAAATCTCCATGGAGAGCAACAAAAGTAGAAGGCAAGTAGGTTTTATCACACATATGTGGTACTCACCCCCCCCATAAATATGGACCGCCTTGATTTTTTTGAAAAACGATGAGTGTCCTTTTTCTAACTTAGCTTCATAACTATGAGAATTTTGTAAACATGTGCATCATAAGGGATCGTCAAAAATCTTTAGTCTCTATCTGTTATTCTTCGACATTGTGATTGTTTGAATATCTATATTGTTTTCTTGAGACACGAAATCGAATATAAAGGAAAAAAAATTAAAAAAAACAATCTTTATTACTCACTCGAAAACAGCCTCTCTACTTCTATGAAGTAGCGGCAAGATCTGCATACAATCTTCTCTCCCCAAACCCCACGTGTGAGATTTCACTGGGTATGTTGTTAATCTTTATTACTCAACAACTATCGACCCCACACAATGTGGGAACCTAATTTTCTTGAGTATTGCTTCTTGAAGTTTCCACTAAAGTTAAAGCCAAAAGAAAGAGATAAAAAAGGTACAAATTCTTTATTTCTTCATAAAGCAAATAACGTTTTGTCGTTGCTTTATCCAAATGATGCTTTAACTTTCACGTCAAATAAATACACTTAATTAGTTGCGTTTGGGGTTCATTTGCTTCAACGTTTTCATACTGATAGTAATACTTAAAGGTAAGCAAAAATATACATCGTGAATTTTTTCATGTTTGATAGTTAAGTAAGAAATTTAAAAAATATATTATTTTTAAAATATATATATATATTTAGTTTAGATAAATATTATTAAAGGTGGGAGGCTACGACGATGGAAATGAAAATGGTGTATGTTGAAAGGTGGTGGTGAGGATATGTCATTATTAGAAATGTCAATTTCCTCTTTTTTATAAAACATATTCTTTTATAAAAATGTGATCCAAAAAATTTAACAAATGAATGTACATAATAATAATTAGAAAATATTATATGATAATTTATACCGTTAGTATATGAAAATTAAATTCTCACTGGTAGTAATTGAAATTAGTGATCTAAAAAATGTGAAAAATTATATATTTTTACATAATTAAATTAACCATGGTGAATAATGTAAGAACTCATACACAAATTATATTTTTTTGCATGAAATAAATTCTTGGATTGGATTTATTATGATAAATACTATAACCAATCGAGAATGTAAAGGCAAAGAACTTGTAGATTAGTATAAATGTGAAAAATTAAACTAAAAATTAAGAATGTAAAAGATTAATATGCATAGATTATTTATTTTATTTTTTTAAAGTACTATACACATGTATAGAGACACACATATATAAAATAAATAACTCTAGCACATGTTGTATTTTTCCTTTTTTTTAGAATAATGTTATTAAATCAACAAAAGATTTTTTTAATTAAAAAAATGAGAAACAGGTAATAAAGAGATGAAAATAAAATTAATTAAGTTAATAAAGAGATGAAAAAAATTTAATTAAGTCAATAAAGCAAGATTCTAAATTCCAGATGTATAAAAGAGAGAAAAGACAGTAATTGCATTGCTGGTCCTACTTTAGAATTTCCAAAAAAGCAAAGACACAATGATCAATATTGGTAATGAATTTGTTGTTTAATTTTTCTATGTGGCCGTGAAGATGAGCCTAGAATTTTGAGTTTATAAATTTTAATTTTTTTTAAAAATAATTAATTAAATTTTTGATTTGCTACACTTTTTTTTGTTAACTCTTTGAGGATTTAAAATTAATTAATTCGATTAATTTAAATTCACACAAGCACATCGAGTTGAGAAAAATATTCCTATTCTTATGCAATTGAAGTTTCAATTAATTCAGATTTTCATTGGTACACAAGGCGGAATATACAAAGCTCTTAATATCAAGAAAACTTTCGTTCCTTTTTCTAATTTTTCATTCGATATTTGGAGTTCACATTGAAGTTTTGACTAATTAAATTTGAATTCTACATTGAAGGGTTCATATAAGGATGACACTCCATCTCTCCCAATAAGATTTTCTCTATACTCATAGCTCTAATCTGAGATCTCTTATTAAGGAAGAAAATTTTTCTGTTTCATATATGCATGCAACGTATGCAACCTATGCGCAAAGTAACACACCTTACATATTGTTCTAACTTATTTTGACTTGACACAAAATTTTAAAAATAAGAATTTTTTTTAAAAAAATCTCATGATCTTAAATTAAAGATATATTAAATATATTAAAATATGCTTTAATTTTTTTTAAAACAGATTAAAACGGAGGAGTAATAATTATATATAATACTTCTCTAAAGAGTATATGATGTCCCATAAACCCCAAATACTTCCTATATATACTTCCTTTATTCCTTCCATATTCTTATTGTTCTCTTCCATATCTTCTTTTCTCTATTCATTAATAATTTTATATTCTAATCAAACTTTTAAATATGGCTTCTTGCAACAATATTCAACAAGGTATGCAATTTATTTTATTTTTTATTTTTTATTTTTGTTTTTTCATGTTGCATGTTTTATAATTTTTGTAAATTAAGAATTTGATGAGTTATAGTTCATGTAATTAATTAATTAATTTGATTTGCAGAAATTGAGAAGAGTGAGCCAACACCTCTACAAAAACATGTTATGTTCTTTGATATTGATAAAAATGGAATTATTTACCCTTGGGAAACTTATCAAGGTATTTTAATTTTAATTTCTCTATATTTATATTTTTCTTTCGTTATGATTTTTTTTTGTTTATAACAATCGAATGATGATTAATTTAAATGATTTGATCAGAAAATTATACTGTACGTAGAGATGAAACTTATAAGAGTAAATTTTAGATTAATCTAACGCATTTGATTTGTATTTTCTCTGGATCAAGATCCTTTTAAACAGAAGAGTTCTTATTTTCTTATTCTCAAAGGAATTGTGTGGCTTTTCTTTAACAATAAAAATAAAAATTTGTGGTAAATAATTGGAGATAATATTTGTGGAGGAAATAATTTGTAGTCTAAAGTTGTCTGGTATAATGGAAATACTTTTTTTTTTCTTTTTTGGTTCTGAAACTCTATAGTTACTAGACTTCTTATTTTTTAAATTAGAGATGGTAAAATCAGTCTGTAAAATTATAAATTATTTTATTTATTTTTATTAATTATTTTTTTTCCCTTTTTTGATTCTGAAACTCTATAGTTACTAGACTTCTTATTTTCCAAATTAGAGATGGTCAGTCTGTAAAATTATAAATTATTTCATTTATTTTTATTAATTATTTTTTCCCTTTTTTGGTTCTGAAACTCTATAGTTACTAGACTTCTTCTTTTTCAAATTAGAGATGGTAAAATCAGTCTGTAAAATTATAAATTATTTCATTTATTTTTATTAATTGTTTTTTTTCGTTTTTTTGT
>JAABOM020000084.1:2381581-2393947 GCA_011800125.2 Solanum clarkiae | reverse complement strand
AACTTTATACCCCCAAATCTAGGTAAAATGAAAAGGGGAACGGTCAAGGCAACTTGGAATCCAACTGGATTTCAAACAAAATTCAAACAACTAAATCATTATGTCTCTACTTTAGCTAAAAGTTACAACTAGTGACAAAGAACAAAGGGGAAAAGGGAGTTAATAGATGGTGCGGTGCTTGGAGTTTTCCGATTTCGCATCGGGTTTTTGGGAAAAGGGGAAAACGGGAAAAGGGGAAAGGGACAATTGAAGATTCGGTGCTTGGGAAGAGGACTTACCTGGTTGGAGGATACGACGAGATGACCATGGCGATGGCGAGGGTGGCGCGGCGGTGGAGTTTTCTTAGGGTTTCCTGGTTCTTCATTGAAGAAGAAGAGAATGAAGAGAAGGGGAAAAGCGTGTATAAATAATTTTTTTTTTTAAATCATTTTTAAAAACTTGTTAAAATAAAATAGAACTCGGTAATTATTTGACACCGTGGAGGGTAAAAATTGGGTGTCAACAGTATTTATGTGAAAATATTCAAAATTAATTTATTATTTAAGAATATAATTAATCACATACAAATACAATTTAAGATCGTAACATCGAACCCGTTAATGAGCCTTTTCGTATCTACTATATATATATACATAAAAAAAATTCAACTATATATAAATAATATAGACTTCTATTGAAGAAAATTCGAATTAACTCCTGCATTTAACATCATGACTTTAAAAGAAAGTTCTACTACGCCCAAACTACATAATTTGATGATTATTTAGCTAAACAAGAAATAATCCTTTTCAAAGTGCAATTATGTTGACTACTACTAGTAATACTTGCTAATTTTATTTTATTTCTTTGGAAAGCATGCTGTTAATTTTAATTTATTCCTTTGGAAAGCATGCTTTTATTTCATTTAATATTATCGAATTATTGTACGTATCTTAGCACAAATATTCAGACACGAGAATTATATATTTCTATATGTGTTTTAAAATAAATTAATTTATGTGAAGATGTAAAAAGAATTAGGTCAAACTTATTATTAGTTTAGTAAAGTAGTACATTTTTAATTAAGTTTTTTTTATTTGTATTTTTTTGAAAAAAAAAATCTTGTAATTTTGAATTTGTCATAGCATTTATGTGGTAATAAGACTTTAATTTTAAAAGTTATGATTAAAATTTGTCTATAAAAATTTATCATTAAACTATACGAAAGAAAAAAATTCTGATAAAAAATCTATAAGAATTTTTGTCATTATCAAATTTCCGATAAAAAAAGTATTGAAAATAGGTTACAATAAAGATAAAAGAAATTTCCTAGCAGAAACACACATTTTGTACGTGTATTTTTGTTAATATAATTAGAACTTCTAATGAAAATAGTTTCCAATAAAGATAAAAGAAATTTATTAAAACACTTAATTTTTACGGGTATTTTTGTTCATATAGAATTTCTAATCGAAATTTATTGAGAATAGTTCCCGTTGAAGATCAAGGAAATTTACTACTCCCTATATTCACCATTACTAGTCGCTGTTTTATTTTTTTAAGTCAACTTGATTAAACTTTAAAATTAAATTAAAATAATTAAATTTAATATTTAAAATCTAAAATTTAGATAGTTAAAAACTATAAGAAAAATGCTCTAAGTTGCAATCTTCTCATAGTAATATGATGAAAAAATATATGTTAAAATGTTGGTCAAAGTTCAAGTAGTTTGACCACTATAAATGAAATAGTAACAAGTAAAAGTGAACGAAAGAAGAATAAGTAGCAATTATTCTCATATTAATATGATGAAAAATATAATTTGAAGTCAACGTTCATGTAGTTTCACCTCAATAAATGAAATAGTGACGAATAAAAATGAACAGAAGAACTACTAGAAACACGAGGCTTTTTACCCATATTTTTTTTCGAATCAAATTTCCAACGTAAATATATTAAAATGGACTTTCAGTTATCATATTTTTCCTAAAAAGAACATGTATCATTGCTAAATTAGACATAATATTATTTTAATAAAATATAAATAATAGAAAAAGTGATTAACTAAATTAGTTACGGCACTAGTATATCTTCTTCTTTAAAAAAGTTTTAATCCTTATTAAAACTTATCTAAGGTCATAATTATGGTTTAAATAGGAAATTAAACCTAATTTGTTGAATGACACTTCACCTAATTGTTTAGCACTAAAGCTTCTATAGCCTATGCCTACCTATTATCCCAAAAGTAATATAATACTCTGAATCTTTTAATTACACATAAACTCTAAATAATTAAATTTGTTGGGAAAATAATTTAAATTTGGAGTAGAAATTTAAATTTGTTCAAAATTTTAGTATTTATTTAAGGAAAAATTACATAAATACACAATTTATATTTACATAATTTCATATAATCGCCACTCTTTAAAAAATTACAAAAATCCCTTATGCTGATAACTATTTTTATAGAGCGAAATTTTTTTAAAAATTTATGGATATGAATAAAATATTTTCCTTTGAATTTGGTTTCAAAATTTCTTTTAAAATTTATTTCCTTTCTAAATGTAGGGAACAAGATGATTCTAGATCATTCACCTATGAATAATATAATTCATAAAGGAAAGCCACTAGAAAAAGCATTAGCAGCCAAAATGAGAAAATGCCTTTTGCAAACAGAATAAAAACTATTATTACTCTATTATTATTGTGCCTTTTTTTCATTTTTATATATATCATAATTTAAATTTAGATATGAAATCTTTATTTTTTTCCATATGAAAAAAAAGAATTAAAAAAGTTTTCAAAAATCTAAAAAGTGTGACGAAAGTGTATGGACATCTATAATAGCCCCTCAAACACGACATGGAAAGACTTTCCCTTACGGTCTTTTTTCTCAAACTCAAATTATAGTAAATAATTATCTTATTTTAAAATTTTTAAAACGTCATATTTGAAATTAAAAGGGATTATTTATATTCGTCTTGTCATTTGATAATGTAAAATAAATTCTACACTAATGTTGTATATAAGTGAAACTCTATGCAAAATCTCTATATTACATTTTAAACTATGTTATTTACATCTTTCGTGTTTAAAGCCAATTTAGAATTATGATGTGCGCCAAAAATATTCTACTTTCAGTATGAATAACCTACATATTACATCGCCTAACGTACATATTAATTTACAAACTTTCAGTTTAAATCGTTCATTCTGCTCCTATCTAAAGTATTATTACATTGTTCCACAAAGGTTCCCTTTGCTTGATCATGTGATGAATATATTTTAAGCTAATATAACTACATATCAAAAACTTAATCGGACTTGTGATCACTCGTTCCTGGTTTAGTCAATTCCGCTTCGGAACCATCCCGACTCTACCATTATTATTATTATTATTATCATAAAGGTATGAAATTCTAGAGACAGAGAAACATTAACTAATAATTCTATATTCAAAAGGTATTACTCACTCCGTTCTATTTTATGTGACACTCTTTGATTTGACATGACGTTTAAGAAAATAGCAAGACTTTTAAAAATTATGATCTAAAATCATTCTGAAACGAATCAAAAAAGAAAAGATATTACGTAAAAGACAAAGTAAAAATTTTCCAAAGGGACTCTTTTTTTCTCTCCTCTTTTTCATGCTCTAATTATACTAGTCATCCTATATACATACATCCATGGTCCATATCCCACAACCCCTTTTAACTTTAGTCACATATAATATATACTTCTTGAGTTCACCATTTTCTCACGTAAATCCCACCCCACGACCACCACCAAAACCCCCATACAAAAATATATTGAACATATAGTTTCCATTATTACTCCCAAGAACACGAAGAACAAAAGCGGCAAGAAAATGAAACTTAGTATTAATAAAAATTCCATTCATGTTCTTCTTGTTTACTATATGATAATAATTATGTTATTATTTTTCATTCATCAATCAAACGCGTCCACGCAATCTTTCATCTACGGTGGATGTTCACAACAAAAGTACAACCCCGGCACGGTTTACGAGTCGAACGTGAACTCGCTACTCACTTCCTTAGTCAACTCAGCCGCGTACGCGAATTTCAACAATTTCAAAATTTCCATGCCGGGTTCGGGTCAATACGATGTCGTATACGGCCTCTTCCAGTGTCGCGGCGATTTAAGCAGCTCCGACTGTCGGAGCTGTGTAGCCGCGGCAGTGAGCCGGCTCGGGACGCTCTGTCCCGTCTCGTGCGGCGGAGCGTTGCAGCTGGACGGGTGCTTCGTGAAGTACGACAATGTTTCGTTTCTTGGAGTTGAAGACAAAGGAGTTGTCATGCATAAATGTGGACCATCCATTATGGATGATTCGGATATGATGACCCGGAACGACGGCGTTTTGACGTATTTATCGTCTGTGGGTCAGTATTTTCGGGTTGTCGGATCGGGGAAGATACACGGTGTGGCGCAGTGCACGCAAGATTTGAGTATGAGTGAGTGTGATGATTGTTTATCGGAGGCGATCAGACGGTTGAAAAGCGAGTGTGGGTCCTCACCTTGGGGAGATATGTTTCTGTCAAAGTGTTACGCGCGGTTCTCGGAGCGTGGATTCACGTCTAAAAGCGGTAAGCGGCTCCGCCATAATAATTGGTGGTGTGTGGCTTATGTTTTTATGTTTATTTGGTTCGTGTGTTGGTAAAAATGTGATGAAATTATGTTATCCTAAAGTATTCTAACTTTTCTATGGTAATTATGATTTATTTGAGTCGATAGTTTATTGAAAGCAAACTCTCAATGATAGCTGGTAAATTTAAGTTACGTGAGGTTTTTATGCATGATCAAGTGAAATTTGTGAAATTATTTTTTTTTTCTAACTTTTATTAAGTCCATGGTAATTGAAAATGAGAATGGATGAATTAAGTAAATATTGTGAAAAAAGAAAATTGAGTTTTGGTTTAATACTTAACTTTGTCAAAATTTTGTTTAACATATAAATAATTGTTTGGTTAAATATTGGAATGGACAAATCAGACAAGTAACTCATATTCCCTCCTATTTATTTGAAGGTTTGACTAGGGCACATGATTTAAAAATAAAAAAAATAATTTAAAAATTGTGATTCAAAATAAGTTAGTGTGGTCATAAATCATTTATTTAATATTGAATATTGAAAAATATTTTTTTAGGGAGACTAATTAAAAAGGAAAGAGTGAATGTGGGTTGTTTATATGTAATTAAGAAGTTTATTTTTCTTAATTGCACAATATAATATTTTATTGGGGATTTTAATTAAATTTTCTTGCCTGAACCTAGCTCTGCCTATGGTCATAAATGGTTTCTTCTTCTTGAGATGGTTAATTATGATATAGGTGTAGTTTAATTCAACTCTATCCAATTAAATAAAAGGTAGATGGTAAGTTACTAGAAATGTTTGGGCGTGGGGGTCCTCTAAGGTTGGCTATGAGTCTTTTTCTTTATGTTCTTTTTGCTTTATTTGTATTATATTATTTTCTTTTAAAATGTGCAAAAGTGAGAGGTAACAAAAAAGTATTTGTTAGTGTTGCTATTCTTGCCTTCTTCCATTTTTCCAAAGATCAACAAGTATCATATTTCCAAGAGCTAAATTTGTTGATTCTTATAGTCTGATTTGATTTGATTTGATTTGATTTGGTTTGGTTTGGTTTAGTTTGGAAGGTGAGGGTACGGGGTGGAGTGAGAGGTGATTTCTTCTTCTTGATAATTACATCTAATATAAAAGAAAATATAATTTACAAAAAAAAAAAAATATTTAATATTCTCATCTCATGAAAATTCTTTGTCAAAGTACAAGAAATAAACCCATTAACTCTTTGAATTTATTCAATATTAGACTCTCATATTATATTGTCTAAACTCTAATCAACATATGTTTATCGGGAGGTATGGGTTGAGAGTGTCCTTGTCATTGATTCTTAATGAATGATTTGGTTTCTTCGAATCATTTTGGATTTATTTTTTTTTTTTTACGAATTGACATTAATTTTGAGTCAGATTTAAAATTCATTTTGGTTAGAATTAGGTAATCTTGTTGATTTCCATGTACACTTGGTATAACTTAATTTGACAATCACTTGACCACAATTGAGGATTAGACATCATTCAAAACAAACAATCATTATATGTCACACTTGTTAGTTGTTTGTATTTGTTAATAATTATCAACTCAAATATTCTACAAAAGTGATCTTATCATGATTACTTTGTAGGAAACATTGAAGTAGTCCATTCATGCCTCATTGTCATTTTTTCCAAATGCAAAAGAACTTACTAGGAAGTTTACTCTTATTAAGTCATGACAAAAGAAATATGTGGTCACTCTTCTACAATATATTGGGGTTCCAAAATATTCCACTTGCTTTTAACTTATTTGTCACTCTCATTTATTGGGAAATTTCACTTGAAAAAGGAAAAAATGTCCATACCACTTATTGATTGATCATGTTTTGATCCTTATGTATACCTATATATACAAAGTATACACACACACAAGGTATCTACATATTCAGTAGTGGAATCAAAAATTTTATCAAGAAAAGCTAAAATATAAACCCATAAATGCACACGAATTAATCAAGAGGAGTTAACATAATTGTATATATACATTTGAAAAACATAGATACAGTAAAAAAAATTTTCCCTGTCTACGTATATAGTATTATAACATTTCAATGTATCGTTGAATAAGAGTGACTCTGCCATTGATCACATTTTTTCCCTAGAGTATACGTGAAGGAGAAGTTTGCACAACAAAATGAAAATATATTCAACAATATGAATGATTAGAATTGAAATAGAAGCGACACAAAATGCACATTGAATAGGTAAGTTGATAAAGTGTAGTTACATATACAAACAATTCAGATTTCGTT
This sequence comes from Solanum clarkiae, assembly GCA_011800125.2. Taxonomy (NCBI): domain Eukaryota; kingdom Viridiplantae; phylum Streptophyta; class Magnoliopsida; order Solanales; family Solanaceae; genus Solanum; species Solanum clarkiae. Next base: position 2,387,078 of record JAABOM020000084.1, on the reverse strand, counting down.
TGGTTTGAGATACAAGTATAACAACTTTATTATAAAATGTTGGATTATTTTATCCTACATTTGGTTTGAGGTATTAAGTAGTCATAGAATTATTCATCCCACCATTTATATCTTAGTAATGAAATAAGTTATCCTACATAAATGGTGTAAGAACTTGCTTGGGGATAGTTAATCCCAGAATAAACTACTCCCACTCAAACAACCCCTCAGTGTTTAAACTAACAAACTACTAGAAGTACGCATAATAGGGATAGTTATCCATACATATCATTCGATCAACTAGTTTACTAAAATTATGTATATGTTGTGTATAGTTATGTATAAAGTAAATACATTTAGTATAAAATATACACTATTGATACACTTCATACATATTTTGTAAATTAGATTGTCCAATGATTCAGATTCCTAATTATCCCTTATAATGTAAGTAAATCTTCTTCAATATGTAGAGATATTATATACTTCTCTAATTAAGTTTTATACATATATACAAATTGCAGGAGATGATGATGTTGAAAAGACACTAGCAATTACAATTGGGCTCATAGCTGGTGTGGCTGTCCTAATTGTTTTCCTTTCTGTTCTAAATAAGCTTTGTGAAAAGAAAGGTCAGTCTCTTCTTTTTAGGTTAGAGTCATCTTTTTATCTTGGTCATGCTCATCTACTTTTATACTTCATGCCACTTGTTAAAGTTATAATGAATCAATATAACAACAATAATTATGCTTGTTTGGTAGCCAGTAAAGAAATATAACTGATAGTACATGTAAAAACTACGTGGAATAGAAGATAAAGTTATTAATATCTGCTAACTAGTACTTGCATAATTCTAATCATCTATTAAACGACCTCTAAGTGCATTCAAATTATAAAATAGTGAATATACGAATAAGTTGAGGGTTCGACGTCTACTATCTACCATTTATCTTGATCATACCCATATACTTTTACACTTCATGCCACTTGTTAAAGGTATAATGAGTCACTATAACAACAATAATTATGTTTGGGGTGAAATCAAGATATTATCTAAATTGGGTTAGAATATACAAGTAAATGGAGTATTATTCATTTCATTGGTGAAATCATGATTTTAACTAAGAGATCGTTTGATCACTAGTAAAGAAATACAACTAGTGGAATAGCAGATGAATTAACTAATATTTGCTAGTTAATACTTGCATAATTCTAACCAACTATCAAACGACTATCTATACCATTTATCTTGATCATGCCCATCTACTTTTATACTTCATGCCTCTTTGTTTTGAATTTTGCAGGAGGTAAATAAATAAAAGGCATGCACATCTTGTCCTTGTGAATTAACTTTTTTCTCCATAGCTTGGGTAAATTGCTTTTTGTTGGTGCACTCTTTAGCTTTTGTAAATTAGTTTCCTTTCCTATATCTTCAACAAAAGTTGGCTAAAAGGTGCTTGGCCTCATTTTTCAATAATAGTAGCTTATGTAATGGCCTCTAATACTCTTTTATAAAAGTGCTCACTTTCTGCTAAAGATAAGTGTGGAGTGGAGTTGGTGCACTTTTTTGTTTGTGAATTATGCAATTTGTTAAATCCTTCTTTTCATGTAAGCAAACACTTTATATTCAATTATAAAGTATTTTTATTTACTCAGTATTTGATACACATACGATGATCAAATTAAATTTGAAGTCTCAAATTACAGGTTCAGGTTTGGAGGCGACTTTCCTAATATATATTATTTGAAAAAGCTTCAAAGGACTCGAACTTGAGAATTATAAACTTTTCATATGTGCAGAAAGTGCATTCCTGTTTCAATATATTTAACTTTTATTATTCAACAGCAATTTTATTTCCTTTTTTGTGCAACAATCAGGGGCAGAGTTCACCATCCAACACTTTAGAATCTGTAAAATTCAAATCATGAATCCATCAGTGTAATTCTTCACATCCTTAAAAATGTCAAATTTATGCATGAAGATAATTGGGTGATATCTTCCCAACAAATTAAATCATATCAATTTATCCATCAAACAATTTGTTGAAGGGTTTAACTCTTCCCCCCAAAATCCAAAGAAAGTATTTTTCCTTATATTTAACAAAAAGGCTAAAGTTATGATTTATAAATAAAATTCTTTTTCAACGTAAATACCGGCTTCAATATATTTTACAAGTTTCTCAAATCAATTCTTCGATTTTTATGGACTTGATATTCTCTAAAGATGCATAGAATTATCTTGTATATCTAATCCAAGTTGTCATTTATTTTTCTCAGATCAAGTTTGAAAAATCTTTTTTTATTTTACATTCATTATGTGGTATTTATAGGCAAACAATTATAATTTAAGTGAAAAAATTGACTAATTAATTAATGAATTAACTAATATCTCTTGTGGATAGACTTGAGTACTCAACATTGTTATTTTGATTAGAGACATCTTTTAAGTTAATCTTATATTACTATAATAAAAAATAATACATGAAAGGACAATCAAATGGATGTTAATGCTTTAATTTTAATAACAACAACAACAACAACAATAATAATAATAATAATAATAATAATAATAATAATAATAATAATAATAATTTTTTATTATTATTATTATTATTATTATATTTTAAAAATGGGGACACTTCATTATCAGTTATCAGATTGCAATATCAATTATGTTTGGAATATTTTAGGCCCTGGGTCATAATAATTAGGTAGAATGGTGAGAATCTTTTAATGATACAACCTATTGTTTAAATATTTAGTACTTCCATTGAGCTTAATTAAAGTGTTTAATTTTCATAATGATGTGAGATTAAGGGGCCGCAAAATCAAGTCAAATTGGTCCCACTCATTCAATTCATTTAAATTTAATTTAATATTTCAGTGTTATCCATTAAAAATTGAATGATGTATAGTTTAAATAGATTTAAAAAATCTTATTAAAATATTATTTTTTAAAAAAATAAAAGAATCATTTAATATGCTATATATAGTAGAACAGAGAACACAAGACGAAGTTGTTTGGATGATAAACATATGATCTTACTTCTAACTCGAAGGTTGCAAGTTCAGGTTACTAAAAGAGCAAAAAAAGTGAAAGCTCTAGAGAGGAGTTTTAAAAAATTATATAGTAAAGAAAAATAATAATTTTATTAGCTATTAAAAAATTATTAGAAGAACAAATACAACAATTAAGGCTTAGTAAGAGTCAATCCAATCTATTTTACCTCAAATAATTTTTTCGGATGAGCTTGATTTTGATATTCTCCTAGATATGGATTATTAGCTTCACATTTTATTACGGTTGATGATTACACCAGAATTATTACTTTAGCTATACCTAATATGTCTCCAATGGGTAGAGGTTTGATGGTTTTACATTGACTGATATTATGTTTCATATTCAGGCGCAGAGATTGTCTCGACTTATTATTTGGCATACTTGGCCCATGCTTGTGATGTGACAGTTAGGCCCTATTGTGGAGACTGTTCCGATAGCTGTGAGTTCTTAGACATGTTTTCTGCTGATTTGCTGGATCATTTCCAGAGAGAGATATTGATTTTTACTGCAGAGGTTAGATTACTACCATCCATGGAGGATTCCCGAGATATTCTCCGCCCTGATCCTATTTCCTTGTGCAATCAATCCTCACAATTTAATCTCAGGTGGCTTCCCGGCTAATTGATGCTAACACAGTTACAAGCGATCAATAATTCATCTGTTTATTAACTCAATCCAAATTAATCAACCTATTTGACATCTCTATGTGAGATTTCAGATATATAATTGGGGACATTAAGTTTTAGATTTTTCACTTTATTATTGTAATTTGTGGAGTGTCCCTTGGCTCAACATTATAGCATATGATACTTTAATTGATCCATGCTATGAAAATTAAGAATATCATTTTCAAGTGAAATATTTATCCAAACTCGATAAGTGCATACAATTAACACATACTTCACACTTTTGATTAAAAAAAACAAGTCTTTCGCTTCATTTCAGTTGAAGGATTTGAAGGAAATATATAGTGCATCAAATAATACGCAAGGAAGTCCAATTTAATTCTTTTTCTTAGAGATGTCAGATGAGGAAACTTAGAGAGGATCGTCTATTTCAACTATCTTTCATGTACAATTCATATATTAGATATGAGTAACTGTTCATCCCACATTCTTTGATCCCAGTTCTTCACCGTCCATCGTTATCTCAATATGATCTTTGAGTGACATGTTTTTATCCTTTTCCCATTTCCTAGAAAAGTGAGTTATCAGTTAAAAGATTTTGTCATTACTTCCTAAACAATACACATTCAATTTGTCATACTTCAACTTCTAAATGTTATATTTTTCAAGTTTAGTTTTAGAAACTTTTATCTTTTCTTTTTTGTTTTTACAGATTATAAACTTTATCCACATGAGTAAAACTTATAGAGCTCAAAATATTTTCGTAGTTATTTAAGAAAAATTATTTACTATAACAATTAATGGTATAGTAAAGGATTATAAATTAGCAAATGATCAAAACTTTTTTATAGGGGAGAGAGAACAAAGAGTTTTCTTAAAATTTGAAATTAACGGACTAAACCAGTAACAATTAAATTAATAAATATGTATTATATTTAATTTGAATAATTAAATCAATTAAATTATTCAATTTAAATTTTAATCAAAAATCTATTCAAAACAGCCAATAAACAACCCTAGAAGAAAGAAGGACAGGTCAAGTTAAATGGGCCAAATGTTTGGACTCCTTCTCTAGTTTCTAAATCTTGGGCCTCCTTTTACACCTGCTTAGTTTTCAGTGGGGTAAGTGAATGTTGACCTGCTTTTAGAGTTTTTTGAGTTCACTTTGTAAAGTATTTTGCGCTCCTCATGGGTCATCTGAAAACAGTCACTTTATATTTTTAAACATAGGGGTTAGGCTGCGTACATCCGACCCCCCTCACCCCGCAATGAGCGGGAGCCTTTTTGAGGCACTGGAGTATGTTGTTGTTGTTGTTTGTAAAGTATTTTGCAAGTTGGAGAATTTTTCGCATACAGCCACTTGAAAATATCTTAATTATGTTCAATAATTATAGTTTTATATTTTGTAACTATAGTTATATCAGCATTTGTATAATTTGCTTAACTTTTGTATACGTTTGTATAATTCGCTATATAATTCGCCGTTTTTGTATATTTCGCTATACATTCATGCACAACGTTTATATAATTCGCTATACAATTCACAATATTTGTATATTTCGCTAAATAATTCACAATTTTTATATATTATTCGTATATTTTACTACACAATTCGTGCACAAATTTTGTATAATTCACTCTATAATGCACAGTATTTGTATATTCGCTATACAATTTGATTCGCAGACAACTTTTGTATAATTGTGAAGGTATGGGAGAGAGTCGTTGAGAAGAAGGTGCGTAAAGTAGTATCTATCTCGGAGAATCAATTTGGATTTATGCCAGGACGGTCGACGACTGAGGCAATTCATTTGGTTCGGAGGTTAGTGGA
>JAABOM020000084.1:2369887-2381481 GCA_011800125.2 Solanum clarkiae | reverse complement strand
TCTGAGTTCCTTAGTCATAAATGGTAATGCATTTATCTTTATTATGTTGAAATTTGGAAAAGATGTTGGAAAGTATGTTCCTGTTCCTGGTATTGCCAATGTACTGTTAACTTTTAGGAGCTAAACAAGTGTGGATATGATATTGTTTCTTAAAGACCTGCTGCAATATTTAAAATTTTGATCTATTTAATGAGGTTTGACTCCTTAAAGAAGTCATCTGCTTGCAATCTGTGAGTTCCAAAAAGTGTTTTAAGGATACTGCTATTATATTGATTTGATTTTCCTGTGGCTTTCTAATCAGAGATGTTCGTTTCAGTTAACTGGTTACTCCCTCTTTTACGAACATAGTCCAGATAACAGGGTTATTGAGTTCATTTACAGCTCATTATTGCCTTATATTTCTCAAACTCCAAGTCTTAAGTTACAAACTGTTGCGCATGCCCATGTGTTCATTTACATGTTATGGCTTTGAGTGTAGGCCGGTTCTCTATCTAAAAATCAGTTTGTTAGAATCAGCTTATGTATTCCTCTTCCTGAGATGTTGCTTTACTAGTATAAGTCTTAGAAGTTATGGTTTGTTCACCTTGTTGTTTATAGGATTTGTACGAAAATTTAGAGTGTGAACTGGACTAGTAATACTAAAGTTGTCCATATTGTTGGATTCAAATTCCATACTCAGATTCACATGATTCATTTTGATTTTAGGACTGTTATGGTTTTATGTGTTGTCCTGCTACTGCTTTGGAGTCAAATGTCTTGCTCGTCATTTTGTTTTATGAGAGTCAGTATAGTTACATTGTTAGTATTATTTTTGAGTCTCTTATTAATCCTTAATTTTATTTCTTTGCATGAACAATGATTTGAGCCATTTTGGACTCCCCGTTCTGCATTTCTTGGGCCATGGAGGCCCAAACTTCCTCTTTTTCGAGTCAGCCCAATCTACAGTAGATAGACAAGGAAATGGATCAAAACCATTTGGATGAACAACACAGGAAAATGGGCTAAGCAGGCCCAATCCTTTCTTTTAATTCCCTCTTTTATTCTCTACTTTGCAAATACTTGTTATTTTGTTTACTAACTCTGAAATTTTATCTGTTTCGTTATCAATCTAATTAAATTCCCCAGCATATCACAACCATTCGTGTTTAATTTCATTCTTATTTAGAAATGAAGTTTGCCTTAGATCTCTTAGTTATTTTAAACATTTGTGAGTTTTAAATCAATTGACTGTCTTTTCTTAAAATTAAAAAAAATGTGATTTTACACTTTAGTCCAATTTTCAAACGTGATCGATTTTCTTCAAGCATAGTCAGTTGCTTTCAATTTAGTCAAGTTCAGTCAAAGCTTTTCAAAATTAATCAATTTCAAAACCAGTCAATCTGTTTCAAGTCCAATCAAATCTTTAAAAGTTAGTCAACCTTCCTAATCGTCGGATAACCGCATTTAGCAGTCATTTCAAGTGCGTAAAACCTTCTTGAAGTGGAAATGTGAATCCGAACCCTTTCTCTGGATTTTAAAAAAAAAAATTATGTTGGGTCTTTTTAAATATTTATTGGTTTCCTAATTATCCTTAAAATTAGGTGGCGACTCTATTTTCCTTTTAAATTTTTAAAAAAATAATTTTCTCGTAAAATAATTGAGTTTTAAACAGATTTTTAATTTTTTTTTTCTTTTCAAAAAACTATTTTTCAGCATAACATGGGTGAGTACTAAATACCACGCGGTACCCAGCAAGTCAACTAATAAAACAAAGTAAGTCTAATAGAATACACAAACTTCTTTTGTCTCAATCGATCTCTACGACTACAACCTGCACAGAAAATTAGTCCAGCCCAACAATACATAATACATAAAAAAATGGTATTTCACCATATCACAATTTCAAAGCACAAGCTAAAAATGACAGCACAATCAATTACAAGAGTAACACCGTGCTATGCAATAATATGCAAGGGTAAAATGCAATGCTTATGCAAAAAAAATCGTCGGCAAAGACCTCGGCATTATAACATCACTGAAATATCTCAACATCACATCATCGCCAGCAAAGACCTCGACATCACAATATCATCATAAAATTTTCAACATCATAATTTCACCGACAAAGACCTCGGTATCACAATATCTCAATCGATAAAGATATCGGTCCCAATATTTTTCATCTCACTCATATCAATATCCGAAATCAATGCAAATATGCATGTCATGGAATGAATGAACATGATATGAATTCCACAAGCAAATCCACTCATAATCTTCAACCACAATAATATATACATCAAAAATATAGAATTCTTATCACTTAATCACATTTGTCATTTCAAGTACCATACTAACACGCCAACTCACCTTTACATTTTTTTTAATCATCTTATTTCTTATAATATTAAAATATTTCACGTATCACACGTAGGAGAGAGGATAATTTGAGAATTCTACGAGAATTACAAGGTTCTGAAAGTCCACTTGCCTTAGTCAAATCACGGTCAATCTAACACTTTGGCCTTTCCTTTTTGAATAGAATCCGTAGCACCACGATCTAGTCAAATAAATTATCACCATAAGATTTCAAAACTCACAATATCCATATTACTATATGTCTAGCCTAGACCCAAAGACCAACTAATTCTCTTATTAATTTTCAAAATTTTAAGTTTAGGATTAAATCTTAAATACTTCAAATAATATAATTCTAATGGTGTTCATATAATACAAATATACAATATTGATACAAAAATATATATACCTATATATATACCCATAAATATACATATATAAATTCAAAGACACACGAAATAAGTTCTAACTAAATGAAGAACCAAAAGAACTGGACAGAAGTTGACATTGGAGGACTTATATAAGAAAAGATTAATGAAGTCGTGCATTCTTAAGAGAAAAGAAATCAATTATGTAGTGTAGCATATGTAAGCATCATTACTACCCTATGATTGGCTCAAGACAATTTCAATATATTTTTCCTTAAATTCTTAAAACATGCTGCCAATTCTTGTTCAAAGAAAAATTAACATTAAATCAAAGCCCTTGATTTCCACAAATTACATCCTATTTTCTATCCATATGAACTATAGAAGAAAAGATAGGAATTACCTGATGCCTTTTTGTGGATATGTAGCCGCGACAATTCAAAAATGAAAATGAGTTGTAAAGCTAATGGACTAATCCCATTAATTATATAGTATTAAGAGTACCAAAAAGATATTTTAATAAGAGCAATATGAGGATAATCATTATAAGATTGACATTATTTCATTTATGGTCAATTTCCCACTAAATGTTGTCTTCCCATTTATTAATAAACAAATGATATAATAATGTAGGTGCAAGATATTATTTTTTGTATTCTTACTTGCTGACAAATGTCTAAAATAAATAATTATAGTCTCTCTTTTTATAATTCTATTCTCATTGGATATAATTCTTATATCAAATTATCCTTCAACTAAGTAATAAATGTTATCGAATAATTTAAAAAACTCTTTTAAAATTTTTGAAAAAATTATTTTAAGAAAATAATAGAATCAATTCTTAAAATAGTCTAATGAATTATTACATAGTATAGTCTTTATTTTCTATATTAGTTTAATGTGTGTATTTTTCTCATTCTTTTTCTTTTTCTTTTAACAAAAGAAAGTAATCATAAATGGCATGTCAAATCAATAATCAATAACTGAAAATGAATGGATTACTCTATTTTAATGCTGCTGAATTCCCAAAGAAATATTTAATAAAATAGAACTATTTATTATTTTTGTTGTCTTTCTCAGTGGACGTGATGTTAAGTAGATATTTATTCAGAGAGACGAAGGAAGTAAATATTAAAGGTGAAATGGAAAAAAATATATTTTATTTATTTATTTTTATTTTTTTATATTTAATTTGACATATTCTTTAATAAAATAATAAATATAATAATAAGTTTAATAGTAAATATCAGAAGAAGATGCATGTTGTGATGTAAATATTTAATATTATAGGATAAATAAGATAGAGATACAACTATAAATATATTATTGATGTGATGATTTATAACCTCTTTTATCTTTATAAGATAGCGATAAAATCGACTTACAGTTTACTTTTTTCAAACATCATTTATATTATTTTATTGAGTATATTATTATTATCACCATTGAAAATTTATAATGCCAAAGAAAACAATTATGATATTTTTAAGAATACAAAAATAAATATATGACGTTAAAATTGAAGGAAAAAATTATAATATCGAGTAGTATTATAACAACCGACAAAATACTTTTTTCGTTTTAAAATATAATATAATATAATACAAAGATAATATGATTTACATATTTGGACTTTATCAGTACTTAATACTATAAAAGAAAATTGGTCACTGCTTAATAATTGTACCTCTGTTCCTAAGGATTTTCTGGAAATGGAATTTGATCATCTTCTTCATCTTTCTCCCACAGAAGCCATTGCAGCACTGGTAACCCTTGCCTTCCTCTTCTTCTTCCTATGGAGAAAAAAATCTTCAAAACCACCATTACCACCGGAAATCGCCGGAGGATGGCCGATAATCGGCCATCTTTTCTACTTCGAGAACGACGGCGACGATCGTCCGTTAGCTCGAAAACTCTCAGATTTAGCCGATAAATACGGCCCTGTGTTCACTTTCCGTCTAGGACTTCCCCGTGTGTTAGTAATCAGCAGTTACGATGCCGTAAAAGACTGTTACTCCAAAAACGACGCCGTATACGCGAATCGTCCTGCTTGTCTCTACGGCGAATACCTAGGGTACAACAACGCCATGCTTTTTCTCGCTAATTACGGACCGTACTGGAAAAACATACGCAAATTAGTCATTCAGGAAGTCCTTTCCAACAGCCGTCTCGAGAAATTAAAACACGTCAAGCTCCAGAAAATACAGAACAACATCAAACTTCTCCACTCTCGAGTTCAAAATAATTCGACTGTAAATCTAACGGATTGGTTAGAGGAATTGAACTTCGGGCTTATTGTAAAGATGATAGCTGGGAAGAATTACGAATCGGGAGGTGAAGGAGATGAAGAAGTGCAGAGATTTAAGAAAGCTTTTAGAAAATTTCTTGTTCTGTCAATGGAATTTGTGTTATGGGATGCATTTCCGATTCCGTTATTCAAATGGATCGATTTTCAAGGGCATGTGAAGGTAATGAAAAGGACGTTTAAGGATATTGATGAAATTTTTCAGAGATGGTTAGACGAGCATGTGAAGACGAGACAAATGTTAATGGAGGTTAATGGAGATGGAAATGAAAGGGATTTCATTGATGTCATGATTTCTAAGATAAGCAAGGAACATCTCCATGAAGGTTATTCTCGTGAAACCATAATCAAAGCAACCGTTTTTGTAAGTTCATCTCTCCTTTTCATTTCAAAAATAATGATTTGATTTAATTTGTGTGAAATTTGAAAAATAAAAATAACTTGTCAGGTAAAAATAATCATTTCAAGGTGACTTTTACAAAATAATGATTATATCATCGTTGTTGCTATATGGGATGGAGTGTTGATGAATCAAAAACTAGTATGTTCAATATATATATATAGATTGCGGAGATAAGAATGTTTAGATGGATGTGTACATATATCAGGGGAATAAGATTAAGAATAAGATCATTTGGGAAAGTTAGGGTGGCCTCTGTGATAGTTTGGACATGTGCAAAAAAGAAGTGTTGATGCTTCTGTTAGGAGGTGCGAGAGGTTGAATTTAGAGGTTGATCGAAAAAAATATTGGGGGGAGCTGATTAGATAGAATATGGTACAACTTCGTATCATTGTAGACCTGACCTTAGACAAAAAGGAGTGGAGGGTGTGCATCAAGTTAGACAGTAGACGACTAGTAGGGGTAGGGAGATGTCTGGCCTTGTGATATAGTAGGTTTGTAGAAGTAGTCGGTCGTTATATATTGTGTTGGTATTGTCGTCATTTATTTTGTTACTTTTATTGTCTTTATAGATTATTATTTACTTTCCTCTCTAATCGTTGTCTCATATCTAATATGTTCTGCTTATTGGATGATATTTTTAAGATGTATTGTGTTGTTACTGGCCATCATTTATTTTGTTACTTCTATTGTCTTTATAGATTATTATTTATTTTTTGCTTTAATCGTTGTCTCATATCTAGTATGTTCTGCTTATTGGATGATATTTTTAAGACGAAGGTCTTTCGAAAACAACCTCTATATCTCTATGAAATAATAATAAGGTGTGCGGTACATTTTATCCTCACCAGACTTAATTATGAGATTTCAGTGGATATGTTTATTGTTGTTATTGTTAAATTGTTATAAAAAAAATCATTACTTTTAAATTTATTGTTGTTGTTGTTAAATTGTTATAAAAAAATCATTATTTTTAAAACGGATTTAAAAAAACAAATCTATCTTTTTCAATCTTATTAGGGGTACGTTTTTCAACAATTTAGAATGGAGAAAACTAAAATATATTTCATATATATAATTTTGCATGCATTATTATCAATATCTTTAAGATTAGAAAATAAAATAAATCCTAAGTTGACCTAGCACAACTACTGAGGAAAGAGCTAGGAAAAAAAATTATTTTAATAGCTAATCAAGTCAATTAAAATTTTCATTCAAATGACATGTCTGCATATTTATGATTTATTCTAATTAAAAAATAAATTAAGATAGCCTGTTGATGGTAACGTTTATCTACTTTCGTAGCTAAAACATTAAGGCAAAGACTTTAACGTTTCATTACTTTTGGACTTATTATATACATAAAAATTTATTTGATATGTTTTTGATTTATTTATTAAAAAAAAAACTTAAAACCTATCTAATCAGTTATACAATTATAAACTTATATAAAAATATCTGTTTTTAAATTATTTTTTTTAAAAAAAGTCTAATAAGCAGTTCGATTTGATAAAGTAAATCAATTTCTAGAAAATCATTGACAATAAGGGATGGGATAACCTATTAAGCTCCTACATACACCTTTTGACTAACTAGGCCCCCTAACCGATGACATGTGAATAGCCCTAATTAGTTACGATCATTTGGTAGCTGATTTGGAGGTGAGTTATGCAGTTTTCGAATCTTCTAACGTTTGATAGTTGATTAAGAAATAAGTTATATATGTATAAAATTAATACGATTTTGAATTTTTAATTTAAAAAGTTGCATGACAAACGATATCTTCAATTATAAGAGAGGAGAATTGAATGGAACTTGTAAGAATAAAATTTTATCTCTTCTAAAAATTTTCCAGAGCATGGTCTTGGATGCAGCAGATACAGTTTCCCTTCACATAAATTGGGGAATGACATTACTGATAAACAATCAACATGTCTTGAAGAAAGCTCAAGAAGAAATCGACACGAAAATTGGCAAGGATAGATGGATAGATAATAACGATATAAAAAATTTAGTGTACCTTCAAGCTATCGTTAAGGAGGTGTTAAGATTATACCCACCTGGACCTTTGTTAGTACCACATGAAAACATGGAGGACTGTGTTGTTAGTGGGTATCGCATTCCTAAAGGGACAAGACTATTCACGAACGTCATGAAACTACAACGAGATCCAAAAATATGGCCAAATCCAGATCAATTCAATCCAGATAGGTTCTTCACTACTGATATTGATTTTCGTGGTCAAGATTATGAGTTTATCCCATTTGGATCTGGAAGACGATCTTGTCCAGGAATGACCTATGCATTACAAGTAGAATACCTAACAATAGGTCATTTGATCCAAGGTTTCGATTATAGAACTCCGACGAACAAGCCTTTGGATATGAAAGAGGGTCCCGGGATGACTATGCGTAAGGTAAATCCCGTAGAAGTGGTAATGACGCCTCGCCTCGCACCCCACCTATATAAAATTTAAATAAGATGCTTCTATCTTTGTTCAAAATGCTTCATATTTAAAATTTAAATAAGATGCTTCTATCTTTGTTCAAAATGCTTCACATGGCATAATGTTGGTCTTAATGATGTATTATTACCTTTTAATTTCGTTCAACAAACTACTTGGATTGTTCACCTCCTCTTTGCATGAATATCATTATTGTGTGTATGAAGTTTGTATCAATAAATTCATCTAAAAGTTTTTCAATTACTTTCTCTATTTTAATTTGTTTGATCTAATTAAATTTTTTACTTTCTTAAAGTGAAAATAACAATACTAGTAAGATTGAAACTTTTTAAAATTACTTTCATTTTATATTTTTTTGTGCATTACGTGAATAAGTCTTTTATCTGTCTATCTATACAACTAGGGTAGAGGCACCACAATTAAGCAATTTATTAACCAACAACAATACAACATTACCCCAATGCCTCAAAGGCTCCCGCCCATTGCGAGGTAAGGGGGGTTGGATGTACACAGCTTGACCCCTATGTTTAAAAATATAGCGCGACTGTTTTCAGATGACCCATGATAAGCGTCGAAAGTTGCATTGACTAACTGCTACTTCACAATTGAAAGAAGCTCAGACAGTTTAAAGAGTCACTTTGCTTTATTCCATCATTACCTCAAAGCCAAAAAATAGTTAATCTTTGGCTCCATCCGAGATTGATGGAAATAATTAAGCAATTTATTAAGTTTATCAAAATAATCATGGCCTTCGCCTTGCGCGGATGCTATATTACCCTGTTCGCCTCATTTTATCTCATATCATTATTTTTTAGTTTATTTTTAAAAAATATTATTTTATTATAATTTAAAAAAAAAATTAAAATTCTTTCATTTTTATGAATTAATTTATAATTATATAAATATCTTAAATTTATTTTAGATATCACAAGTTTTTTAAAAAAAAATTTTTAAACACTGTGTTAAGTTAAATAGTGACATAAATGGAGCGGAAGGAATAATACATATATTAACAAAATCTATAATGTCACAGTATTAAAAATAATTTTTTTCACAATAATCTATCTACAATATATTAATAGCGTGAACACTCTTGAAAATATCGTTTGAACTTTTTTCGCTAAAAGATTTTTCTTTAGATAAAATAATTCTTTTACTATTTTTTTTAATTTATCATCTTATCTTTTATTTATTTAGTTTCATGATTCACTTATAGATTACAATTTTTTTATATTTAAAATTTATTTTTGATTTAGGACTATTTATATAAAAAAAAAATTGTTTATGCTATGAAGGAAAATAAAGGAAAAATATTTTACTAATAATATTTATTTACATGAATATGGTATTTATTTTAGCAAGTACTATTTATATATAATTTTTAAATTGACACTGCACATGCGATATGTACACTGAACTAGTGTATATTAATAAAAAGTGTTAAAATTTACTTAATCCAATATCATTATATGCTTTAAGAACATTATTAGAACTGTTAATTACTTCTAAATAACAAAATTAAATTATTATCATTAATTAAGAACATTATCAAAAGTGTTATTTACTTCTAAATAACAATTAAATTATTATTTTTACTTAATTACCATCAAAGATTTTATGTGACACTCTTTTTTTTTTTGGTCCATTCCAAAAAGAATGTCACCTTACTCTAATGAGAAACAATTTAATCTTAAAATTTTCTTTTCTTAACCATATAAATATCTCAGAATATTTTAGACCACAAGTTTCAAAAAATTTACTCTCTCTGTCTCGCTTGATGTGACGCTCTTTCTTTTTTGGTTCATACCAAAATAATGTCATCTTACTCTGGAAATAATATGGCTACACTTAATGAAATGAACCTCTACCATATAAATTTCTCATAATAATTTTAGATCATAAATTTTAAAAATTTTATTTTTTTCTTAAATATTATATCAAATTAAAAATTATCTCAGAAAATAAAATAAAAAAATATTTTTTTAAAATACTCTATCAAATCAAAAGATGCAAATGACATAAAGGAAGTAATTTTTTATATAACTCATCTATATATAACAAAAATTTACCAAAACCTGCCATCTGTACACGAACGTGTGTATAACTAATCCACGTGTCACCTTCCTCCGTTGCCACCTCATCACCAATCCTCCACCACTTTCTATTTAAATTCAATTTACAACTTTACAAAGTCAGAGTCTTCAATCATTTTACCCCAAAGGAAGAAAACCCCCCAAAAAAAATAGTCATGGCATTAGAATGGGTAATTTTAAGCTATGCTGCAGCAGCAGAAGCAGTTATGGTCCTCCTCTTAACACTTCCGGGTACATACCCGTTACGTAAAGGTTTAATATCCGTAACCCGAAATCTCCTCAAACCTTTTCTTTCCGTAATTCCATTTTGTTTATTCCTGTTGTTGGATATCTACTGGAAGTACGAGACTCGGCCGATGTGTAAGTCGGCCGAGTCTTGTACTCCCACGGAACTGATGAGGCATCAGAAATCGGTCGTGAAAAGCCAGCGCAACGCGCTGTTGATTGCGTCAGCGCTGATGTTTTATTGGATGCTTTATTCTGTGACGATATTGGTTACTCGAGTTGAACTGTTGAATCAGCGGGTTGAAAAAATGCAGAATCAGGAATAATGATTTAATTAATAGTGTAGGAGTTGAATTAAGTACGTAGTATTAATCTTTGTAATTTCTTTTGAGTTTCTACTTGTTTTGGTTTATTTGCAACGTTTTACGAGTGTGGAGTTCATCTTTCTTTTTTTTTACTTAAACCGTCTCAGAAGTCACGAGAAACAAGGACTAATTCAGTAAATATTCGCCCGAGAAAACTTTCAGTGGTTTTATATTTTGGCCCTCCTAAGAAAAAATAAAATCAGTGATACATGTCGAAAAAACAGGAGTATTAAGTTTTAATTATAATATATGAAGAAGTAAGGATGGTAATTTTGTTTAGATTTTTATAATTTTTTTAAAAATTATAATTTTTTTAAAAATTAGAATTATGTGAAATTATATAAATATAAATTGCCTTATTTGTGTAATTTTTAATATTTGATCTTGTTGACAAAAAACATAACACAAAATCTACAAAGCCCAAAAGAAAAGCCCAAAAGTTTTATAGCTAATTTGGACATTGGGCTTGCATCAGATGGCCCAATATGATTCAACACCTCACAATAGAATTGAGAGCTGCTTGTTTCTTGAACAATGTATTGAGGGGGTGTGTATATATATATATTTGTATATAATTGTGTGTATAATATTTTATTGGTAAAATGCCCAATAACAGAGAAATTTTTAGTTTTTATCTAACAAGGTGGTATTTAATATTTATATTTTAAAACTTTCAAGTAATAAAAAATAAATGAAAAATGTCCTTGGCAGCTACAAAACAAGATAAAAGGGATAATTACAGTTGTCGAAAGTAATTACGAAAAAAATGATTATTTTCTGTATAGGTATGTATAATTTAATATATAATATATAGTTAAGTGGTATTTAGTTTTTGAGTGTCTCATAGTAACTATATATATATATATATATATATATATATATATATATATAAAAGAATAGTTCTATGTGATTAAGTTATATAGTAAATTATTAAAAAGTTACTTGATATTTAAAACAACAAAATTAATAAATATGATAATAAATTTTTTTAATTAAAAGATTAAAAATAATTAAATTAGAAAATGCATTAAATTTTT
>JAABOM020000084.1:2327512-2349140 GCA_011800125.2 Solanum clarkiae | reverse complement strand
TAGGCTGCGTACATCCGACCCCCTCTCACCCCGCAATGAGCGGGAGCCTTTTGAGGCACTGGGGTATGTTGTTGTTGTTGTTGTTATTGTTGTTCAAGTACAAGCTAACTAAATAGTTAAATATAACTTACATAAATTCCATATTGAAGTAAAAAAATTTCAATTTATCCCAACAAAAAATTTTTAATTTATCCTAACCTTTTCCATATTTACAAATATCCCATAAAAAGATAATTATGCGGATACACTGGTCATTTTTACGGATACACTGCGCCATACATGATTCATAAGTCATGATTCATTGTAATCAGTATCTGATGGAGTGAATCAGTCATTTGTTAAACTATTTTATTGCAATGAATCATATTGTATGATCCATTGTCTCAATGAATCAACCCATTAATACGATTCATTGGTGTATCATCCTTTTATGATGCACCAATGAATCATCAGCCTATAACAACTAGAAAAAAAGTATCCCAATGAATCACTGTATTCAATCCATAGAGTTCTAGTAAATCAACAACATATATGACTAGTTTTATATATAAATGAATCACCATATTTAATGAATTATCATAAAAAGGTGTAAATAATTCATAATTTTAAAATGAAACACCATACAAGATATATACTCTCGGTTTTATATATAAATGAATCACCATAAAAAGTTGTGAACAACTCATAGTTTTGAAATGAATCACCATACAAGATACATATTACACACATGAATCACTATATTTTCCTAATAAAATAATGCATATAGTCCCAATGAATCAACAACATATATGACTCAATTTTATATTCCCATGAATCACCATATCTAATGAATTAATCACCATAAAAAATTATAAATTGCTCAGTTTTATGTCCCAATAAGCTTTCTTCTTCGATTTATTTTTTGAGATTTTTGGATCGGGGTGATTTTAAACTTGAAAAGGGTCATTTGAAGTGAACTTTGAACTTCAAGTTCAAGTCCGAAATAGATCTGGGTGATCTTCAAGTTCAATTTCAAGTTCAAAAGGAATTTTGAAATTCAAGTTCAAGTTCAAAATGGAGGAGGAAGGAGGAAGAGCGGAGAGGAGTACATCGCCTACTCTCTGAACTCCGACTGGCTCACCACCACCGTCCGTGGTATTGACTTGAGTATCGACTTTTCTTTGCCGTTCATGACAGCGGTGAGAGAGAGGGGATAAATTGGGGGAAGAACTCTCTCTCTTCTTTTTGAGCAGAATGATTCAAGTGAATCAAGCGTAAAATATGAAAACAGTGATATTAGAGATTTATGTAAAAGGTAGGGAATATTTGAGAATATTTTAACATAATCCGGTATTTCTATAAAATTTTCAATATTTAATGATTTTTAAAATTAGTAGCATGGCCCATTCATTTGATTTTCGGGAATGTTGCGTCGGAGCCCATTGTAGCGCCAGAATTCATGGGCTAACTCCCACAGAAAACTGCCGAAATTGCCTGTTTCCTGTTCCATGGGCCATAATTTCCTACCAGGCATCCCCCGACGCCATCGGGCCACCTGGGCCTTTTTTCAGGCTCGTTGCGGACCTACTCGTATGATTTTTTAGAAAAATTGCATCAGAGCTCCTGCAGCGCCAGAATCCATGGGCTAACACCGACAAAAAACTACCGAAATTGCCTGTTTCCTATTCCTTGACCTATAAAATCCTATCAAGCGTCCTCCGCCGCCGCCGGGGTAATAAGGCCTCTTCTCTCACTTGTTGTTGACCCACTCGTATGATTTTTCGAGAAAGTTGCATCGGAGCCCTCTCCACCGTCAGAATCTGTGGGCTAACAGCCACAAAAAGCTATCGAAATCGCCTATTCCCTGTTCCTTGGTCCATAAATCCTATCAGGCGTCCCCCGCCATCGTTCGGCAATGTGGGCCTCTTCCCTAGCTCATTAGAGACCAACTCGTATGATTTTTCGAGAATGTTGCACTGAAGCCCTATGCAGCGCCAGAATCTGTGGGCTAACACCCATAGAAAACTTGCGAAATCGCCTGTTCCTGTTCCTATTCCTTGGCCCATAAAATCTTACAAGTTGTTCCCCTCTGCCACCGGGCCACCTGGGCCTCTTCCCAGTCTTGTTGTGGACCCACTCGTATGATTTTTTTGGGAATGTGGTGTCGGAGCCCCTTGCAGTGCCAGAATTTGTGGGTTAACACCCATAGAAAACTGCCGAGATCGCATGTTTCCTGTTCCTTGCCCATAAATTCCTACCAGGCGTCCCCCGACGCCACCGAGCCACCTGTGCCTTTTTCCAGGCTCGTTGCAGACCCACTCGTATGATTTTTTAAAAAAGTTGCATCCGAGTCCCCTGCAGTGCTAGAATCCGTGAGTTAATACCTACAGAAAACTACCGAAATTACCTCTTTCCTATTCTTTGGGCCAAAAAATCCTACCAGGCGTCCCACACCTCCTCCGAGGTAATAAGGCCTCTTCTCTGGCTTGTTGTGGACCCACTCGTACAATTTTTTGAGAAAATTGCGTCGGAGCCCCCTTCAGCGTTAGAACCTGTGGGCTAACAGCCACAGAAATCTGCCGAAATGGCTTGTTTCCCGTTCCCTGATCTATAAATCCTACCAGGCTTCCCCCGCCACCGCCAAAAAATCTGGGCCTCTTCTTGAGCTTGTTGCAGACCAACTTGTATGATTTTTCGGGAATGTTGCATCGGAGTCCAAATTTATGTGCTAACACCCATAGAAAATTGCCGAAATCGCCTGTATCCTGATCCTTGGCCTATAAAATCCTACCAGGCGTCCCTCGCCGCCGTTGGGCCATCTGGGCATCTTCCCAGGCTCGTTATAGACCCACTCGTATAATTTTTTGGGAATATGGCGTCGGAACCCTATGCAACGCCAGAATTTGTTGGCTAACACCCATAGAAAACTGTCGAAATCACCTGTTTCCTGTTCCTTGGCCCATAAAATACTACCAGGCATCCTTCCCCACTACGGGGCCACCTGGGCTCTTTCCGAGCTCATTGCGGACTCATCCATACATATGATGTTTCGGAAATGTTGCATCGGAGTCCCTTGCAAGGCCAAAATCCGTGGGCAAAAACCCACAGAAAACTGCCAAAATTCCATGTTTCCTATTACTTGGCCCATAAAATCTTATCGGGCATTTCCCGGTGCCCCCTTGTCCCCGGCTTGTTACGGGCCCACTCATATAATTTTTCGAGAACGTTACACTGGAGCCCCCTATAACACCAGAATCCGTTGGCTAACACCCACAGAAAATGACCGAAATCGTCAGTTTCCTAATCTTTGGCCCATAAAATCCTACCAGGCATTCTCCCGCAGCAGGGCAACTTGGGCCTCTTTCCGGGCTCATTGCGTACCCACTCATATGATTTTTTTGGAAAAGGTTGTGCTGGAGCCCCCTGCAGTGCCAAAATCCATGGGCTAACACCCACAGAAAACTGGCGAAATCGCCTATTTCCTGTTCCTTAGCCCATAAAATCCTACAAGCTGTCCCCCTCTGCCGTCGGGCCACTAAGGCCTCTTCTGGTGTTCGTTGCGAACCCACTCATATGATTTTCGGGAATGTTGCACCAGAATCCCTTGCAGCGCCAGAATCTGTGGGATAACACCCATAGAAAACTACCGAATCCCCTGCTTCCTATTCCTTGGCCCATAAATTCTTACCAAGCATCCCCCAATGTCGTCGGGCCACCTGGGCCTTTTCCCAGGCTCGTTGCAGACCCACTCGTATGATTTTTTAGAAAATTTACACTGGAGCCCCGTGCAGTGCCAGAATTCGTGGGCTAACACCGACAGAAAACTGTCGAAATTACTTGTTTCCTATTACTTGGCCCATGAAATCCTACCAGGTGTCCCCCGCCGCCACCGAGCCACCTGGTCCTCTTCCGGGCTCGTTGCGGACCCATTCGTATGATTTTTCTAGAATGTTGAACCGGAGCCCTCTTCAGCGTTAGAGTCCGTGGGATAACATCCACAGAAAACTGCCGAAATCGTCTTTTTCCTGTTCCTTGACCTATAAAATCCTACTAGGCATCTCCCGTCACCGTCGGGGTAACAAGGCCTCTTCTCTGGCTTGTTGTGGACCCATTCTATGATTTTTCGAGAAATTTGCGCTAGAGCCCCCTGTAGCGTCAAAATCTGTGGGCTAACAGCCACAAAAAACTGCTGAAATCGCTTGTTTCCTGTTTCTTTGGTCCATAAATCCTACAAGGCATCGCTCGCTGCTGCCGGGCAATCTGGGTCTCTCCCGAGCTTGTTGCAGACTAACTCGTATGATTTTTTGGGAATGTTGCGCCAAAGCCCCCGGTAGCGCTAGAATATGTGTGCTAACACCCACAGAAAACTACCGAAATCGCATATTTCCTGATCCTTGGCCCATAAAATCCTACCAGGCATCCTTCGCCGCCGTCGGGCCACCTAGACCTCTTCTTGTGCTCATTGCGGACCCACTCGTATAATATTTTAGGAATGTTATGCCGGAGCCCCCTGCAGTGCCAGAAATCATTGGCTAACACCCACAGAAAATTGGTGAAATCGCCTATTTCCTATTCCTTGGCCCATAAAATCCTACCAGGCTCCCTCGCCACTGCCAGGCCACCTGAGCCTCTTTCGGGCTCATTGTAGACCCACTCATATGAAGTTTTGGGAATGTTTCGCTGGAGTCCCTTGCAGCACCGGAATCAGTGGGCGAACACCCAATAAAACTATAGAAATTGCCTGTTTTTTGTTCCTTGGCCCATGAAATCCTACCACACATTTCGCGGTTTCACCGAGTCACCTAGGCCTCTTCTTGAGCTTATTGCGGATCCACTCGTATGATTTTTTGAAAATGTTATATCGGAGCCCCTTGTAGCACCAGAATCCGTGGGTGAACACCCACAGAAAACTATCGAAATCATTTGTTTCCTGTTCCTTGGCCCATAAAATCCTATAAGGAGTCCCCCGCCACTGCCAGCCACCAAGGCCTCTTCTCGGGCTCGTTGTAGACCCACTCGTATGATTTTTCGAGAAATTTATGCTGGAGCCCCCTGCAGCGTCAGAATCTGTAGGCTAAAAGCCATAGAAAAATATCAAAATCACCTATTTCTTGTTCCTTGGCCTATAAAATCCTAGAAGACATCCCCCGGCACCGTCAGACCACCTGGGTCTCTTCCCGAGCTTGTTGCTAAGCCACTCGTATGACTTTTTTTGGAATATTGCGCTGGAGACCCTTGCAGCGCCAGAATCCGTCGGTTAATACCCACAGAAAATTGCCGAAATTATATTTTTCCTGTTCGTTGGCCTATAAAATCCTACAAGGCATCCCTCGCTGCTATCAGGCCACCTGGACCTCCTCCCGAGCTCGTTGTGGAGCCACACATATGATTTTTCAGGAATGTTACGTCGGAGACCCCTGCAGAGCTTGAATTTTTGGGCTAACACCTATATCATACTGTCAAAATCACTTGTTTCTTGTTCTTTGGCTCATAAAATCCTATCAGGCATCCCCTGCAGTCGCCGAGGTACCTAGGCCTCTTCCCGGGCTCGTTGTGGACCCATTCGTATGATTTTTTGGGAATGTTGCGCCGGAGCCCCTACAGCGCCAGAGTCAACGGGCAAACACCCACAGAAAACTACCAAAATCATCTGTTCCCTGTTACTTGCCCATAAAATCCTACCTGCATCCCCCGCCACCGTTGGACGACCAAAGGCTTTGCTCGTGCTCGTTGTGGACCAAGTCGTGTGATTTTTCGGGAATATTGCGCCACAGCCCTCTGCAATGTCAGAATCCGTGGACTAACAACCATAGAAAAATCTCGAAATAGCTTATTTTTTATTCCTTGGCCCATAAAATCCTACCAGTCATCCCCCCCGCTGTCGGGTAATCTGGGCCTCTTTTCGTGTTCGTTGCGGACCCACTCGGATAATTTTTAGGGAACGTTACGTCGGATCCCCTTGCAGCACCAGAATCTATGGGCTAACACCCATAGAAAGATGTCGAAATCGCCTGTTTCTGTTCCTTGGCCCATAAAATTGTACCAGGTGTCCCCCGCCAATGCCGGGTCACCTGGATCTCTTCCCGGGCTCGTTACGGACCCATTCGTATGATTTTTTGGGGAATGTTGCACGGAGCCCCTGCAACAACAGATTCCGTGAGCTAACACCTGTAGAAAACTGTCGAAATCTCATGTTTCCTGTTCCTTGGCCCATAAAAGCATACCAGGCATCCCCCACCACCACCGGGCCACTTAGGCCTCTTTCCGAGCTTGTTGTGGACCCATTCGTATAATTTTTCAAGAATTTTGCACCGGAGCCCTCTGTTGCGCCAGAATCCATGGGTTAACACCCATAGAAAACTGCCGAAATCTCTTGTTTCCTGTTCTTTTGCCCATAAATTCCTACCGGGTGACCCTCGCCATTGTTGGGTCACATGAGTGTCTTTCTGGGCTAGTGCGGACCCATTCGTATTATTTTTCAGGAATGTTGAGTCGGAGTCCTCTGTAGAGCTAGAATTCGTGGGCTATCACCCACATAAAATTACCGAAATTGCCTGTTTCCTGTTCCTTGGCTCATAAAATCCTACCAGCGTCCCCTGGGCCTCTTCCCGGTCTTGTTGCGGACCTACTTGTATGATTATTCAGGAATGTTGCGCCAGAGCCCCCTGCGGTGCCTGAATTCGTGGGCTAACACCCACAGAAAACTGCCAAAATCTCCTGTTTCATTTTTCTTGGCCTATAAGATCCTACCAGGCGACCCTCATTGTCGTAGGGTCAAATAGGCCTGTTTCCGGGCTCATTGCAGACCCACTCATATGATTTTTTGGGAATGATGCGTCGGAGCCCCCTGAAGTGCCAGAATCCGTGGGCTAACACTTATAGAAAACTTTTGAAATCAATTGTTTTTGCTCCTCGACCCTTAAAATCCTACCAAGTGTCCCCTCCTCCCCCCCGTCATTGGGCCACATGAGCCTCTTCCCAGGGTCATTATAGATCCACCTGTATTATTTTTTGGGAAAGTTTCACCAAAGTGCCTTGCAACGCCAAAATCCCTCGGTTAACGCCCATAGAAAATTTCCGAAATCACCTATTTCCTGTTCTTTGGCTTATAAAATCCTACTAGGCGTCTCTCGCCACCGCCGAGCCAACAGGGCCTCTTCTCGGGCTCATTGCAAACCCACTCATATGATTTTTCAGGAAAGTTGCGTCAGAGCCCCCCGCAACTCCAGAATTCATGGGCTAACACCCTAGGAAACTGCCGAAATCACCTGTTTCCTGTTCCTTGACCTATAAAATCCTACCAAGCGTCCCCCGCCACCGCCAGGCCACCTAAGCCTCTTCCATGGCTCGTTGCAGACCCATGTGTATGATTTTTTAGGAATATTGCACAGGAGCCCCTACTGCGCCAAAATCCGCGTGCTAACACCCATAGAAAACTGTCGAAATTGCATTTTTCCTATTTCTTGGCCCATAAAATTCTTTCAGGCATCCCCCACCATCCCCGGACCACCTGGGGCTCTTTCCGGGCTCGTTGCTGACTCACTCGTATGATTTTTCGGGAAAGTTATGCCGGAGCCCTCTGCAGCGCCAAAATCCGTGGGCTAACCCCATAGAAAACTGCCATAATCGTATGTTTTCTCTTCCTTGGCCCATACAATCCTACCAAGCATCCCTCACTGCCGTCGGGCCACCTGGGCATCTTCCCAGCTCATTACAAACCCACTCGTATGATCTTTCGGGAATGTTATGCCGGAGCCCCTTGCAACATCAGAATTCATGGGCTAACACCGATGAAAAACTGCCAAAATCGTCTATCTCCTGTTCCTTGGCCCATAAAATCCTACCGGGGCATCCCTTGCCGCCGCCGGGCCACTTCCCGGGCTCATTATGGAGCCATTCGTATGATTTTTTAGGAATGTTGCGCCAAAGCCCCTATTGCGCCACAATCTGCGGGCTAACACCCACAGAAAACTGCTGAAATCACTGGTTTACTGTTCCCTGGCCCATAAAATCCTACCAAGCGGCCCCCGCCACCACCAGGCCACCTGGGCCTCTTCTCGGACTCGTTACGGACTCACTCTTATGATTTTTTGGGAAAGTTGTGCCGAAGCCCTCTGCAGCACCGGAATCCATTGGCTAACACCCACAGAAAACTGCTAAAATCGCCTGTTTCCTGTTCCTTGGCCCATAAAATCCTACCAGGTATCCCCCGCTGCCTTCAGGATAGTTGGGCCTCTTCCCGGGTTTGTTCTAGACCCACTCATGATTTTTCGGGAATGTTACGTCGGAGCCCTCCTATAGCACCAGAATTTGTGTGCTAATATCCACAGAAAACTGTTGAAATCGCTTGTTTCCTATTCCTTGGCCCTTAGAATCCTACTAGGCACCACCATCATTGCCGGGCCACCTGGGCCTCTTCCCAGGCTCGTTGCGTACCCACTCGTATAATTTTTCGAGAATGTTGTGTCAGAGCCCCTTGCAGCGGCAGAATCCGTCGACTAACATACACAGAAAACTGCCGAAATCGTCTGTTTCATGTTCCTTAGACCATAAAATCCTATCAGGCATCCACCGCTTTCGCCGCCACCTGGGCCTCTTCCCAGGCTCGTTGCGGACCCACTCGTATGATTTTTTCAGGAATGTTGCACCGGAGCTCCCTCCATCATCAGAATCCGTGGGCTAACACCCACAGAAAACTGCCGAAATTGCCTATTTCCTGTTTCTTAGCCCATAAAATCCTACCAGGCGTCCTCCACCGCCGTTGAGCCACCTAGGCCTCTTCCCTGGCTCAATGCGGACCCATTCGTATGATTTTTTATGAAAGTTTGCGTCGGATCCCCCTGCAGCGCCAAAATCTGTGGGCATTTATTTGGGCTTCAAAGGATGATCCACTTTATTAGGCCCAATGTCCTCTCATCCTAGAAGCCCGCTTGATGCCACGTGTCAGATGGCACGGCGTGCCAAGTCAAACAAAGAAATCAATAGGATCACTCCATGTGTCAGAATGACATGGCATTCCTATCTCAATCGAAGACCAATAAAAATGTGTCACATGTACAAGTGATGTGTTCAAACTAATCAAATATCGCCATGTCACTTGAAAAGAGACCATGTTACCTTGAATCTGATTGGCCTGAAGAAAGCCTAATTCCATCATAACTCCTCTATTCTATAACTATATAAAGGGGTCCTCATAATTCAAAATTCTAACAAGAAACCAGAGAGAGCTCGTAGATCAAACGCCACAGATTTCTCTACAAGCGACAGGAATTCAAGAAATCAAGCATTCAAGTTCAAGAACGCATCAAGATCAAGACCACCAGATTCAAAAACAAGCCCAAAAGCCCTTGGATTCAAGTACAAGTCAAGATCAAGTTCAAGAACAAGATCATATCAAGATCAAGTTCAAGAACAAGATCATATCAAGTTCAAGTTCAAGTTTATCAAATCATTTAATTAAGATCAAGACCACCGAATTCAAGATCAAGCCTAAAAGCCCTTGAATTCAAGTACAAGTCAAGATCAAATCTATCAAGTTTTCAAGATTCAAGAACAAACTGAAGAGCCCTTGAATTTATATTTGAAAAGCCGAATAAGAGGATTCATAGAGATTGTAGAACCCACTCCTTGAAATAAAATACTACAATTGTTGCAATATTTTTCGTTCCTTGAATAATATTTTCTAAGACGTGAATTTTGTTGTCATACAGTGGGCATTCTATATAATTTTCTGATATTTTTTTCTTGTAAAATTTACATTGCTTTTCGTTTTGGTTGCTTATGCTATTTCTATCTTTTTTCTTCTTTTATCCTTCTTGTACTTGGGGCTGATACATTTAAAATGGAGATCTTTCAGAAATGACCTCTCTTCTCCATGAAGTAGTAGTAAGGTCTGTATACATTTTATCTTCCTCTATGAGATTTCACTGGATATGTTGTTGCTGATTCACATTTTTTAAATACAAAAATTGACCCATTAGTTAAAAAAAAAAACAAATGTTCTATTTCACTTGTTTATTCAACTAAAATTAGACCAATAAATGTTGTACTTTTCAAAAAAGGCATGCTTAGAGTATCATATTACACTCACGTTCAATTTTAAGTTTTTTGTTGTACTCAAGTTCGATTAATAAATGTTATATATATATTTAGAATAACTTTATGACAGTGTATTATTTTTTATTTATTTGATAAGATTGTATAAAGAATTGGAGTAATTTTGATCACTTTCATAACTAATGGGGTTTTATGTTTATAAGCAAACAATAAAACTTAAAAATTCAAATTTCATATACAAATAAAACTTCAACTTCATCTCATATGATTTCAAATCATAATTTCATCTCGCATGGCCAAATGAAAAGTATCTCCTTCGATCTAAGTTTTAACATAGTTTTATTTCCTAAAGAGTAATGCATAAGACTTTTTTACATGTTAAGTGTCAGTAAGATTACTCATACACATTGATCTCTATCTGTAACCAATTTACATGCTACAAAAATTGAATGTATACACAAAAAGAATAAGAAAAATCTCCAACAACAACACGCCTAATCTCTCACAGGACGTTTTCCATGAGGGTCTGATCTCCGTCTTGTAGGTGTGGATGAACTTGCACTTGCAGTAACAGTGTTGCTACTAGACGAGGAGCTGAATGTAGAAGTTCTGGATACACCTGAGGTTCCAGCTGTATGAGACGTACCACCACCTGGTCTGTGAGATCTAATTCTTGAACCGGGATATCCAGGTCTTGTTGGTTCTTTATCAAGAGATCCAGGACTCTTTGACAGCATCACCACAACTTGTTGCATGGTTGGACGTAGTGGTGGATCCGATTGAGTGCATAACAAGCCAATCTTTATGTACATTGCTATCTCATCAGGGATAGCTGATTGTGCCAGTGCAGGGTCCATAATCTCCCAGCTCCGGCCCTTCTTGTAAAGCTTGTATGCCTGCAGCCATAACAAAAATCAGTCATCATAAACGATAACCAAGTTTTTGCTCGGGTAGAGGTAAAATGATTGTGATCATGTTGCTTATGAGAACTACCATGTATATGTAGGAAACATTATCTCTTTTTTCTTTTTATGTTTTACTTAACAAGTCGAGCATAGCACAATTATTTTGATCAGACGGATTAATCATGCTCACCATCTTGTACAAAGTAAAGGTTAATCTCACCTGAAGACACTCTTAACATGGTCTGATCACGGATGCACGTTTTTACAACCCCTCCACCCAACAGCATTTAAGACCACCCAAACACCTAATATATAGTAGCTATTTTTCTACTTCAGCTACCAATATGAGACTTTGTTCGCACCTCCACAAATCTTCTCTTGAACTTTGTGCATCATGATCAATGCGAGAACGGCAGGCTCACTGAACCTAATACCGTGTGTCTATCACCACCGACTGATAGTTCTTTTCCTTGTGCATTTCCAGTGACCAATATCTCTGTACTAAACCTGTCAAATAATTGGCTCTATTACCTGCTTTTAGGCTAAGTCGGGCTAAAAGAAAAACCTTTACATGGACTGATACTATCCACTTAGGGTCACAGCCACATATTTTCCTCCAAAAAGCCTCACACCTAAGAGTACCCCTACACCTTATATATAACATCCTTTTCCCTCCAACAACCAATTTGATTATGCTTTGCACCCTCGACATCGATAAAAGAATATTTTGATCTTAGTTTTCTAGTAGTTAATAATGTGATTTCATTAGAACTTGAAATTAACACTAGATTTAACTATTTGAGAATTTTTCCATGGTTTATAGTAGTTGTTACACCTGCTAGTTCACAACACAAAAGTAATTTCCAATAAATGGTCTAGTATAGATTTCCTTTGCTATGCAAAGGAAAATCACTAAATCTCTAGCAACCACGAACCGCGACAAGTAGAAAAAGGCAAACCCTGAAGAATGAACTCATGACACAAAGCGAAATCAACTAGTACCAAAATAATATTGCTGAGTCATATTGATTTTTATCGCAAGATCATAGGTGAACTGATAAATTCTACCATATAGCTATATTATTTTTTCCGTAACACGTTTAAAGAAATCTCAAATTGATTCTGAGGATTCTCCTTTTATACTCAACAGGAAAGAAGGAATTGAGAGTGCTGATTATTCTCTGTGTTATCCGGAAATTTCACGGAATATCAAGACTGAAGCAGCACAGAGAAATCAAGTTCTTACCCATTCAAGAAGGTTTCGAGAATCAGGATCCCTGTTAAAGGTTGAATTCTTCTGGCCACTTATGAGCTCCAGAACTACAACTCCGAAACTGAATACATCAGCCTTCACTGATAGATGTCCATACATAACATACTCTGGCGCCATATAGCCACTGCGTCCAAGTAAAATTATCAAAGAGAGTTGTTAGCAACATGAAGGGAGTAAATTTTTGCAAAATATTGTTCAACGAAATTTCTACGTAGCCATCACTAAACACAGGTTATAAGGTTCAATAGAATCATACTTAGTACCAGCTACACGGGTGTTAACATGTGTTTGATCTTCAGGGTAGAGTCGAGCCATTCCAAAATCAGCAATCTTCGGTACCCATTTGTCATCAAGTAGGATATTGCTAGCTTTGATGTCACGGTGGATAATGCAAGTATGTGAACCTTCATGAAGGTATAGCAACCCTCTAGCAATGCCAACAATTATGTCATGCCGTTGCTTCCAGCTGAGTGCATCTCTCTGAGCAGATTCTGATACAGAAATATTAGAGTCAGCACTAGCTTCTAAAACTACTAAACATCTTTCAGGGTCATCAGAATTCTTGAGGAGTACAAGGAGCTTCAATAACATAACGTCAAAAATGGAACAAGCACCAGTTGCATCCAATTGTGGCTGTAGTAGAATGGACACAATGGATACGGTATGCATCCTAGCAAAGGAAAATACAAAAAAACACTAAGTGATTTCTTTTAATCCACCTAAGCCTTGGTGAACACAGTTACATGATACATGTACTGATAGGAGGATGCAAGTATTACGCATACTGGCCTAAACACCAAAGTTATCAAAAAAGAATGGCGACTAAAAGAACAATTACAAGTTTCTTGCTGGATGTCCAGAGAAAATTTAAACATTAGGGCCACTAACTAGAGTTCAAGGTACCATGAAATTAGAGTTTGTTAAGCAACTAAAACCTATGTTGCTCAGACTCTTCAAAAATGCCAACGGGTGCGTGTCGGGTTTTCCAGAAGTACTATATTTTGTAGAACTGGACACCGGTGCAGCATCAAAAGTGAAGAGTCCATGCAACTTAGACTAAAACACAAGAATACAGAACAACGTGACGGTCTCTAGTTTCACGGATTGACACAGAGATCATCAAACAAGACATCTTTAGTATATATCCAATATCTCCAGAACTCTAAGATCTTAAGACTGACAAGAGCATCCATCTGCAGTTCGATTTGTTTTAATCTTTGGGTGGTGACAACAAGGGTGTAGCCACAGCGATGCTTACTAGTTCAGCAGATCCTAGTAACTTTGGCTCAAACCTTGTTTTTGCACTTAAAAATTCATCTAATATGTACTAATACTCTATCCAAAACTCAGTAAACAAATAGAATTACGACTCAAAAACGCATAAACTAAAACTCGTAGCTACGCCTGTTAGTGAATGTCATTTCATTTCATTTTAAAAGCACATACAACAGTTAGTAGATCTAATAGGATAAGAACTAGCAATAGAACTTACTGAAAAGGATTTTGTCAAGGCTCTCATTAGCAACATATTCATAAACAAGCAACTTCTCTACCCCATGTACACAGTACCCTAACAAATTCACCACATTTCTGTGTTGTACACGAGCCAACAACTTAGCTTCATTCTTGAATTCCTTCATCCCTTGCCTTGAACTATGTGAAAGCTTCTTCACAGCTATATGCCTCCCATCACTCAATTGCCCCTATAAAGAAGAAAAAAGACTCAATTTTTCAAGAAATCTTGAGCTTCTATTCATACTCAAATCACCAAAAACTCAAGTTTTTTCAAGAAATCTTGTGTTTTTGTTCATATCCAAATCACAAAAAGACTCAATATTTTTCAAGTAAGCTTAAGTTTCTGTCACACCCAAATCAGAAAAGATTCAATTTTTCCAAGAAATCTTGAATTTCTGTTCATACTCAAATCACAAAAAGATTCAATTTTTCCAAGAAATGTAAGAGTTTCTCTTCAATACCTAACAACAACAACAACATATCCAGTGAAATTTCATAAGTGGAGTCAAAATATAAGCAGAGGTTGTTTCGGGAAAACCCTCATCTCTTCAATACCCAAATCACAAAAAGACTCAATTTTGCTGAAATTCTCTTTACCTTGAAAACAGGCCCAAATCCACCTTCACCAAGCTTATTATCAGGATGAAAATCTTTGGTTGCAGAAACAAGAACTTCAAAAGGGAATTGCTTCTGTTCTTGTGCTGCAATTTTCTCCAAGTCCTCCTCATTTTTACCTTTTCATTGATTGGTCAATTCATAACAAGAGAAAAAAAACACAAAATCAGCTCTAAAAAACAAAAAACATAAGAGATAATCAAGCATCAAGATTAAGGTTTGCTTTACCTTTATTGGAGCTTGAGAAGAACGAATTCAAAAAGTTGCCAAGAGTTTTTTTTGGTTTGGTCATAGCGGGTACACAAAATTAATTAGTCCATTAGAAAACTCAAAATGAATCTGTACAAAGTAACTAATAGAAAATTCAAAATTTTTGGTAGGATTGAGATAGTTGGTGTCTATTATCAAGTACCATGTAATGAAGAAATGAATATCATATCCATGAGAAACCACAGAGAAATATAGCATTGACCATGTTAAGCAAGGAACCGTGTGTACGAAGAATTTTCAGAAAAATCCAAGGGGGTTGTGGTTAAGCTACCGTGTTTGATATTCATAATGAAATTCAACTATATATGAATTTGGTGTTTGATATTCATATTAAAGTCTGATTATACCTGAATTCGTATTGGATAGGATCCCATTTGCATGAAATACTCCCACCAAAAATTTTTGCATTCTCAAATCTCAAACTTAAAATCTTTAATAAAAGAACGAACAATCTTATCTGTTGCACTGTATTCTTTGGTGGTCTTGCACTAACTTATTTGGTGATATCTTTATACTTGCACTACAGGCTAGAAGAATTTGAAACTTGAGTAAGGATGGGAAATTTTTTTACCATATCTATAGTACTACATACTAACCAATTTGTATATAAATTTGAAAAAGAGTAACTAATTTATACTATTTATCAAAAAAGTTTACATATTATCTACTATATAATAAGTTCGTACCGAATTTTAAATTAAATATATTATTTTTTTAGATATCAAGTTTATACTTGGACATAATGTATCGAGACTAAATTACACCCAATTTGATCTGCATATATTTTAGATATATATATCTGAGTACGTGGGATATATGTATGTTGAGAAGTAAATGTAGTATGAAAGATAATTTCAAAAACTGTATAAAGGTACATAATTACACTCTAAACTAGTGAATTTATGTTGTTTGCTCTTTAAATATTAAAAGTGAATGAAAAAATAACATTTTAAATTGTCAAAAATATATACTCCAAATGTTATGTTTAAAATCTTAAAGACTCCATTTTCAAATTTATTATCAAAATTTAAAAAGTTAGTTTTTAAAATTCAAATTGTACCACAAAATTGAGATTAATTAAAAAAAGAAAAAGTAACATAGTGCAACATGCTAGACTAAAAGATGTTGTGTCTTTCTAGAAGTTTTCACTAAAGATATGGAATTTTATGACTTGGAAATTTCATAAAACTTTATAAAGAATTTTATTAAAATTGTCATTTGAGCATATTGATGGCCTTAAATTTTCCTTCCATACTTTCTTTAAATCCTCTAAGCTCACAATGCTCTAAAATCTATTTGAGAATGTTATGAACTTTAAAATCTCTTTTAATGTATTTTTCATGACAGTTTGAACGTTTCATAGTGATGAAAAATTTTAATATCCAAGATAATTTATATTTTTATTATTGATATCAATCTTGCAATTTCAATTTGCACCGGCATTTGAAGTTGAAGTTTTATTTAGACATACAATTTGAAGTTTTATTTGGACATACAATTTAAATTTCTTAAGTTGCATTTTTCTCATAAACATAAAAGGACTATAGTTTGTGAAAAATATTACATACAATCTTATTGAATAAGCAAATCATAATTTATAAACAAAGGTACAAAAATATCTTAAAGCATAACATGAATAAATTAGATATCTCCAAGTCACTTTTATAAACAAATATTTACAATTATAAACTTTCAGATACACATAATTCGACATAAATTTAATATCTAGTAAAAGATAGTAGCATAAAGATGTTAAAATTTTCAAATCTACATAATTTGATAAAGATGATCATACTTTTAATTATGACTATAAAATTCAATAATATGTTTTATTATATTAAATTCCATGTAAATTTAAGATCAAATAATTAAATAAATTAAAATAGAGAGAGTATTTTTAATTAATTACTCTTGCACTATTTTAGTCAATTGATTGCACATCTCTTTAACACATCATTTTCAAGGATAAAAAAAATTTGACCTAATTTTTAATAATATTTGGATCCTACACATCTCTATTTTCCAATTAAGCTTTTGTTTGACTTATACTATCAAATCTTAAATTTTGTTTCCATGCACGACAAATGGAGTTTCTAAATCGAGAAATAACAAAAGATATAATTAACTTACAATAACTACAAAAAATTCTATAAATATCCAAAGACATCAACATTAATATAGAAATGTTTGTAAAAAAATAATAATCATAGGGGTGGTTTTGTATTTTTAATCTCACTTAGTAAATCATTAAAAATGATATATATTTTTCATATAGTATATAGTAATTAATCAAGCAAGATCAGTATATCGTAATGATTCTAACTCCTACCTAACTCATAAACAAAGTTAATTTAGGAAATATTAGAGGGGTAAATAAACAAATACTAATTAATTAGCTAATAGTTATAGTTTGAATTAATTACGACTCATGACAAACATTTAGCTATAATTACAATTTGAATTTTGTATAATTCGCATGATTTATACAAATACTGTGTGCAATTATACAAAAATTGTGCGCGAATCAAATTGTATAGCGAAATATACAAACACAGTGAATTGTATAGCGAATTATACAGACATTATGCACGAATTGTATAGCAAAATATACAAACGTTATACAAAAACAACGAATTGTATAGCGAATTATACAAATGCATACAAATGTTGCGCGAATCATATAAACATTGTTATAACTATAGCTACGAAATGTAATTACTCGAACTATAATTATGAAGTATAATTAAAATATTT
The DNA here is from genome assembly GCA_011800125.2 of Solanum clarkiae. Taxonomy (NCBI): domain Eukaryota; kingdom Viridiplantae; phylum Streptophyta; class Magnoliopsida; order Solanales; family Solanaceae; genus Solanum; species Solanum clarkiae. Next base: position 2,331,773 of record JAABOM020000084.1, on the reverse strand, counting down.
TTAAATGATTATATGTAAAAATTGCCTCATAACTTATATTGGATGAACAATATATTTTTATGATGAATAATTCAAATTCATACCTTATGAAAGTCATTTTTGTAAATCACTTCATATTAATTGGCATGGACTTTTTATATGGACATAGGGGAATATTAAAGGTGATGTAACATTTCAACCATTATTGGACATTTTTTCCATTTTCAAGCACTTAACTTATATTATATTGTTACAATTATTCTTATGCCTTATTTACTATAGTACTTTGAGAAATGGCCAAGATTTATTACAATAATATAAATCCTCTTATCAGTAGCATAGACTTTTTTTACAGCTGATTTTACATCCACAATGTAAATATTGGCTTGTTTTTGGTAACAAATAAATGATTTTGCGATAAAGTATTTATTTTATAACTAACATTTTATATAAGAATTAATAATGATGAATATTTATTATTTGGTTTTATGTTAATTTAGATAATTAAAATATATAATCTAATTTTAATTTTTTTTAATGTTTACTGATGTAATTAGTAAGGTACTTATTATTATACTTATTGTAGGTACTCTAAAATAATTATGACCATTTTCATTTTTGCAATATTTATTTTATGCTATCACATTATAATTTTTTGTTGAATATTTTAGTGTCATCACTCATATCATATTTTATGTCTCTAGATATTTGTATTGTGATAGGAATAAAAAAATATTTGAAGCACAAGTTAATTATATGTTTCATGAATACTTTATGAAAAAACTGGAAAAAAAAAATAAAATTTTGAGAAATCTGAAAAAACTCAAAAATTCAAAAAAAAATCTGAATTGTATTAATTTAGTTTGATTTATATATTTAAAAACTCGATAGAAATAATTTAATTTGATATTTAAAAAATCTGAATACGCCCTATTTTTGGCTTTCAAAGTCAACCTAGATTAATTTGGTCAAAGCTATTTTTAGTTAGAACTTATCTTATAGATTTTTGGATAATTTAACTTATAAAAGTAAGAGTAAGTTTCACGTTATGACATTTTAAAAGTTGAAAAATGATACCACGTTCACATATTAAAAAGTAATACCAATAAACTTCGTTTGACTTAAAAAATTGATTGACTTTATATCACAAAAATGAAATTTAAAAAAAAATTGAAATAATCCTTTTTTTTTAGTTATATTAAACTTAATGAGGAACCCTTCAATTCAACTTCAAAAATTTTAAAAAATATTATTAAAAATTGTGATGAGATAATAAGCATTCTATCATCCATAATCAGAATCCATTGAAGCTCAGGATGAAATCATATTTGGCATGGAATAATTTACTACATAATGAGTTCACTTTTTAATGTAAATATAAATTAGTCAGACTCTAAACAATTAAAGTTGTTAAATCTTCAAATTCATGTGATTCTTACATGTTCATATAATCGATACCAATATTTTACTATCAAAGTGGAAACACTAATATTATTTCCTCAAGTTAATTTCTAAACTTGACTCGAGTTCTTGACACATGTGGTAATGATAAAAAAAATATAATTTTATCATTAATAAAATATAAATTTCATTTTAATCAATGGACCTACATGTTGGGTACGTACGATGAAATAATAAAACCGTGTAGAAATTAATGGACCCCTAAAGTACTTTAAATGTCTTGTATGTATGACTTTGTCTTTTAAGGTTGCATTGACTCAATCTCTTGAGCTTATTGATGTGTTCGATGGACGAAAAATATTTTTTCGAAAAATAAAATAATTTTTTTTTATATATTTAGAAGAATAATAATTAATATATTAGAGGTGGAGCTATCTTTTTGTTAGGGAATTCATTTGAATCCCTTTCAACGAAAAAATATAATATTTATACATGGTTCAATATTTCTTTATATGTATATAGCAGATGTCGATCCTCTTTCGACTAGTTTATGTGTCTATTTTTTTAGATTTTAAACTCCTTTAATGTTAATTCTGACTCCATTACTGATATTAGTACTAAGTGAAATTTCACAAAATGAAAGAATGAAGATGGGATATATTAAAGATTATTGAATGATGGATTGATTACTAGTAGGGTAGGAGATATTTGGTTAAATGGATTGAGTTTAATGTTTTTGATTTTTTTTTGTAAAACTTGAAAATTTTGATGTAACGTTATTAAAAGGCAATTGCATCTGTTATTTTTCGTATTGAGTGATCTTTTAAATAAAATTTAAAAAATTAAGAATTAGAAAAATTTATCATTTTATCACATTTCTTATGAATACTAAATTACATGTCAAAGTGTTTTAGCCTAAAATATACCCACCTATTATAAAAATGACTTATATATACCATTTTATCTGAAGGAAGTAAAAAAATTGATTTATAAAATTATTTTTATAACTTTTTAATTTTCAAAAAAAAAAAAAAACAAATCATGTAAGAGTATATATAATCATTTTCACACTGATGTTATAAAATTCATGTAAGAGTATATATAATCATTTTCACACAAGATTTTTTTCTTTTGACTTCTTTGATTACTAATATTTGAGTTCACAAAAGATTTTTTCTTTTAACTTCTTTGATTACTAGTATTATTTGAGTTTTTAATTCTTATTCTTATTTTTTAAATTTATTATGAAATAAAAATATAATAAAAATAAACGTAAATGAAAAAGAGAAAATGTAAATTGTAAACCAAGATATTTTATAATTATTTTTTGTATTTGTAAAAAAATCGAGGCATATATAATAAATTTATACAAGATAGTGAATAATACATTTGACCATAAAAATAGTAAATTCAAATTAGATATTGAATCAAAGAAGTCAAAAAAAGTGTGAGAAGATCAAATATATCCCATGATATATCTCATGATTTTTTTAAATTAAAAAATAAATTTAAAATTATTTTTTTCACTTTCATTAGAGAGAAAAAGTATACATGACCCATTCGTGCATTAGTAAAGATATATATAAATCCTTTTTATAATACTAAAAGATATATCAGTTCTAAATGATAAAATTAAGGGATATATTATGTCTTTTTCTACAATATATGTATAACTTAACAATTGACCTCAAATTTTTTCTCACGAATATTTTAAATGTCTCATGACTTTTTCTCCAATCGAATAGAAGAATTGATATTTTTTTGCCTTTAAATTTTCTAAATCTTGTTTTTCAATATTCAACTTTTCCTAATTTATGGTTAGTTCATGCATTTTGACAATTTATGTTAATGTCATTTTCACATCTTTCTTTCTCGTGCAAAAAAACAATCAGTCAATTGCTCATTGGATTGGATGCCAAAAATAATAGCGTAGAGCTGTCAAAAGGACGAATTTAAAAAAAAAAAGTTTGATGCGTTAAAACTCTACCTATATATGTGCAGAATTCAGAAAAAGATCAATCATAAAAATTTATTATACAAACTAAAGATTAATTATTATGTCTAAATTTTAATAATAATAAATATTATGAAGTTAAAAGTTAAAATATTTGCAAGGAAATAACTGCATCCATGATCAAGTGAGAGAAATTATTATGAAAATGACTTTTTCAGAAAAGGAACTCCACAATATATAAAAGTGTATATTACTAACATATTATATGGTCGAAAGCATCACATGATGACGTATTTTTTATTATTAAATAAGCTTCTTCATTTATATTCAATATTTATATCAAGTCAATTAGAGGTATAATATTATTTTTAAAAATATGGAATTAAAAGCAAGATGAAATTGATTGAATTCATTTCTTGAGAGGGATTGAAGATGTGATTATCACATTTTGACAATTTAAGTATAATTAGTAATATTCAACTTTTCCTCTTTACTATTTATGATTAATTCATGCATTTTGACAATTTCTTTTAATGTAATTTTCACATCTTTCTTGCTCTCATCATTCAAATGCTTATTAAAAGCGTAGAGGTGTCAAACGGACAGATTAAAAATTAATTATGTTTTAATTAAATACATATCAATATGAAGTTAAAAGTTAATAAAATATTTATAAGAAAATGAGTATATCCATAATTAAGTGAGAGAAATTATTATGAAAATGACCCTTTTTATATCAAATACCAGAAAAATGATTTTATCATGGAAATTCATTTTTTCTGCTTATACCAAGCACACACTTTTTTGTAAGCAAATTTCATAAATGGCAAATGTATAAAGCTTAATTATGTTCCATTAAGTTAAGGTGGCAAGCTTACTTTCATAAACTCTTAAATGAGAAAGGAGATAGAGATATCGAGATGGGGG
>JAABOM020000084.1:2310385-2327412 GCA_011800125.2 Solanum clarkiae | reverse complement strand
CTTTCTGTCATATCTAGTTATTTCTGCTTACGGGTTTTGAGATGAGGGTTCCCAGGAAACAGCCTCTCTACTTTTATAGTAGTGATAAGGTCTGCGTACATTCTACCCTCCCCAGACCCCACTTGTGGGATTTTACTGGGTATATTGTTGTTGTTTGTAACTACATTTATTGCAATGTTTGTATAATTTGTTCAACAGTTGTATATATTTGTATAATTTATACAAAATTCATAGTTTTTATATACCGTTTATATGTTTTAATATATAATTCGTGCACGTATAATTTGCTAAGCCCTAGTGAGCCCAAAAAATGAGCCTCAAATCTATAAAAGGAACTCCATAATATAAAAAAGTGTATATTACTAACAAATTATCTGGTCGAAAGAACCACATGATGACGTATTTAACAAGCTTCTTTGTATTCTCAAAAAGTCTGTGTATATTTGATATCAGACTATTCATTTATATAAATATATATTTTTCTTCTAAATATGTATCTATGCACAAATACGCTAGATACATTAGTACATATTTTTATACTGAATACATGTATCTGGATAGTATCTTCTCTTATTTGATCAATATATCAACATATTCATGTGAAATACATGTATCTTGATTGTTTCTTCTTCTTCTTCCAAGTATATATCTATGGATTTATACATTGGATACATCAATGCATAGTTAATACTGAATACATGTATATGACTAATTATATCTTCTCTTTTTCTTCGATTTGATACTATGAAACACAGATGCACAATGTGATACTAAATATTGATACATATATGATGTTTGCATTGGACTGAGCCCATTAAGATGATGGACTAAAAAAAAATATTTTGTCCATCTCAAATTCTTATAGTTCATAAAGTAAAAATATTTATCTCAAAATAATAGTTATTTTTAAAAGTTCAAGACAATATTAATTATTATTTTTTTGTCATTTTACTTATAATAGTAATTATTCTTGAAGCATATAAATACCTTAATAATTGCATATAAATAGAATAAATATTTAATAAAAAATTATATAATCTTAAAATATAAGCAAAGGTAAAATAATTAAATACTCCTTTTAATTAATATTTTTTTAAAAAATATATAAATGAAAAATCTCTTTGGTTTTGAGATGAGGGTCTTCCGAAAACAACCACTCTATCTCTATGAGATAGTGATAACGTATGCGTATATTTTACCCTTATTAGATCCTACTTATGGAATTCCATTGAGTATGTCATTATTATATAAATAAAAATACGACAAATATTTTGACAGAGAGTACGAATACAGCCAATATATTATGTGTGGCATGATAGGAAATGAGCCAAATGTGGGACATGATAAATTAATAATGTTCCCAACAATCAAGTTATGGTCAATTGTCCCCGTCTTGAGGGCCACTACTAGGTACTATAAGGTTAAAGAAGTTTGTTTCTTCTTGTTTTCATAAAGGTGGAATTTTTTAATATGTTTTCACATCTAAAAATATAATTTCACCTTGGAAGGAAGATTGATTTTATGAAATTTTATTTTTTGGGGGAATATGTTAATCATACAAAATATGAATATATTGATCAGCTAATTTAGATTTGTGCCAAGTAAAATTTATTTAAGTAAAATATTTGAGTACCAGTGCTTAATTGTTCTAGATCTTTGATTGATATTGAAGAAATATTATTGATCCCTCCTCGTTCTTGGATGATATACTTTTCGAACCAAAAATTGAAAAAGTTTCAACCAAAATTATTTTGAATCTTTCTACCAAACACCAAAAAAGAAAAGCTTTTTGGTGGTTGGAACAATTTAAAAGCTACTTGAAAATAGTGTTTCAAAGTGTTTCGTAAAAACTGAACATAAACAATGTTGTTTCAAAATCGATTTTCATGTCATATTATATATATTTTTTTATAATATCAATCTATCTTTAGGAGTAATGACATTTATTATAGCGTTATACTCTTTGTAAAATTACTCATCTATAACAATCATACTTAAATATTGTGTAATAATATTTCATCAGAAATATACATACGTATTATGTAAAAAGTAAAATATTAAAATATTTATAGCAATCGACGTTATTGTCATACACGTCGTAAATTTTAAGTACAAATATCTAAAAAAAAAAAAATTTAAAATAATTGTCTATTGGTTATGATTCTAACTTCACTATTGATGTTTATCTTGTTTATATTCATGCTCTTTATAATTTCTTTATGTTAAATTGATTAACAAATGCATTCCTTTTTTCTTGGTATACAAAATCATTATACTAATTTTGTGAATACTTTAATTTATAATAGTTAAAAGAGATGTAAATACATGGTGGAGTAGGGGCACGGAGAAAAGGTTATTTTTATTTTTTGATACACACAAAAAAGAAATATAATATACTTACCGAGTTGCTTAATTAAATTATTTTTAATTGAATTAATTATTTCTACATGAATGTAATCATTATTTTCCTCCTTTTTTCTCCCTAATAAAAACTTAAAATTTTGAAATAGTGGACAAAATCCAAGAAGAAAAAAGTAAAAGAGAGAGGAAGTGAGGGAGATGGGGGAGGTGAATGTAGAGAGCATATGGCTTTTTTTTTATTCTTAATTTAGTGTGGAATTCATAATCAAACCAATTATATGAGCTCATATATTCAGTAGTTTTAAATTATTTTAAATAAAGAAGGATCTAAACTACTCTTAAATTATGAGTTTTGATACAATATTATCGTTTATTCACTTTATGAGTGTGGATCGTTAGAAATAAAGATATTTTTGAGCAAAAAACTAATAGTTGAGATATTTAGAGTCGAAAAACAGATGGAGAATAATTTTGTACTAATTTTCAATAGTTGAAGGACATTCTAGACCCTATCTGAATGCTTAATCTTATGTATAACAAACTACAGATAACTTTGACAAGTTATATTTAACATACTTCATTAAAGAAAAAATTGTATCGTTATAATAGCTGCATGTAATATCAAACTTAACGTATACGCAACTAAATAAGTTTTCATGTCAATACTTGTTAGTACTTAATACTAAGGACTTCCAAAGATTTTCATTAGAGGAAACATTATCTTCTCACATAAAGTCAATATAATTGTCAAGATCAAAAATATGATCTTCAAAAGATTGCAAACATTGAATTTATTTATATAATAATATATAATAAGTCTTGTGATTTTATTTTTATCAAACTTTATAAATGAATTATTGGACTCAAACTAGTCATACCAAAAAACAAATCAATATGCCCTTCATTATAAAATAATTGGTAAGCTTTGAAAATAAAAATTAATAATAACAAAACAAAATATCTAACAAATGGTTCAATAATATATTTATCTTCTTTGTTGACCTACCGCAAAATAAGGGTCACTTATTTTTGTGAGAGATATTGTTAGACGTATACTACTTTAAATATAATATTTTTGACATCAAAATTACAATCTTTTTTTAAATATTAAAATCATGATGTTATTTTTTGAAACTTTTTCTAATATAATATTTTTCACACCTTCCTTCCAATGTGCCTAACTAAAAGACTAGACCACAATAAGATATTTTACACCAACTATACCTTTTTTTTTTTCATTCGGTGTTCGTATTGGAGTTCGATTATTTTGGATTCGTGCCGCGAAGGGCCCATTAGGAGGAAATCACTTCTTATCAAAAATTTTTTCTTATCTAAAACTCGAATAGAGACCTCAAATTAAGAAAGGAGCAGCTCATGCACTACACCACGTTTGATGGTCCAACTTTCCCTTTATGATATAATAATAAAATACTAACAAATATATAGAGGAAGGTGAGCTGAAAACCAGCATGTCACTAGTCATCATTGTGTCTTATTAAACTTCACCTTTAATGTGTCTTAAACTATCATCAAAATATGCTAATAATGATTAGGTACTTAGCTTGCATATGCACACACTTTACCTTTGTGATCATGTTTTGAAGCTTCCCTCTTAGCTGTTACAAGTTATAACCCTTTTGGTTTCACTAATTATACATGATTCTTTTAGTAACAAAGGTTGTATCTGTGAATCAATCCCCAGAAAGCAAAAAGCCATTGATCGGATCGGTCATGGACGGAGTATCTTATGCGAAGAGTGGTTCAAAGTACATCCTTTGTCGAAGAATTATATGATATACATAGGTTAAATGTTAGTTATTGAGACTGGCCCACAAAAATAAAGGAAAAATTATGCGGATAAGCAAACATATACTAGTTAATTAACTAACATAGCTATAATTTGAAATAATTACGGCTCGCGACTAACATATTTGTATAACTACAATTTGAGTTTGTACAGTGAATTGTATAGTGAACTGTATCAAATATACAAACACTGTAAATTGTATAGTGAATTATTCGAATGTTGCACGAATTATATAGAGAAATGTACAAACACTACGAATTGTATAGTGAATTATACAAATATTGTACACGAACTGTCTAGCAAAATATACAAATGTTATATAAAAACTACAAATTATATAGCGAATTATACAAACATCATCCGCGAATTATCTAGCGAATTATACAAATATTGTGCGCGAATTGTAGAGGGAAATATACCAACATTATACCAAAACTACGAATTGTAAAGCGAATTATACAATCGCTATATAAAAACTACAAATTGTGTAGAAAATTATACAAATGCTGCAGGAATTGTATGCCAAAATATACAAATACTGCTTAGCTATAGTTACGAAATATAATTACCTAAACTACATATATAGTATAATTAAGTTATTTTTAAGTGACTATATGCGAAAATTCCTCAAAATAAAGTGGTCCATTCAAAACCAATTATCCGTAATATTAAATATATCATTTTTCATCTTTGATATTGCAAAAAGTATGGTCATAGTGATTTTTCTATTCAATTACTTCGATCATTTCCAAGTGCCTTATATCTTTTTTGGGACGTTTCAAGATTCCATCATTTTTGTATGATTTTTCTTGCACTTTCCTTTCCCATGGATTTTTAAAAGAGAAGTTAAAGTAGTTGAATAAGTTAGAGATAGTAGTTATTTTCATTCAACCTACCAAAGTTCATTTTTTGCTTATAACCAAAAAAATATATATATATGTTAAAGAAATCTACCTTTCCTTTTCTCTTAACAACTATTCAAATATAATAGATAGTTTTAAGTTTTGTACATCTATATTTTTAAAATGAACTTTACAATAGAGAAAACAGTGAAAGTTGGTTGTCAAATGAATGAAAGAAAGAAAAGAAAAAACAAAGTTAAAGAAAACACTCACTCATTATGTACTCTTACAAAGACAAATGTAGTGTACAACTAGACAACTTTGCCTTCTCATGTGATGAAATGATGAAAAAGAAATGAAAGATTAGGCAAAAAAGAAGTTACTTTTCCCTCTATGCCTTAACCCTTAGAGAAAAAAAGGACAAGAAAAATTGTTGCTACTCCTAATTGTCTACAATAAACAAGGACAAATTTCTTGGCATTGGAATCTTTGTTGGACCCTCTCCAACTTTCAAAGCCAGTGCATGCTTTTGTCCTTTTCACAACATACAAAAAGCTATATTAGTGATAGTAGAAGACGGCAGGTATCTGATGATGCAGGTATCTGATGACGTATATAAGCTGACTCGAACACCACGTTTTTTTTTTTCTTTTGAAAATAGAATGGCTTCATCCTAGTTGGACTACACACACATTCATCATTCATTCCCCCCCTTTTGCCCACAAAAGTTGGGAGAATTGACACCAACCCCTACAAGAAAACTTTGACAAATGATCATTGAAGCTTGAGAACAAAACTTAGACAGACTCCAGGGCCTGATCTCTCTGTCAAGGGATTTTCCAAACAGAAGTTTATAAGCGATTGTATAGATTTCGGTTGCATCGTTGAGTTTCCGTTATAGATAAATAGCTTCCAAGGACTCCAAGATCATGGTCTGAAATTGACAAAAAGAAAATGAAAGAAGTTAGACAATGTGATAGACATTCAGGAACATATGACATTTTGTTGAGCTAAAGAGGTCAAAATTTACCAATTTATCTTCTTTGGCGCGACAAGTTACTATAATATGAGACCATTACTTGAGCTTCTTACACGAAGATCAACGTTCTTTAGATCACGAAGATGTTGTAAGATTTCATGAAGAAGATCCATCCCTTTATCGCCTTTCTTCAATGAGCTAATGCAGTTCTTTAGGAACTCCTTATCTGCCTCAAGAGCTTGTAACCTTTCATGTAGAAGATCCAACTCCTCTTCCACATCTAGCTTCTTGTTTTCCTCATGAACACCATTGGGATGGAAGCCATTTTCATGTCCATTTATCATAACATCTCCGTTTTCGTCACTCATTGCATCAAAAAGTGGAAGAAGTCCCTTTCCCTTTGTATTGCTAACTAGTTTCCCATTCATTTCACTCAAATAACCGTTGGCATGTTCATTTATCTCTCCATCTAAATGAGAATTTTCCTCTGTATGATTTCCATTCTCTCTATATGAATCGTTTGTTGGCCTAACATCCTTATACTCTTTTTCATCTTCATCGTCCATAGTTAAAAGCTTTTCTTCCAACATCTTTAGCTGCTCAAGAATGCACATCCTCTCTTCCTCGAAGTCAACAAACGTTTCTTCCAATTCTAGAAAAGCATCAACTTGAACTTTATCATGATCCTCACATTCTTGATGACAATAAAAGTTGGCATCATCCTTTGGTTCTTGATTCAAGTCAATAGACAACTCCTCACTGTCCTCACCATTGCTGCAAGAGGCTGATGAAAATAATCCGCTTCGTGCAACACTTCCATCTTTGCTTCTCTTCAACATCCTTGTCGCCCTTTCTTTTGCTTCATATTCTGCTAACCTTTTCCTATATACTTCCAATTCTTTCTCTAGCTCTTGCTTTTCCTTCTCCCTCTTTACCATAAGCTCGTTCAAGAGTTGCAACGCTTCTTGATCATACTCCGATTGTTCTTCCATCATTCTCTGGTATTGCAATGCTTCCATCTGCATTGCTGATTTTTCTTCTTGAAGCTTATTTATCATAGCCATTGTCTGATTAGCAGCCACAGCAGAAGCACTCCTCTCTTCTTCTAACTCTGTATACAACGCGTGTAACGCCTTTCTCTCAGCTTTTAGCGCTGACTTCAGGTGTTCGATTGATGAAGCTGTATCTCCACCTTCTAACTCACTAACCACACTCCCATCCAAAGACTCAGTTCCGAAATCTTTCTTCTCAAGGAGTAGTAATTTCTTATGCAACTGATAGAAGCTATCGACAGAAGTTGGCGTTTCTGGAACTTTCTCTTCATCAATTTCATCCAATTTTGAAGATACTGATGATTGGTTGTTTGCAACATGCTCATCAAACTCAAGCGATAACAATTTCAATTCGACTAACTTGTCTTGATCTTCCTTAGGACCTAACATGGTACAACAAAATAAATAAATACATAGCTCAACAACCATAGGGAACAAGTTTAAATCGTTTCTTTCTTCGCGCTAAAGAAAAATTCTTCTTAGCTACTAAAAGATTTGCTCAAACGTTACCGTGTTGATCAACTTCATGGAAATGAGCAGAACTTGTGGAATGCTCTTCATATGTACATGAATTAAGAGATCCTTCACATGGAACTTCATCTGACAAATTCATATCAGGTATTTCATTTCCAATTGACACTTCTGCCTCACTTTCATCAATTTGTGATATTTGGGAAACCTCTTCTGAAACTACAAAAAGTAAAGCAAAATCAGCAACAACAACATACTCAGTGTAATCACGAAGTGAGGTCTAGTGAGGACAGAGTGTACGCAAACCTTATCCCTAGACTCGTGACTCAAGAAAAAACAATTTCAATTCTACTACAAAAGTAAAGTAAAATCAACAACAAGAAGAAGAACATACTCAGTGTAATCTCACAAAGTGAGTCCTAGTAAGGACAGAGTGTACGCAAACCTTATCCCTAGACTCGTGAGTCAAGAAAAAACAATTTCAATTCTACTACAAAAGTAAAGTAAAATCAACAACAACAACAAGAACATACTCAGTTTAATCTCACAAAGTGAGGTCTAGTAAGGACAGAGTGTACGTAAACCTTATCCCTAGACTCGTGACTCAAGAAAAAACAATTTCAATTCTACTACAAAAGTAAAGCAAAATCAAGAACAATAACAACATACTCAGTGTAATCTGACGAAGTGAGGGCAGAGTGTACGCAAACCTTATCCCTAACCTGACAGGATGTTTTTGATAGACTCGTGACTCAAGAAAAAACAGTCCAAAGAAAGAAGAATCAGAAGTACAAGAAACAACAGATAGTAACATGACAAAAACTACAACAAAACAATACAGTAATCGAGGTACAAGGAATCAACAAATAGTAACAGAAATAGAAGGACAAGAAACTACGAGAGCACTATGAATATGTACCTGGTGGAACATCTGAATCTTTTTCTTCCCTTGCACTTTCATCCACAATTTGAACATTATCCACAATATCAAATTGTTCATCAACCTCCTTTAATACTGAATGACACTTTTCAACACAAAAACTAAAACCATTTTCATCTTCTTCCATCTCCATGGAATCAAGAACTGCAAACTTAGCTTCCTCCTCCTCAATCTTGTTCTCAACAACCAATTCAACTTCTTCATGATCATCATTCTTGCTGCAATTTTCACCAGTCTCATGGTTTTCGATACGATTTTCCCCAATTGCTGAATCAATCAATTCAATAGGAACCAACTTCTGACCACTACATTCAATAAAGAAATCCAAATGCTGAGAAGAAAATTCAAAACATGAATCCTCAATTACACAAACTTGAACACCTTGATCTTTCATTACTCTTTCAAGAACCAAACACCCCCCATCATCAAGATCAGTTTTTTCTTCATCAAAATCTGATCTTTCTTTAACCAAATCATCATCTACTGACTCAACAACCAAATTCCCTTTTTGGGTATATCCCAAATCATCAAAACAAGGCTTAATCAATATATAATTATGAGCTTCAAATTTCCTCTCCAACTTCACACCACAACAAGAACACTTCAACAAACTCACTTCACCATTCTGAATCAAATCAAATCTTGAATCTTGGTGTGATGACAAGCAATCCTCACACATATCTTGAGATTCAACCAGTTTCTGATGATTTGAGCAGAACCCCAATTTAGAAACCTCAATAGCATGAGCTTCACAAAGAAGATCTTTGCATAAAGTTTTAGTCTTTCCATGCTCAAATAGATGATCAATTCTTGAACATAATGGACAAGGTGGCTTTAGGCCGAAATACTCTGCAAATTTGATGATCATATAAGAAAAGAAAGAGTTGAGGAGGAGTAGACTTATAAGAGTCCATTCCAAGATTGCATAAATAAGGATCATTGTGATCTTGTTGGTGTTTTTGTGTAACATGGTGGCAAATTTGTTAGCAGCCATTTTCTTGATGATCAAAGGGAAAATACAGACACACACAAGAAAGTAATAATTGAACTTAATTTCTGGTGATATACACAGATGATATACAGAAGGACAATTAAAGAGCTAATTGAAGAATCAGTGGAAGATAATCTTGAAAGAGAAGGGAGAGAGAGAGGAGTGAAGGTGGGGAAAAGAGGGAAAATAGTTTAAAGTAGACAGATGAAGAAAAGATTTTTTTTTCTTTTTAATAATTTTGGATTGAATAGTAAGAAAAGGAAGCCAAAGAAGACCTGAATCTGTCAAAATAGGGGAGCCAGGGTAGTGTTAAGTTCCCATTGTTAGTTAAATCTCATGTTTGTTTTGATTGATATTTAAATTTTATTATATCATATATATTATTTATATTTTTTATTGAGTAATATTAAAATCTCATTTTATGTAATGATCGATTTCTGTCATCTATTTTGCTATTTATATTATATTTATGAGTTTTCAATTGCTTTTCGCTAATCATTTTTGTATCTAGTATTTTTTATTTTGGGGCTAATATATTTGAGTTGAAGGTCTTTCAAAAATAGTCTCTTTATCTCTATGAGATAGTGATGAAATTTGCGTACATTTTGCTCTCTCCAAATTTCACTCGTGGAATTTTACTAGATATGTTGTTGTTTTATGTAATGATTGTTTTGGTGTGATCATATTGTTATTTTAATTTTTTATTTTATTTTTACTAATTTTATTTTATTTTTATCCTATCTTTCTATAGTAGCTTTGTCTAATTTTTATTTTCCTTTGTAAGTTTATTATTCAGATTATTAATATTTGACATTATGTAACAATAGAAAATGATGTGATCTATACAAATATTATATTAATTAAGACAATATAATATGATATATTATGAACAGTAAGTAACAGTCATCCAAAAGGGGGTAAGGGATCGTGATCATCTGAAATTCCTTTGGTGAAAACTTCTAGTGTATAGATAAGATTAGGTTATTTTTTAATTCATACGTAGTAAATATTGAATTTTCTTGATTGCATATGTATTTTTCTCTTTACATTTCAAATTTTTTTACTAAAAAACTTGACTTTGTTATTGTTGTCAAGGACAGACCCTGATAGGTAAAAGTGGTTCAATTCAGAGGAGAAGTCAAAATTTTAATTTTATGAATTCAGAATTCAAAAATAACTATAGGTGATTATAATTAAGTTTTGTCTTTATTATTTATATTTATTCAATAAAGTTTTTTATATAGATACTTAATTTAAATAAAAGTTACGGAGTTTATCGAAATTCATAATCAGATTTCTAGTTCCACCTCCTTAGTAGGAAAATTTTATTAGTAAATATTTGTTTTCTTGATTTTTCATCTAAAATCTTTATGTTTTAATTTTTTTTTTTAAATAAAGAAAATCTTGTTCCAACCCTAAAGTCTTTAGAAAAGAATTATATTCCTATAAAGATGTGATGGAAAACCAAACAAAAATAAATTGATTAAATATAAAATAACTAAATCAAGAAAAAGCATCTTTGAGTCTTAGTAAAGAACCTCAACAATTTAACTTAAATTATTCAAGTTTAATCAATAAGTATTACACATTCTAACAGCTAACATTTGCTGGATTCTTCTTTTCGTACTTATTCATTTATTTAATTAGCTTATACTAGTAATTATTACTCTATATCTTTATCTTAATATAGAATTTAAGAAAACATGATAGTCTATCGTAAATATTAACAATTGATTTCACAATTTAAATGCATAATTTATGAATCAAATGATAATAATTTCACTGTTACTTTAAATTCTCCCTTCATGAAGTAAATTCTCACAAATTTTTTTTTTTCGAGGTATCCCTACATTTTGATATAGAACTGAGTTTAATCCTCCATTTCATCATCACTGCACTGACCGGTAAAGAACTGACTATAGAATTTTTTCCATGAAATATTTCAATAACTAAAATAAGTGAAAAAGTTGTTTCTTTAATTTTATTTTTTAAATTTCTAAAATAAATTGTATTTTGAGAAAGTGTATGCCTTGGATCCAAAAAAATGTAAAAGCCGCTCCTGGGCCCACCCATCAAATTTGGACCACCAGCAAAAGTTAGGTTGGGGGCCCATCAGATGCTGGATTTCATCATATAGATCTGTCTGTCACAATCCCATGCCCTTTTGCTTTTTACAACTAGTAAAATTTTATCAAACAATTATGCAAAATGAATCTAATTTTGAAAATTATTTATTCATTTATTTTTATTTCTTTTTAATTTTGCATAAAATATCAATATTACTATTTTGTGATACTTCATTAGTATATGATGTCATAGCAGTGTTATATAGGATTGAGTTTGATCCTCTGTGATACTCTGTTAGTATATTGAAATAATATTAAGTTTAATCCTTTGTGATACTTCACTGGTATATTGATATAGGATCGAGTTTGATCCTCTATGATACTCCATTAGTATGTTAATATAGGATTGAGTTTAATCCTCTATGTGCTCCGTTAGTATATTGATATAGGACTGAGTTTGATCCTCGGTGATACTCTGTTAGTATATTCATACCCTATCGGGTATCATATAAGAATGAACTCGTTTTTTAAGAAATAAATAAAAAATAAAAATTATTAAAGTTGCAATCTTATTTATTAGACTGTAAAGTCTATTGGTATATTATATACTTTGATCGTATCAAGTAGTTTTTTTCCTCTTTGATACTATTAGAGTATATATATATATATTTTAATTGTATCAAATAGTTTCCTAAAACATTACCTCTTCCTTTTTTTATACCATCAAAGAATATATATAACCTTATGGCATCAAAAGATGCGAGGATAGCTAAAATTGGGGGAGTGTGAAAGTATAGGGATAGCCACTTTTAAATAGTTTCCCCTTTTGCGGTTATAAGTGTTATTTTTCAAATTTTAACGTGTTATGTTGTTTGGATATTTAAGGTACGTTTGAATATGTAATATTAAATTATTATTTAAAATGATTTGATTTGACTCGACATGAAATTTAAGAAAATAAAGAAGTATTTTTAATCTTATGATCCTAAATGAAAGTCATATAAAATTTTAAAAAATGTTGTTTAATCTTGTGATTTTACACATGCGTATGGAAAATTGAAATTAAAATATTATTTAAAAAAATAGATCTTTTTTTTTAAATAGATAAAAAAAAAGAGGTCATTTTTTTAAAAACAGAAGGAGTTGAATTGATTTGAAGTTAGAATTTTATTTGGACATGCGATTTGAAGTTCTGAATTGTGATTTTTTTCATTAACACATAATTTCTATAACTCCTATACCATCTTGTCAGATGAGCAAGCGATAGTTTATAAATAATTTAAGGTGACACATTGATAAATTGAATATATCCATCCCCTAATTTTTATACCATCTTACCAGATAAGCAAGCTATGGGTCATAAATAAGATATCAGAATATCTTAACGCGATACATTGATAAATGACATGTCTGAATTCCCTAACTCTAATACTATCTTATGAATTGATCAAGCCATAACTCATAGATAAGTATCAGAGTATCTTAAGGCGACACATTGATCAATCGTATATATTTGTTGTTTCTTGTATAAATAAATATGTGTGATTATATGATAATAAACAAACATAATTTTATAGAGACTACTAGTGAACAATAGCAATAATTAATTATTCTTTAATATAATTCTTTCACACTACTTATGTAAAGTATGAGCCTTATTTTATAGAATTTAAAATAATGGATCTATTTCTTAACAGAGTATATATCTATTGGTCAAGTTTTACATTTTAAAAAAAATTAAAATAATAATTTAAAATTTCGGATCATTCTTTAAAAAAAATTGAAATTTGAACTTACGATCTCAAATTGCATGCAATTTTTAACTTGAAATCAATCAAATTATAATTTCATATCACATGTTCAAATACCTACTTAAATTATATTTATATTTTTAAGTTTGTGTATTCTTACTTTAGTTGAAATTAATGTAAAATTGATTAAATTTTAGACGTATGTGTCTAAATTTCAACTATATAAAATGTAAGATATTTTGCCTCAAATTTGGGTTTATATTTTTAATTTCATATACCATGTAGTATATCAAAAATTATTTTATAGTGAAAAGACTTACAAAAGTTTAGGCTGTACAAATATGACTCAAATGACCCCAAAATTTGGTATTTGTTCACTTTGATTCTTAATTATCAAATGCTATGTGCTAATTGTAATTATTAAAATGGATTTTTCTGATTATTAATTCAAACATTCATACTATTTTATTTCTTTTTGACATTTTGGTCATGAAATTTGACTAATGATATTATTGATATATGAATATGTAAGGCCCTATGGCCCCTACCTCAATTTCCTTGATTCAATGAATGGAATTTTGATAATTTGAATAATAAAATTTATATGTGTTCTTTATACACAAGTTAAATAAATACGTAATTATGATTAAAATGTTATAGTACCATATATGTGACCATAGAAGAGTATCAAAATGAAAAAATTAAAAAAAATTAACTTTAATTTTTTTTATATATCTTTAATGAAATGATTATCAGGCACACAAAAATCAAGAGTTATTTTAGATTACAAGTTTTAAATTTTTATTTTTTTAAATATCCTGTTAAGTCAAAAGTATCATATAAAATAGGACAGAAAAAATATATTTTAATATCTAACAAAATTAAGTCGACAAATTAAGTTGAGAATTCATGTAGGATTAAATAACTATTTTAATGTTTTACCTACATATATTTAAATAACAATGATCCATTTTTCAATGTAATTTAATAAGTGGGGTAAAAAAATAATAAAATACATATACAATTTATTTTTATGCTGATGGAATAGAAAAATTATTTTCCACATATTTTCGGCTTGAGAAAATTTAAATGAAGCCAAAAAATGGGAAAGGGAAAGAGAATATTTATTATTGAAACCACTTGGCAAAATACATTTACATATCACAAAGAAGATACTCTTTTTTTATGTTTAAAATATGTTATTATGGTTAAAATGTTATATAGTACCATATATGTGACCATAGAAGAGTATCAAAATGATAAAAATAAAAAAATTTAAATCAAATTATTTATAAATGAGGGAATATACAAGTTGTAGGTAGGGACTAAAATTCTGAAAAATCTATTTTTATACATTAATATATAGTCTCTATCATCCATAAGAAGTGTTTTTTTTTTCTTTTTCTTTTTTGGTCGGTTACGCAATCCTAAAAAAAAATAATTAACTCATGAAAAAATAATGGCAAATTTTAAAAAGAAATAATTCTTTTTATTAATTATATAAAAGTAGCAAAATAAAAAAGGTCAAAAGAACAGTTTTATGGACCAGATTAGTTTTTTACATTATGTATCCCTTGGGATATATATTTAGGCACCTGCAAAATTCTTGTTTAGTCAAAAATTTTAGTATTTTCCTTGATGAGTGGATTGTGGGGTGGGAGGGGGGTGGTGTTGTGGTGTTTCCGGTAGGTGTTTGGTTTTTATATTGGAGTTCGGCTATTTCTGATTCATGTTGTGTAGGATCTCATTTGGGAGGAAACACTCTCTAACAATGGCAGAACCAAGATTTTAATTAAGGAGTTCAAAATTTGAAGAAGTAAACACACGAACTAATCGAAGAGAGTTCCTTTTTCATACTGAAAGCTCAAATCCAAGATCTTTAAAAAAGAGAAACAACTCATCCACTAGACCACTAGATCACGTTACGTTAAGATACACAAAAACTCTAGTGTCGATGGTTTGAAGTTTTAACTATGTGGTAAATAATATTTATGTTGGATAATTATAGAAAAGTTAAAGATTTTCACCATATATATTACTGAGTTTAATTTTGGTGCACTCTGCGTGTATCAAATTTTTACACTGTCAGATAATATTGACCTGTTATTGCAGGTTACCAAGAAATATTTCTTTATAATATTTATTTATATTTTAAAAAATACAACACAATTATTATTTTTTCTCTTTCTTCTCTACTTCTGTCTGTTTCACCCTTTTTCTTCCTCTTTGGCAAATAGTCCATCTTTTTTCTTAATAATTCTACAAGCATATATATCCATTTCGTTCTCCTTTACTATGTAGTTTTTTGTGCATTCTTTTTTCAATATATATATATATTAATTTTGTTTATTGATTTTAGGATTTATTGGTATTTTTTTCACAAAATTAAGTATTTTTTGAAGTGTTCATTTCATTTTTCTAACTATTTTTCATAGAAGACGAAAAATCTCTTGAACAACTCCTTACATTTTTCATCTCTTTTAAATCTTCTTTACGATTAAATATTTTCTTAGAATTATTGTTATTATTATTATTATAAATATGAATGCCATAAATTAAGTTTTTTTTAAAACAAAATGAAAGATGAACAGAATAATTTAAGAAAAACGAAAGGAATAAAAATAAAAAGAAAAGACAAGAATCGTAACGAGTGCCATATAATACCTATGAGAGAGAGAGTGAGTGAGTATAATTTGGATTCAAATTAAGAAAGAAAAAAAATTAAAAAATTAGGAAGTAATATGAGTTATATTATAATTAGGATTCAAATTACCTATAATGTTTTCCTAAATTATATTCTTTTCAAAAAGTATAAATATTACTTGAAAAAATTATGATAATTATCTTTAAAGTTCCCTAATGGTGTAGAAAATCTTGTACAATGCATATAATTCAAACTCATATATTACTATTGTTTAAACTTTTGGTTTATAATTTAGGCATCTATCTTTATAGTAATTTGATTTTTTATCTTTACTATCTAATTTGGTTGGTAATTTTTATTTTGATAATTTGAAGAATCTATTTAATGTTTTAAATAACTTGTCTTTGAGTCCTTTAATTATTTATTATTATTTTATTTAGATATCGTCAAAATTTCTTGATATATCATAACTGAATTTTGATTATTTTGCACAAAATAAATTCATTATGATGATTTATTTTTTGTTCATTACAAATGGTTAAATTCTTAGACAAAACATGTGATTTTTTGAAGGAAGCTACATATAAAACTTGATTACATACATATTTTCTTCTTTTCGTAAATAGTAATTAATTTGATATTGATTTACTATTATATTATCATATACTCAATTTAATATGTATATCTAAATAAAAACTAAAAACAAAGCAATCAAAATCGACTTAATTAATTCAATTGAATTATAATATTTTAAATATTGACTAAATTAATTTTATTATCTTCTAAAGAATAATCATACACATCTAACCACAAACAAAAAGAAAAATATAACTTTGGAAACTGACGTTGGAGATTCAATGAATATAACTTTAAAGATACATCAACACGCAAAGTATCTTGCGTCAACAAGATTCGAGAAAAAACACATGTACTTGAAGGAGTATGAGTCAGAGTTTACTCCAATGAAAACATCAGCAGTTGTTTTCAAAGGATAGGATAGGCCGGTAGAGATTCTCGAGAATGCAATGACTATTATATATACATCATATTTATATTGAGAAATTCATTAAATGTATAATAAATATTTATTGAAAATCCACTAACAACTAATAAGGTTATTATC
>JAABOM020000084.1:2295745-2310285 GCA_011800125.2 Solanum clarkiae | reverse complement strand
TATTTGCCCTTTCATTTATTGAAGTTTTATATTTTCTAGGAGATAAATTACACTACATATTTATGATTTTACAGAGGACAATAATGGAAAGTATGATGTAAATTTTACCTTTGAATGCTTTTCTTAATATGTGTACATTATCTTACAAATTCAATTAATATGAGACAGAGGGAGTAATATATTCATGTTTCTTTTTTTTAATTATTTGATATCTGAAATTTACTGATCTGATTAATTCAGATCTGTATCACGTAAGATTCATAAAGCGATTGAATAATTTCTCTTATTAGAAATTTTCGACGAAATTACATCCACCCTACACACCTTAGGTGGTACTTTGCTTATTTCACATAGTGCCATCAAAATACCTCCGTAAAAGATGTCAAGATTATAAAAGTCTTTTATTCACTACAATAGTAAAATCTAAATAATCCTCATATCAAAATTGAAAAAAATATATATATAAATGCATCAAAAACTAAATTTGTACTTCTTGAACAAATTCAAATCAAAGATAATGTATTATTCCATTGTTTTTTATTTTAAATATAACTAATGCAATTAATACATGAATAATTATAGCATTAATACTTTGGGACCCTATGTAATTATTGCAATTAGTTATGAAGAACACAATCCAGGTTTTTGGTTATAAAGTTGAAGCATTAAGCAAGGATTGATTAAATTAAAATGTTGATAATATTGTGTGTGAAAATTAATGTGGACATTATTTTTACACCTTCAACTAGGGGGACCCTCAAGGTTAGTATAATTTCTTTTCCATATAAGTTGGTGGGGTCAACATTCTTGAAATTTATTTGATTGCCCAAAAAGGGATATGTAAGTAAATATGGTTCACCTATATATCCGACTAATGTTTTAAGTTGATTAGGCAAACTATCAGTTATTATCTTTTTCTATCTGAATTATTAATCTAGTACTATTCACTCTAATGAATAAGTTTTAATACATAGACAGTGATAGTTCAGAAACGCAGAAAATATATTCACTCTAATGAATACGTTTTAATACATAGACAGTGATAGTTCAGAAACGCAGAAAATAGCAACTTACAGTTAGGATGTCAATTGTGTTTTTAATCATTATCTCTTTCTATATAAGAGTTAATCGATACTTATCTTGATTAATTTTATGGGATATGAGTATAAGTTGAACTTAAAATTTTTAACAGAGAAAAAAAAATTACCTAATATTATTTGACTTGATAAAATATGAACTTAAGATGTCATGATTCTCGACCAATTAAAATACATCTTCACCTCAGCAGAAGATTTAAAGTGATAACAAATGTCACTAAGCCACTAAAGAAGAAAAGGAATAAAACTCAATTCTTTTTAAAAAGCATTTTGGTCTCCTTTAATGAAATCAAAGACTTGACTTGCAGATTTCTTTTGCTTTTTCAGCAATTGTAGGAAGCTGAAAGGAACAAGAGGAGGTAGAGGGTGGAACAAGTACCATTCTCATCGCAATGCATAAGCATGCTCTTTAATTTTGATGAGCGAAAAAAGGCACTTAAACTTACATAATGCTGAACAGGTTGACTTACACATCTTCACACATTGATACCTATCAATTCGAGTATATTTCACACAAATTGTCATGTAGAGCGCACATACATATCTACTCAACTTTATACAAGATGGAGTTCATAGATATCAACTAAAATTTCTACAATTCCCACATTTCTATTATAGAAATGGAACAATATAGGTTTGATATATATAAAGAATGCACAAAGATGAGAGAGGCATGATTGACTACACCAAGAAGGGAAGGTATCTATTAAGTCCATAACATAGAGGGAGTGATTTCAATCAACTGAATAAAAGTTGAATCTCCATTATAACCATCTTTACATCTTAAAAGCAAACATACAGACCGATTTCAAAAACTATATCACGTTGAATGATTTACACAACCGCAGATTCACTAACAAAATCAACTATGCCAAGTCGGCTACAACTCGTGTATGTGCAACTTTTTAATATAGCAGCCCAGCACTCCCCGAAGGATGGATTGTTTGTGGGTGAGCAACATGATTGACAGGAAATACACTGAAGTGCCAAGCACTCTGATATGCCTCATGGATGCACAACGTTTGTTATATCAGACCGGTGCTCCCAAAAGGATTGGCTGTCTGTGGATGAGCAACATGATTGGCAGGAAATGCAGTGAACCCTGCATCACCAAAAGGATTGTGGGGATCCATCATTGGATTTTGGGGTTGTGGATAGGCAGGTTCGAATGGTCCAAAAGGATTCATTTGATGTTGAGGCATCGCAGCCATTTGCACTGACGGAGGGGGAGGCATGGTGCTAGACATGGCAAATGGATCAGCAACTTCAAATGGATTAGGGGCTGGTGCTCCATATACTGGTCGTTGAGATGCTCTATATGCTCCTTCATCATACAAACTATTGAGGGTGAGGGAGTCCAATCCACCAGCCTGTTAGAGATACCAAACCAAATGTCAAAGAAGGTATTTACTAGATTTCACAAAGCAGATAAAGAAATGTTATCATATTAAGCATCAGAACACCAGCATATGGACAACAATTGTATCAATATAGATTTGAGTGACATTTCATGGTTAACTAAATTCAATGCTTTACATGTAAAGAGAAGACACAACATTCCGAAAAAAAATTGGATTCAAGGAGTTCTCTCCAATTATGATTAACATTGCATTACAAAATCCAATAAAGTAAAATACAGTTTGTGTTTATCACCCTGCAATCTCCCTTTTTTCTGTTCAAGAATTTGGGAGGAAAAGATAAATACAACAGCAAGCACAACAATGGGATGAGGATAGTTGGACACTGACCTAAGCAGTTTGACATCAAGGATCAGATTCAGTACCCTTGCGGTTAAAAAAAGCACAATGGTTAAGAATTGAACTTCAAAGGACTTACCAATTGTCTCTCCTGAGCTGCGGATAAGTCACTGCTGGGAGTAGTGACCAGGGCAAGCTCCCATCCGGTAGGATCAAAATCTTTTGGCTGAGCTGAGTTCGAGTCTAATGGTGTTGTCCCTGCAAATATCAATAATAGTTCACTTAAATTACAACAGCCGATTTTCTCAAGCACCATAACTAACAAAGAGCTCTACATATTAGTAGGTGAAATTAGATGATTTACCAGAAGGAACTATCGCCAAAGCCAAAGCATTGCTTTCCTCAATTGCTGATGCATAACCAGTTGGTGCATTTAGCCCCTGAAACAACAAAAAGACTAGTAAGCATAGGAACAAAAAAGGAAATCCCAAAAACAGTGTCCCTCAAGTTCCATATAAACGACAAATATGTCAATAAGACTAGCTGAGTTCACCAGTAAATCATCAGATTCCAAGCTGCTTGGGGGCGGAGGCATAGGCGGGGAAGGAGCATCGGTGGTTGAAACAACAGCAACATCTGGAGGTGGAGGAGGTGGGGTTTCCTTAGCTGAATCTTGAGCATCTTCAGAAGCTGAAGGTTCATCTTCTTGTTTATATGTAAGCATAAGCCTCTCCGGATAATCCTAGTTATAGTTAATAATGTTAGTTTTCTACAGTGAAATTAGACAATAGACATGTATATTGATATATTGGCATGTATAGAAGAGAAAACATAGACCAACACTACACAAAGGAACAACATAAGTTGGAATATCATTTGTTTGGAGTGCATATGATTGTATATGAAATAGATGTACTACCAGAGTTTCTATTGGCACGGAGACTATCCGTGGTGCTTCTTTTATATACTCTTCCATGGTCACAAGAAAGGACTGAGGAGGCTGAAAAAACCAGAATAACGTGTCAAAGCTGATGGACCACCAAGTTTGAAGACAAATCAAATCAGTACAGAAGCTTAGTAAGATTTACCTCTCTCAAAACAGGAAACTGAAAGTTCCTGGCAAGTTCCAATCCTTTGCATACCTCATAAAAGTCGGAGAGGCTCATGGCCTGAAACAAGAAATGTCCGTTGTGATAGATGAGCAATAAGAGACGAAACTATAGGACACAAAATATTCTTTTTAAATGGAGAAAAAAATATTACACCAAAACAGATGGTACAAAATGTTCTATCAAGATTGTCAGTGTATTAACCTGCTGGCCAGCTCGTTTGTAGATATCAAGGGCCTTAATAGCTTCATGTCTTGGCATGTCAAAAAACTGAATTACAATCAGTAGAAAAATATCGTTAAGAAGATGAAACAGATATGCAGTAATGAGCAATATTTTGATGAGGTCATGTTACAGAAGCTGAAAGTCGTATGCACCTTGTCAATAAGATTAATAATCCCATCATTAATAGCACAATAGATTTTGAAGCTCTCCTTGAGGACCTGGAACAAAATATCAGTAAATCTTTACACCACCACTCATTCAACTGTAAAGTCTACAAATTGATGTTGGCTGTCAATTGCAGAGAGGTCACATGGACAGAAGCATTCTATTTCCCTCATTTCAAGAAGTCAAGAAAGCCCAGGGAAAGGGTCAAAGAACCAGCATGTACTCTAGCAGCTAAACACATACATGACCGACTATACTGAGGATCAGGTATCCACCTTTCCAAAATGGACTTAAAAACAAACTGAAACACATTTTTCTTGTGGAGCTGCCTTTTATAATTGCCAAATAATGAAAAGCATTTAATTTGCAACAGAGGATCCTTTCTAGTCTCTGGAATGTCAAGATTTGGCATTTCATCAAATCTCGCAAATGCGCCAAGTACACCAAGTTTTCCTCGAATAAATCCCCCTCCTAAAACTTCTCTCACCAGAACTTGTAACTGTCGGTTCTCACATTCCTTGCATACCTAAGTGCAAGCTTTTTCCTATGCATCCCCTTATTTCAGGAAAGAGAGGAACTACAATTAATGTGTAGAGATAATTTATGGGAAAAAAACTAATACGGGTGGTGTTCGAGCACTTGAGCGCACCATAACTATTCCACCCCTCCAACCAACACAGGTACTTGGTCACTGCTCATCAAAAGCTTAGGCAGATAAGAAAAAAACAGTTATCATTTTTTGTCTTGGTTAGGATTTGAATCCTGTTCTCCATGGTTTTCACCCACTTCATCAACTATTGGTCAAACCCTTGGGTATCAATGAAATTTTTTGATGTGAAGTATAAAAATATCAATCAATGTAACACAGGTAGCCAGAATACTCAACCAAAATAAAAGGGTGGGCAAATATAATAAAACATACCAGAGCAAGGGCATATTGTATCACGTAATTTCCAACTGCTGCTCCCTCAGGCTGTAGAAGTAAGATTTTTAAATATGACACCCAAATGGATAAAATATAGATCTTTTACAATCCGACTATTTATCAAGCTTCAAAACTTTACCCGACATCCAATAAGACGATACAACAACTGCTGCAAAGCAGGCAACTGCTCCAAAAGTTCCTCACTAGGCAACTCCCTAGTTCTGCTGTATCCCTGCTCAAAAGTAGATGACACTTGGAAGTTACATTCATACTGACCAAATGAGCAACAGACTAAAGTTCATTAAATCCGCGAAACTTAGTGTCTCCAGCAGCAGGTAGACAAGCAGTGTCTATATCGTAAGTCAGACAGTTCATTTAGGGCAGTTAGCATGACAGAAATGCACTGAAAATGACACTGCAGCATGCTGCTCACCAGCTAACTGTTAAACCACTCTATAAGATCTATTAATTACTTCTTAAATATCACTAGTACGAAGATATTTGCAAGGCACACTATAGTTCGAATTTCAACTACTGATACACAGAAGATATCTTAAATGTAGCAAAGACCAAGTCCTAATTCATTTCTCCTAAGGTTCTGGGAAAGTAATTACATCCTGGCTTTTTGTTTCCTCTTTGAGTGTTGTACCAAAAGACCAATTTCCACAGGATTTCATTAGAAGTTCAAGAGGTTTTCTTTTTTATTAGTATGACACTCTTATGAACCCACTGTTAAGTTGTAAAACATCCATAGTTACATACCATAAAAGAATCTTCTTTTCTAAAATTCATTTGTATCAAAGGCACCAATAGGGCATCTGAAACCTCAATAATCAGAGTGATTTTATTAGTACATAAAACAATTTTTTTGGACACATTAATATTTTTTATCACGATAGAAACTTCTATAAGGGTTATTGTACTTCTATGGTCTTATCTAACAAGTTACTTCAATTTTGCTTTTACTTTGATTCACCGAGCGTAATTTTGCTTCAAATTCAAGTTTGTCGTATTTTGACATTCTTAATCTACTAAACACCCACACTTGTATTGTTAGTGGAGCTAGAATACTAGTTAGGGGCTCAGCCAAACCCAGTAGTTTTGATCTAATCCATGTATTTGCCTTTAAGAAATCCCATGAATATGTACAAATTATTAATTTAAAATCCAGTACCTTAAGCCTCAAATCCCAGTTCTGGTTCTGTATGTCATTGTCAACACAACATAGAGCAGCAGCACACAGGTCTTTCCAAGGCATCACAAGTCTTTTTCTTGTTAATATTTTCCAAAGCATCATAAGCAAAAAGGAAGAAAAGCTCCACTTTCCAAGGCATCACAAGTCTTTTTCTTGTTAATATTTTCCAAAGCATCAATAAGTAAGAAAAATTAAGGTGGTTCTATTAATCATCTTTACATAAGTTATTAATAATATGCAATACATCAATATATATCTTAAAGGAGCTGTGGATCTGGAATTAGGAATGTTAACAGATCCTCAACTTAGTGCAAGAAACAAGGGAAGGGAAGACACAGAAAATAGCTAATAGACAGCCAAAGCATCTTCACCACGGTGTTGCAGAACTGAAGTCTCCAATGGTCTGGACCAAATGATTTAGTCTAATTCATGGGGAAGAAAAGCATGGAATGAACATTTTATGAATGAATTTGCTTAAAGTGGGCTAAATTTATTCATTTTTCTTCCCAGAAGAAGAAAATATAACTTTTTGAATTATGCAGAATAGTAAACAGAAAGTGCAACTGTGTTACGCTAACCTTTTCTTGCCCTTGGGCAGGTTTAGGAAGGCGCTCTCCTTCAATATCATACTTAAGAACCCTAAAGCATTCAAGCCGTTCTTCCAGAAAGAGTGCATATGTTCGTACCCAAGCAGAGCAGTCCCAAGCTGGAGGGACAGAAAAGATAGAATCACTCTGGTTGAACTTGACAGAATCTAAAGGTAAATAGAAACTCAAATGAACACTTATGGTAATTTTACCAACCAATTGGGCTTGAATCATCCTTGAAATTGGACATTTGGAGAACGCGTCCTCTCTGTTGGAAATTCAATAGTTCCTCTCTAAATGTTGGATCACCTTCCCTCAATGTTCTGTGGATTACTATCAACGTCTTCAGCGCTACCTATTTCAGAAATTGTTTATATGTAACACACATTAGTAAGGGCAAGGACTATTAAGCAATTAAGTGTAAAATACATCAAAAGATAGTAAACCACAAAAGAGAGGTGATTAGAGAAGAAGAGCGAGGAATTCAAGAAGATTCTTGAAGTTTCTCCTGAAGAAAGAGATAGAATTTAAAGAATGCAGGTCATTGACCATGCTGCCCAGTGCTGACAAATTCCAAGAAACCACCTAAACTAGAGCCTTCAAAGTTGAAAGGGAAAATCTTTCTGCACTACTTTAATTCGCCCAAATCCTTGGTGAAACATATTGATGTACTTTTCCTTACAGCTAGCAAGTTATACAGCCATAGATGTATAGTGCTCGAGGGGAGTGGAATATATTGCATTAGTACTAAGAACAGAACAAGCAACTCCATTTTACACTCTAAAATCCCAATAATCAGAGCAACAATCATAAAATATGGTCTCGTTCAAATCAAAGCATCAATTAAAATGCAGTCTTATAGAGAAATCAAATCCACAAAAAGGCACACTCAAGTACATGATTTTGTCAATTAAACTAACTGTATCACACTCCATACCGTCCAGTTATGTGTCTTCGCCAATCGCCTCGCAAGTGCATGTATGCAGTATGCAACATCAGCACGAGGTCGCATTGCTGATGTAAAAACCAAAATTTCTGCAAGAACCAAAACCACAATATTACCACCAACATCTTTACAGTAACAATACAAACATAATTGAGTAACAACCAAAACAAAAATACAAGCCTAAATGAATACTTACAAGCATAATACCTAACAACTATCTATTTTCTAAAAACACAACTTTTACACCAAAAAGAAAGAACCCCAGTTTATAAAAACACATGATTTCCCTAAAAGCAAGTACCCAAAACACAATATTCAGAAAATATGAAAACCCCAAATCAAAAACTTCTCATATTTCCCTCCATAGTATTGGATCTGTTAAAGAGTAAAGAAACACTTACTTCTAAGATGTCTGTCTTTGGGTGGGCATTCAACATGATTGGTAGCTTTAACGATCGCCACATCCACATCCTAATCAACAAAATCCACCAGCAAAACATCAAAAGATAGGGAGTAATTTACAAGTAAAGTGCAAAGTGGCACAACGATCCAAGATTCAGCCTTGATTACTCAATTTTACACCAAATAAAGTTTAATCTGAAAAACCCAAATAGATAAAAGAGAAAATTTAGAGGAAAGGCAAAGGGGGACCTTGAAATCGCTATTAACATGGGCAAGACCAACAGTTGTGTGGTCTTTGAGAGCTCCATATGCTTTCCTCCAAGTTTGAAGCGTACCCATTTTCTCTCTACGCTTTCTCCTTGAGAATCGGTGATTTCTTCAGACCCTTCTTTCCCCTTGATACTCTCTCTCTCTCTCTCTCTCTCTCTCTCTCTCTCTCTCTTGTGGGCAAAGCGAGAAATGGGAGGTTACTATTCTTTTCTTCTGTTACGGTTGGCACTTTGTATAGTAAAAGGGGTTCTTTCCAATTTGGCCTTGTCATCATTTACCTTTTTTGCCTTTTGTCTAATGGACCCTATTTTTGTTCTTAGAGCAAGTTTAATTTACCTACTGGTTGAGATGCTGTAGTAGAATTGTTTTATTCTTGTTGAGAGTATTACCTCTAAACGAATTTTACAGTGTGTGATTCAAATTTAATTAAATTTTTATTATGAATTTTAAATATTGAGTGAGAAAATAATAATAAAAAAAATATATTCAGTGAAATCGCACAGGTGAGGTTTTGATAGGGTAGAATGTACGCAAATCTTATCATTATCTCATAGAGATAGAAAGTCTATTTTCGGAAGACCCTCAATTCAAATGTATCAACCCCAAAAGTAGAAAAATACTAGATATAAAATAACAACTATAATGAAAAACAATACACTAAAAGTAGCAAATAAATGATGGACAATAACAATACAATATATAAAGCCCCGACTAGTTCTACTAACCTACCACATCACAAGATAAGACAACATACTACCCCTATTAGCTATTAACCTTCTACCCTAATACGCGACCTTCATTCCTTTCTATCTAAGGTTATGTCCTCAGTGATGTGAAGCTGCGTCATAGCATGTCTAATTACCTCCCCCAACATTTTTTTGTCTACTTCTACCTCTCTGTGTAACCTTTAAATCTAACCTCTCGTACCTCTTAACAGGAGCATCGACACTCCTCCTTTGCACATGCCCAAACGATCTTAATCTCGCTTCTTTCATCTTGTTTGCCATAGAGGTCGTCCCTACTCCCGAATGATCTCATTATTAATCTTATCACACCTGGTATAACATCCTCATCTCTGCAACTTGCATCTTCTAAACATACAAATTTTTTACTAGCCAACACTCCACCTTATAAAGCAAAGATGGTTTAACCACCATTTTGTAAAACTTATCTTTAAGTTTAGGTGGTATTGTCATATAACCCATACTACCCAAATACGATGCGCGACATCATCATCGATATTACCACTACTATAGATGATGGACCAAATATAATTAAAGTTTTTTCTCTTGGGAATAGCTTGAGTGGCAAGCCTCATTTCAATATTCGTTTCATCCCAGCAATACTAAAGTTGCACTCCAAATATTCTATTATTGTCCTGCTCAATTTAAACCCTTTGGACTCTAGAGTATGTCTCCAAACCTTCAATCTATCAATAATCTTATCCCAAGTCTTATCAATTAGTATTATATCACCCACAAATAACACACACTATAGAACCCCTCTTGAATAGGTTGTGTTAGCTCATCCATCACCAAGGCAAAAAGAAAAAGGCTCAGCACAGATCCTTGATTAAGTCTCATCTCAACATGAAAATATGTTGAGTCTCATCCTACCGTTCTTATCTGAGTTTTGGCTCCATCATACATGTTCTTTATCACCCTAATAAACACCATTGGAATATCTTTTGCCTCTAGACCCCTCCATAGGACATCCCTTGGAACTTGTCATGTGCCTTCTTAAGATCAATGAGAATATCATACGAAAGTCCCTCTTTCTATCCTTATATTTCTCCACCAGTCTTCAAACAAGATGGATTGCTTCGGTAGTCAATCACCTCGGCACGAATTCGAACTGATTTTCTGAAAAAGACACTTCTTTTCTCGCCCTCATTTCACCACTCTCTCCCACACTTTCATAGTACGGATTAGCAACTTGATACCCCTGTAATTGTTATATGTTTGAATATCACCCTTATTCTTGTGCAATGGAACCATTGTACAACTCCTCCATTCACCGAGCATCTTAACAGTCTTCAAAATAGTATTAAACAACCTAGTCAACCACTCCATGTAATCCTATATAATGCTCTTCTAATATTCCGCTACAATCGCATCGGGCCCGATCGCTCTCCTTCTGTTAATCTTACTAATAGTATATCTAACCTCCTCAACCTTGAAATGACTGCAGTAACCAAAATCTTGATGACTATCGGAGTGCACCAAATCACCCAGCTCTATATCTTTATCCCCTTTTCATTTAACAGTTTGTGGAAGTAAGCTTGTCATATATGCTTAATGGAAGTCTTGTCCACCAACACCTCACCATCCTCATCTTTGATGCGCTTTACTTGGTTCAAGTCACAAGATTTTCTCTCTCTTTTTCGCGAGCCTGTACAATTTTTTATCCTAGCTTTTTTCTCCTAGCTCGACATACAAAAGATCAATCGCTGTTGTCTTAGCACTTCTGACCGCCGACTTTGTTTCTGTCTTCATTATTTTATCAATATGTCTTCGTATTTAGACATATAATATGAGGTTATGATACAAATCTTAAATTATCAAATAGAAAAAAATGATATAGGATTCAAAATCATGATTTCAAAATTTTTAAAATGAAAAAATGTGATCCATAAACTTATATTTTATTATAAAAAAAATAACTCGCCATTTTAAAATTTGTAAAAAATAAAAAATCATGTTCAATGTGAAATGACTGTCTATATTTAGTCATTACAAGTGTTGACTAGTGATTTTTTAAAAAATAAAATAAAATTATGTGTTCTGAAAGTTAGTAATCTGTAATACCCCTCATGTGCTTCGGAATGCCTCATAAGCGTATTTCTCAAATATCTCAAAATCGTGCATGATTTTGAAAATTTGTCTTCATGTTCTTGTTCAGGGGATAAAATTGTGTGGAAAAAGGGTAGCCCTCGAATTTTACAAGATCGATAGCGAAAAATAATTTTCACAACGGGGGTCGAGGCAGTGCGCCTATGCGCCTGTAGTGAGATGCGCCAGGGGCACGGATTAGCACACATTGAAGTGTGCGTCTGGTCTACGTCATATCTAGGGCGCGGACCAGTGTAATTTTTTCCTCAGTTTTCTAGTTTTGTCCAAGGGCATTTGGGTAATAATCCAATCATCATTTAAATGTGAAAACCTTCTTCCTTAGTCATTTTTCAACTTTAGAACTCATAAAACCCTCTCTAAACCTCTCCAAAAATATCATCAAATCCCCCATTCAAATTCAAGGATTTCAAGAACAAGTTTTGGAATTCAAGAACCCAACACAAACCCCAAGTCTTCCTCAACTCAATTTCAAGAATTCTCAAGGTTTAAGATATGTAAGTTTCATTCATGAGTTTCTTCCACCCATAAAGCCAAACTTCTCTCTTTGTCAAATTTCATGATTTTAATGTTGGAAATTTTATGGGTAAACCCTGCTATGCATTATAAATATGATTTCAGATTGTATTCTTCAAGTATTGATTAAGTATGTGTGAATATCTATTGAAGCTATTTCCATGAGAAGATTTATGATTATTGAGGCTATACATGACATGAATTATGAAGTAATGAATGATAGTAAATTTCTAAGACGGATTTCATGTCACCCAAATATAAGGGTTTTTTTCTATTATGTTGGTGGGTTGATTAATTAAATGACTTCAAAGTAAATTGATTTTACTCCTTCTTGTCTTATACTCCTAAATTGCATGATTTTGAGCATATACATGTATACCCACCATGTTAATGAAGTTTGCATGAGTATGATTCTTATGTTGATAAAAGACTATTACATGATTTGCAAGACAAGTATTTCTATGGTGATTTATGAGCTCTCAAGCATGCATTAAACCCATGAAAAGATTTCATGATCTACAAGTGAATTATTGAGCTCTTATTCTATGTTTTGTTCTCATGTGAATTGTGAAGCCTAGTAGAGGAGGTCATGAATCATGTTGTATACCTCACCCTCTTGTACAACTTATTATTATGCATTACCTAATGTCTACGTGAAGGGATCATGAACCATGTTGTATGTCTTACCCTCATGTATGACTTAATACCATGTATTATCCATTACCTACTAGAAGGGGCCATGACCCATGCTATATTCTTCACCCTCTAGTACAAGGTATTTGGATGAGCTATTCATGTCATGTTATTGTGTTGAAGAAGTTACACAAGTATGATTACTCTCAAACATATTTACACCTAAGCATTGATTATACATGTCGTGTTGAGCTCATGTCTATCAATTATGATTATGTATCTTGATTAGTATGCCTATGATTTTTGTCGCATTGCACCCTATATACTTAGTACATTCCAAATACTAACGCATACTCTATGCCTGCATGATATCACCATGTAGGAACCAGAGCTCCTATTGATCCTTCTCCTCCACGTGGCTAGCCGGATCATTGAAGTTAGCTTTTGGTGAGTCCTCATCATATTCGGGACAATATCTATTTTCTTTCATGCTTATGTTAATACTTTATCTACATTTTTGGATACTTATCTATGAGAGTGAGCCCGGGAGATGTCTTGGCCTCCGCTCCATCTACTATAGTAGAGGTGTTGTTGGATACTATGTTGGTTTGTATTTATGAATTTGACTCCAATTATGATTATGCTATTATGAGAGACTCCCTTAGCCCCATTTTCCTTATGTTCTATTTCTACTTGTTTGATATCTTATTTTGCTTCCGCAACTAAGGATGCGTATATGATATGCTAAGAGGCTTGTTTGGGGCTCCTTCAGGTTCCCCATTTGCCGTGTCACGTTTAGGCCCTAGGTTTAGGTCGTCACATAGTCAACAATCATTTATTTATAAATAAATAAACATGAAGATATATAATTTATGAATACGACATTTTAGGATATTTCAATATCTAGTTTATGAAGATATATAATTTATTAATACAATATTTTAAGATATTTCAAATATCTAGTTTATTATCCCTTTCAAAGGGTAAAAATGTATTGTTTTCCATATTCAAAAGTATGTGTAAGGGAATTAAGTGAAATTTACTAGATATATTTTGTTTATGCCTTGATTTCTAATATAATTTCTTTATTTTTAAGTTAATTAATATGTCAGTAAGGAATAATTAAATGTGAGGTCAAATATATACAAATGTTAGCTGTTTTCAGTGATATACACAAAGTATTATTTTATTTAACTTAAAATATATGCCTAATTATATGATCAACACATAAAATAATCAATTCAAGATTAAAATAGTGTGTGCTTGCAAATAAATCAGTGTATAATATGCTTTAATAAAATAGTGTACAATATAAGGTTGAAAATGCACATGACATGAGCAAGCTAACAAGAAGAATAGAATAAAGTGTAAATTAACAAGTAAGACACTTGCAAGGTTTTTATTTATTTTAATGTTTTTTATGCTTAGAATAATAAATTGGGACATGCTTGAAATTTATTATATTCCATTAATTGTTAATAATTTATTGCTAAAAGGGGGAGGGTAAATTCAATAAGTTTCTAGACAGATCACCTACTATTCAATGTCAAAAAGGGAAGGCTAATCAACCATTGGTCATTCTTTTAATAAAAATAAAATCTAAGCAATTGAGTTTGAAGGTAGGTTAAGTTATGTCTTCCATCAATATACTTTTTTTGCGGAGTCTGTTTGGATTAGTCAAAAAAAATAACTTTTAAAAAGTTATTTAAAAGTACTTTTTAAAAATGTTAAAATTTATTTTAAAAATAAGTAGTTACATGTTTGAATAAAGGTACTTAAGTCGAAAAAAAGTTATTTATGTAGTTGGTATCAAAGTACTGATAAACATTTTTTTAAAATCAAAATGTCTGAAATATCCTTAAACTGTTACACATTATAAAATATTAATTATTACTCTAAATTTTTATTTCTAAATTAGATTAAA
>JAABOM020000084.1:2281497-2295695 GCA_011800125.2 Solanum clarkiae | reverse complement strand
TTATATGTCTAAGTTATTTTTAATTTTTAAAATATATATTTTTAATAAATACATGAAATATTTGAGTTTTTTAAAATTATATTTGTAATAAGTAATGATTATATTTTTTCTTTACCACAAATAATTTCTAAAAAGAATAAAATAAGGAGAAAATAATTTAGAAGAAATAAAGAAAGAGCAAGAAAAGGAAAAAAATGGAAGAAAAAAAAAACAGGAAGATGGAAAAACATGGAAGAAATAAAGAACAAGAAAAAAAAAAGAAAGAGTAAAATTTAAAAAAAAAATGAAAGGAAAAAACATAGGAGAAAAATAATATAGAAATTATAAGCAAACATTAGGGATAAAATGGTAAATTTGTTGGTCAAACATAAATGACTGTTAAGCTAAAAAGAAAAAAGTAGGAGGGATCAACTTTTAATTTATTTTAAAATTATTTTAAGTCATTTTATAATTTGTCAGACACTTCTAAAAGTTAAAAAAAGCTTAAAAACATATTTGATCAATTTTTAAGCTCATTCAAATACCCTCATACTAAAATATTAAGATATTTAGATCTGAATGAATAGCTAAATAGTAAATACTAAGATATGTACTAAAATTTAAAGATTTGAATGTAAGTACAAATCTAAACATTGAAATAATAAATTAGGATCTGAAATAATAAATGATTAGGACCTTTTATTTTTCCAATATTTGATAGTATAAAATTGTCTTTGTATAAAACATAATAAATATAAAATTTAAATAAAATGATAACTTAATCTAATTTTGTATTAGTAAAATATTTTAAAAGTTTTATAAGGCAATGGGTGGTGATAATGACAAAGGTACCATTTGGTCGCAAATATTCTTGGAAAAAAAATTGAGAAAATTTGAAAAAAAATTAGAAATTGGTGTTTGATTGTAAAATTTGGCTAATATACTTGGCAATATTCCAAGTTCTAGTATTTGAAAAGTTTTAAATATTTAAAAATTATTTGAAATTTTTATATTTTATAAAAACACCAATCACTTATTTATTCCAACTAATATTTATCTACTTCATTGGAAAAAATTTGAATTATAATTTGAGTGACAAGATTGAAAAAAGAGAACAATTTAATTTCAATTTATCATGATTCCAATTGAATTAGTGACAAGTTTGAGTATGCTATTAATGTATAGATCTTGCGTGTATTGTTATTTTTGTTGTTGAATATTATCAATTATGATATGAAGTTATTTTTTAATGGAACATGTTCATTGTAGAATGATAATACAAACTTAGAAGTATTTTTAATAGTTTTTAGAACTTACAGGTATAAATCACATTTTTTGAAATAGCCAAATATTCTTGATAACATTATGGGCCAAACGCATGACGAAACTTCTTATCCAAGAAATAACTTGCCAATAATATTTAAATTTTTGAGGCCAAATGCTAGTTAACAAAGATGATTACGTGTATCGATTTACGATCATGTTGCTTGGTGATAATAGTTGTAGATATTATTTTATGGTATAATATTTGGCCAATTGTGGTTTTGTTGTTGATGACTAGTAGTTAGTAGTGGAATGATAAAACTAGTTAATTGCGATGGTGAATGATGATGGCGATTAGTGATATATAATATTAACTATGAATGGTAATTATCGATAGTGATTAGTGAATGTAGTAAAAGTTGATGGTGATGGCTATAAATGATGGATAATGGTGATGGCGATTGATTTTGGTGATTGATAATAATGATGGTTGTGGATGGTAGATAGTGATGATAGTTGTAATTGAGATGATGGTTGTGGGTGATAGACAAAAATAAATAGAGTAGGAGTAAATTATTATCTTTGTAAAAGTTCTTAAAGAGACATATTAACGATATTAAGGCATTGTTATAGATTTCAATCATTCAGATATATATATTCAAATCCAATAAATGATTGTAAAATAAGAGAATAAATACGCTTAGAGTGTGTTTGGTATGATGAAAAATATTTTTTAATTTTCAAATGTTTGATTGATTTAAATGTTTTAAAAAATATTTTTCAAACCAACTTATGTTCCTAAAATTTAAGAAAAATGACTTCTTGTCAAAATATAGAAAAGATATTTTTGACAATTCTCTTTCAACCTTAAATTATAATTTTTTTTCTTTGCGTCCACTGCATACCTCAACCCACCCATCAACCTTTACCTTTTCAAAAAGAAATTGAAAATTTTAAAATATTTTTTTAATTTTTAAATTTTTTTTCTAAAAAAGAAAAAAATATTTTTGAAACTCAGAGTTAAAATTTTCTTTTACTCGACCACGACTCCGGTGACTATCACCACACCCCTAACCCACAAAACAAAATTTTAAAAATTTATTTTTTTTACTCCAACTCTACCTTGTACCCTACCATTCCAGCCCCACCCTCAACCTCTCTACAAAAGAAAAAAATTTTAATTTTAGAAAACTCATTTTTTTTACTTTACCCTTACTCCTGACCTCCTATCAGTCCCTCTCCCCGCCCCTCTTCCCACCCCCTCCTAAAAAATTAAAATTTATTTTTTAAAAAATTTCATCTTTTTCTCATCCACCTCTACTCTCGACCTTCATTCTTCTTTTTCATACAATTTAAATTAGATAAGAACTAAAAATTTATTGCCAATTTTTTCACCGTAAAAGTTATTTCTGAAAAATATTTTTGATTAACCAATCAAACGTTAGAAAATACATTTTTATACGCCCCGCATTTTAAAAACGGTGGATGAGAGTAATAAGTATAAGTCAAGGGACTAAATTTGCTTTGTTTGAAAAACTTTGAGGACTCTTAAAACCCCCGCCCCACTCGACCGAATCAGTAAAAACAAAAACCTCGCCGCACTTCTCTCCGGCCGTCATTCTCCTCGCCGGAGCTGTCTCGGCCGCCTGCCTATTTCCACTTTCCGTCGGTACTCAACTCTGTCTGTGGTATGGTTCTCTTCTAATAGAAGTTTTTGTTTTTGGTTTTTCTTGATTTACATTTGTTGGAGAAGTAGGCATTTTTATGCTCAAATTTACTTATTTTCTGTCTAGAATTGAAAATTAGGTGTTGGGGTTTGTTAAGCCAAAATTGGGTTTTGCATTGTTGGGTATTGTTGTATTTGGTTATATGTAAAACTTTGCTACTTTAGCTTATGACATTGGCACATTGCTGAAGTTTGTCATCATAAAGTTCTAAATTTACTTATGACATATAAAATTTGCTACTTTATCTTATGTGCCTAATATTTGAAGCCTGCATCTCTGTGTGCAATTCATGTGTTACGGGACACAATAAACACTGCTGAAAGAGATGACTTCTTTTGTATATTTACGAGTTGACAATCCAGTTGATGTTATGGAGTGATATAGGATTGGCAAGAAAAGAGACAAATAGAAATAAGGCATATACCCTAGAACGTAATCGTTGACACTCTTGTTTGGATGGTTATTGCATGTTGTTTCATCATGTGACATGTATCATATCATATTGTATTGTACTGTATTATTTTGATGAATACTATGTTTTAATAGATTGTATCATTTTCCGTCGATATATAATGTCACACATCATCAATTTGAAGAATAAACCTACAAGAAAAGAAAGGTGTAGGGTAAAAGAGGTAGGGTAAAAGGTAAAATAAGATTATTAAATAGTAAATAAAGACAAAATGAGGAAAAAAAGTAAGTACGTGATCATGCCAAATCAGTCTTTTCACAAAATGAGACAGTTTGTTATTACCTAATGGTGAATTTCACGATACAATACGATAAAATTTAAGAAACATTTTATTTAAACTAACAATTCAATAGGTGACAACCATTCAAACAAGCTGTAAGTTTTGTGTTTGGGGGGGTTGGAGAGAATGCTTGATACCAAAGAAGAGTGAAAGAAATAGGATTGAAGGCCTTCAGTGCTTCTTTTCTTGCTTTTACTTTTGTAATTAAAGGTATTTAAGTAATTGGAAGGAAAAAAGGGAAAGAGATAAAACAAGAAAAATATATTGAAATAAACAACAAAGAAGAAGAAGAAACTGGGGTTTAGCCCATCAGATACATAAATAAGGGCAGAAGAGCTGAAGAGATTTGAGTGAGTTCTCAGCCGGCAACTTTCGGAAACAGGGAAAAGAAAGTGAGGGCTCTGCTTTCATTCCAGTGAAGGAGCTTGAAGAGAATTCAAGGCATAGATAAATAATCAAAGGGAGAAGGAGAAGAGGAAGGTTAATTTCTGAACCTAGTTTATAGATTTGATTCATATATTCCGTGGCTGTAGAATTGGGGTCGAGAGTTTTAGAAACAGGAGTTAAAGAAATAGAGGAATTTGTTAAATTCTCATGAGTTGAGTGAACACATTATATGATTGGACTGTAAAATTTTATGTTACCTTTGTCAAAACAAGATTGGACTGTAAACTTTTGTATTTCAGCATACACCAAGGAAAAGTAGGTTGGACAAGAAGGTTGTTTTAGTGTGTTTTAAGCACAAATTTAGGTTATTTTGGGTAAAGTTGGATGAATAAATTGTACGAATAAGTCAAAATTGATTGATTGTGGATTAATTGAATTACTCAAAGCATGCGTAGATATAATTCGACAAGTTGAGGGTTGAACATGACACTCTGAGAGCTGAGTATTCTAAAATTGTTATGAATTGGCCTAAACAAGAAAGTTAACACGAGATCGATATGATGTTATTTGATCGAAGGAAGTCATATGGGTTGCTCCGGGTGGCAGGTTTGGTATTTCGACATGAGTGCTAATAGAATAATTTAAGTGGTACCTGAGAAAAAGAGAGGACAATCGGCAATGAACGTCAAGATTATACTTCTTTGTTTTTTTGTAGAGAATTAGCTCTCAAGACTTTTTGAACTGACATCAGTGAATATTATGAGAGGCTATATTACCACAACAAGTGATGAGGGTAATTATAATGTCCATTTACTTTTGGAGCTGTTAAATCTTTTGAAACCTAAAGGAGTCATCTGTGTTTTCCATTGTATCTTCAGCTCTGTAAAATATGGTCCTCTTTCCGAGGCCACTTCTCAACATTATTTTATAGACCATTCAAAAATGCTAACTTATCTATTCAGGTTTACGTAATTGTTGTGATGCCCCGAAAGCCGGCAAGACATTGCAGACCAGCTCGATGTCTACCTTTAGGTTTCTCTCCATTTGCTCGTTCAATGGCACGGATTGCCTCAAATAACAAGGTTACACACCAGGTTCGAAACTCCAGGTTTCCAGGAAATAATCTACCTAGCTCTTCAGGTGAAGTATTTGATGAAGTTGTTATTTTGGTGTATATTATG
This sequence comes from Solanum clarkiae, assembly GCA_011800125.2. Taxonomy (NCBI): domain Eukaryota; kingdom Viridiplantae; phylum Streptophyta; class Magnoliopsida; order Solanales; family Solanaceae; genus Solanum; species Solanum clarkiae. The sequence goes on along the minus strand of JAABOM020000084.1, from coordinate 2,290,406 downwards.
TAGTTTATTTCTCATGAAAACTTATTTTGAGCACAGTGGTCCATTTCAATTTCTGGTTTGATGGTTATATTTCTTGCTTGTTTTGAAACCGAATGTTTTCCATCTTAGGTAAAAATATGGTAAATCACGGACGTATAGACAAGAGTGAAGATTCCGGTTCTTCAGATGATGAAGAGTTTGATGTAAGACATTTCAGTACTCGTTGCTGGTAAATGATTATTCGTATGTGATGTCAGTACACTAACAGCTTCTCCTTTGGTTTTGAAAGGGCACTGTTCAAGCAGATTTTGAGTTCTTTGATCCAAAACCAAGTGATTTTCATGGAGTGAAAATCCTGCTGCAGACCTACCTTGATGATAAGCAATGGGATTTGAGTGGTTTTGTGGATGTAATATTGGGTCAACCCACAGTGGGAACTGTTGTTAAAATAGAGAATGATGAAGATGATGGTATTTACTCCGTTGTCACTGCTCTTAACTTGGGTAGATATAAGGTAAGAAGCTAACACTTTATGTGCTGCATACATGTTATGCTAAAATTTGTCACCACGTACCTGGCCTGTGATGTCGAAGTTGGCATCTGAATCTGGAGATGCTTCTGCGTTATTTTTCCAGCGCTAAATGTGCTAGATGCGCATAATTCTGTAAAGGAGCTCAGAATGTTGTTAGTGTTGTACTCCTTGTGTTCTCGCAGATTCACTCTGTCTTTCTATGATTGTCTAAAAATAGGATCTAGAGTGCATGGCGGACCTTAAAGAGTTCCTGCTTAAAGCATGCGACCAGAAGGATGTGTTCTCTAAATTGAGCTTATTTCTCGGAGACCAAGCGAAGGATGTTGGTCTCTTGGTCTCTCAACGTGTTGTAAATCTTCCTCCCCAGCTCTTGCCACCCCTTTATGATGCACTTTTTGATGAAGTCTCTTGGGCTACAGAAGATGAGGTTAGATGAGAATATTAGATGGATGAGCTTTATGAATTATTTTCACATGCTCATATTTTTTTCTGTGCCGTTTCTGCTCTTGTGAATGTAGCTTTACCTTGGTGTAGTGAAACTTTTGTCATTCTTATGTCTTTTAAGCCTACAGAGGAGCTCCGGAGATCTTTCTGCTTCAAGTTTTACCTAGTAATCAGTAAAATCTACAAGGTAAGGCTTATTCATGCCTTTTGGGTATTTGAGTATGGTTTTATCGAAGTCCAATAGACATTGAATTGTCGGCTGCTTTATGGATTTTCTCATAGCATAAGAATGCGGAAAAGCTAAATGGACCAAGTGGTGATCAAACTATTGTATACATTAAGGTAGAAGACGAAATCTTTCATGAGGTACTGGCATTTATTTTTATTTTTAATTTTCTTGCCTTTTCGCTGCAACGCCGCTGATTCTTCCTATAAATGCTTCTTCAGTTAAGCTCTTGGTCCTTCAGTTTTCCTTGGCATACACATCTGGTTAGGACTGACGAGGCAAGTGCTCTTCTCGAATATCAAAGTTTTTATGGCGGTTTATATTTATAGTCTATATATGTTGATTTCCTGCAATTCCTTATATTTTGTAATTTGGAGAAAAATACAAAAGGATAACCAATGAAATATGTCACTTGAATATATTCTAGTATCATTCAATTGGTGTAGAGACCAAGATAAATTGAAGGGTCACTGCATCACTCTGTTATTCTCGAAAGAGCGATAGTTTGCATTTACAAAATAATAACAATGCTCAAAGTCCATAGCCAGAGCTGTAGAAATGCAATTGTTAACTATTTATTGAGAGACCATGTCTGCCATATGTTGGCCTTTTGGTTTACCATAATATTTTTTTTGTGGAATATCATATGTCTACAAAGCTAAACCTTTTAGTAAAGGTAAATAATTGCAATGAACTAGAAAAGGAAGGAGAATATTCATTTGAATTAAAGGTCGTAAGTATAAATTTTTGTTATATTTGTGTTGTGACCCCTTATTTTCAAAATTGGGGCAATATCTCTTAAAGACAAGCTGCTAGCCATTTCTTCAATTCGTGGAGAAGCTGATATTTCAATGATAATTTTCTCGTTCTGGTTAACTCTTCTGATTATACACACCTCATGCTATATAATTTTTTCTTTTTTGGGTTAAAGTAGAAAATTATCGATTTTTAGTAATCCAAAACAGGAGTAGCAATTTTCTTAAGAGCAAATAGGTTCCCAAAGTGAGCCAAAATAGAAGTCTTTCTCGTCGTAGTGGTGCCAATTCTATCCTTCTCCCATAGATGTAAGCAAAATATCGAGATGGGAAGCTAGACAGGTGATAGAATCAACATATGCTCTCTTTCTACCTTCCATAGCAAGTTTGTACTGCATTAGTTTCCCTGAAAATGTACCTGATGCTAAGCCCATTAGCCTCATCAAAGACTTGCTATGGTTTGCAAGGGAAGAGTAGACATAGTTAGGATTATTAAGCAGTTCAATGATATCTGTGCAGTCTGTTTATATTTCTAAACAGTAAAGGCCTTAAGCTTCTGTGATTTTAAGGCCATTGTATAAATCCCAGTCTTTCATGGATATGATTAGTTTGAGTCGCTTTCATAATAACCGAGGCCCCAAAGTCCCTTCTGCTTTCTGATTATGCCTCCTGTGCGTTTATTGCCTTTAGCAGGTTGATCTGTGTTCAACTTAAAAAGATCCTTCCTAGGAGGGATCCAGTGAATGTTTATGTCAATATGAAGGCTATAACTAATATCACTATTAGCAAGAGTTTTGAACTCAGCATTTGTTACCTTTGTCCAAAAAAAAAAAAAAAAAGAAGAGTTTTGAACTCAGCAGTTTTTGCAAGGGCTACTGAGTAGTAGTAGTAGTTAGTAATTGCTTAGTTTCTTATTCTTCAATGTGTGATACTATCTGATGTTTCATTTGCTTTGTATCGTGCTACTTTGCTATTGTATTTTCCGTGCTTCAAGAACTTCCTTTTTGAACCCAAGGGTATATCGGGAACACTCGTGGGACTACACCGGGTGTGTTATTATAGTTTTTGTGAGAATACCTGGAACTGACGAAATATTTTTCTGAAAATTGTTCTGATGGTTGATCTAAATGTTCCCAAGACGAAAGGGAAGTACATCATGCCAGTTGTATACACTCGAGTTTGTGATCCGAGGAATTTTACTTAGCATGTCAAACCAATGATCTTTTTGTTGACTGATGAGGAAAATAAGAATGGGCTCCAATATTGGAATGTCTTAGCAATATTGCACTACAAAGATGTCACTTTATATTATCGTAATGTAATTGTTCTTGTGATTAGTTTCCTTTATGACTTGCTATCTGATTGCCATTCATGAATAAAACACTTGTTCCTCTCCTATTATTGCAGCTGAGAGATTACCGGCTAACTGGCTTGGTAATGGCAATAGAAGCAAGCAAAATCCCCATCTTTCGACAGAAATTGCACTCTTTGATAGACGACCAGTGATGATTTGACGAGAAATTCTACCTAACCAGTTCAATTAGACGCGCTTTTTGGAAGTCGTACAGGTTACTGCTTGATGCCTCTATCTGGACATGAAGCAGTAATCTGGTTTTTTGGCAGATAGATTAAATGTATTCAGTAATGATCTACTTAATGGAGTTTCTGATTAAAATCCAGTCTTGATTTTCTTGTGTACATTTTTCAGTCTCAATCTTCAGCAATTCATTATAACAATTGTTATATACTCATCCTCTCTTGGTATAGTAGTAGTTCTTAAATCTACTATGGTAGTTTTAAATCAGTACATGTTATGTACGGCATTGGCTTTAGGAGTTACATAGAAGGATAGGGATAGAACGAAAAAATATTGGGGAGAGGTGATTAGACAGGCTGTGCTATAGCTTCATATTATCGAGGAAATGACTTTAAATAGAAAAGTGTGGGGGTTGTATATCAGGGTAGAAGGTTCGTAGGGTAGAATATTGTCTTGCCTTGTGATGTTTTTAGGTGTGTTATACAATTAGTAGTGCTATTATAAGCGTGTTGTTATTGTTCTTTGATTATTTTGTTACTTTTATTATTATTTTATCTTGTAGAATTGACATTGCTCTTTGTTTTAGTTGTTATTGTTTGCGTACATTCTACCTTTTTCAGACTTTACTTTGTAGGATTTTATTGGGTATATTATTATAGTATATGTCAATGTGCGAGACGTGCAAATAATGATCATTATGAGGAGCATACTCTCTATTACTTGATCGAGAATTCAATAGAAATTCTCTACCTATTACACTCACCGTCCCAAATTAATTGAACTTTTGAGGCTTTTTCAATGTTTAAAATATTTGAATTGTTTAAAGTTCGAGGTAAATGTTTGAAACTTTTTTCATATTTGTCCTTTTATTTCGAGGCTTTTTACATATTTATGATTTTACAAAGAGGGAAATACTGAGAATATGATGTAAATTTTGTCTTTGAATATTTTTTTTTTAATATGTGTGCATTAGCTTATAAATTTAACTAAAATAGGATAGAGAGTATTAATTATGCAATTGTAGGCAAATTTATTAGACCTAATTTTATAAATGTAATGTTTTGTTTTATTTATTGAAACCTTTAGTTTCAAGTAATTTTTCTTTTGGTTTCTTTTGAATTGATCCGCAAATAATGGAAAAAATAAAATGGGTGCATGATTAGGAAAATTCAACAATTTCTTGTTTTCATATTAATGGTTCTTATTTTATTTGTTTAGAAACTAATACACACAAATTCCTCATAATCATGAGTCAAGAACTACTTACATTTCATGCTTAGTGTAAATACAGATTTTCCCCCAAATAGTCATTTGTATTTATTTTACGATGTGATTTTCTTCATTCCCTTCTTTTAATAGCCTTAGTATCGCTCTATCAAAATTTATTTTTATCGAGAATCGTAAATTAATACAATAAACATCCGCGCACTGCGCGCGGGTACTATCCCAGGGACAGTTCCCTTCTTTTTTTCCAGAATAAATTTTTTATATCTACTGTCCCACTTTTTATGACAAAATTAATTGAAAAGACAAGTTGTTAAAACAATCCGGGTCGTACGGAAAAGATCCGAATAAATCACCTCTCTCTCTTCAAAAATAGAAAATCCCCAAATTGTCAAATTCCAAACCCTAACAAAAAAAAAGCCTTATAAATTTCCTCCATCTTCACCAAAATTTTTCCAAATTGTTACAAATTTGTAAACCAATTTGCTCAAAAATCAATTTCATTGTTGTTTTTGATGGTGGAAATTTTCAAGAATTTGTTGATGATTACTCTTCTATCTCCAATTAGGGAGATCCCCATTTCTTCTTCCTTTTGCTTTGCATCCTGCAAAGAAGGTTGGTATTATCGATCCATTGGTCTTGATCCTTGAGCCACACCCATTGCACAAACCTAATCGGCCTACCTACCATAGAAACTGTCTACCTGAGACGGTCTCTCGTGGCTCTGGTAGACCCAAAATTTTGTTATTTTTTTGTTTATTGGTAAGGAATTTGGTATTATTTGGTAAAATGTTGCTTTACAAGACGAAGAAGATTCAGCCGGAGAAAGGGAACCGGTTATTGATCAGCATAACGGTTGTTGGGAGTGCTGGGCCGATACGTTTTGTTGTTAATGAAAAAGAGCTTGTGGCTAATGTTATTGATACAGCAATGAAAAATTATGCTCGTGAAGGGAGACTTCCTGTTCTTGGATCAGATCTTAATGATTTCGTGCTGTATTGCCCAACTGTTGCAACAGAAGGTATTCATAGTATTGCATATGTTGTTATGATTTTTATGAAGTCCTGTTTTGAATTGCTTATATTTCGTCAATTAGTTGCATTTTTGGGAAATGTATTTGGATTTGGATTTGCTGAGATTAATTTGTTATGACCTGACTCCCTTGCCCTTTTTTCGTCTTGATTAGGAAATGTCCCACCCCCTCCCCTACCGATGAAGGCTTCAACCAGCCCCTCCTCGTCCAGCCTCATTGCTATCCCTAAATTTACTGCCAAGTATCTGTCTTTGTATTTGTATTGCTGCTTGTTGTCTAAGATGCTCTTTATGCGTGACATTGTAGAGTCATGTTGGTTGTGACCTTTGGTGGTTGATGGTAGTGATGGTTATGGTTGTGTTGAGGTAGTGATTGTCGGTGGTGGTAGCTGTGGCTGAAATGATGGTTGTAGGTAGTGGGTGAAAAGTAGATAAAGTAGCGGTGGAATGTCATTTTGTAGACACTTTAATGATATTAAGATTTTGTTATGGACACCCATCAAGTGGTGGTAAAATAAGAAAACAAGCGCACTAAATGATTAAGATCTGAAATGATTTAAGATTTACACCTTGAAAGTAAACGGACTTAATGTCTAAGATCTTAAATAATTAAGATTAAGATCCAAGCCCCAAGTCTTTGGATTGTTGCTTGTTGTCTAAGATGCTTTCATATGTAACATTATTGTAGAGTTATGTTGGTTGTGATTCTCGCGGCTGTTACTGTATGTTCATGTTGTGTTGATATGCGTTTGTGCTTTCGTTGTGTTGCTGTTTCAGTTTTGAGCCCATGGGAGACAATTGGATCGTTTGGGGTTCGTAACTTTGTGCTGGTCAAGAAGCCGCAGGTTGAGAATCCAATTCTCCATGGGAAACAAGTGGTTCTGGGTCGGAAGGGATATGGAAGTTGGAGGACATGGTTCAATAAATCACTCTGTCGCAAGATAGTTTCTTATTAAACAAAGTTGAAGTGAAGTAATCTACAAAATTCTTGTTGTTTTTTTTGGTTCTATTCTTTTTTCATGTGTCTATGTTTCTCTATTCCTATGTTGTAGTTCAACTAGACATGTTATAATGTGAAATCTTGTTGGTGTTTTCGTAATGACAAATTAAATTTTTATCAGTTATTTTGATTGTACTCTGTTGAATTAGTCGTCGAACAAAGCAAATCTTGGTAGAGTCCCCTGAGTCACTGTTAAGTAGGTGTTTGGATTGACTTTGGAAGTGCTTTGGTTAACACAAAAAAGTGCTTTTAAGCAGCACTATCTTAAAGCTGAAAAAGTGAAAAAAAAGCAGAAGCCAAGAGCTAAAAGTTGGGGTTCCAACTTATAACTTTTAACTTATAAGCCACTTACAAGAGCCAATCGAAACATCCCCTAAGTCTACTTGTTATATTCTGGTTAAAACAGCTATTGGTTGATTGTTGCTAACAATCTATTTCTTCTTCCTAAATGTAATGAATATGAAGTGCTTATGCTTCTTGTTCTCTTGCACTAATAAGGGTTCCTTCTCCATTTTGTTTACTTGGGCATTTGTAGAGCAAGTGTGTCAATGTCCCAGTTAGGAGGTGGGAGGATTGAAGTAAGAGTTTCGCAGAGTGGTAGGGGTAGATCGAAAAAGTATTGGGGAGGGGTGATTAGACAAGATATGATATAACTTAAGTATATGACTTTAGATAGAAAGTAGTGAAGATTGCGTATTAGAATAGAACGTCAGGAGGAATAGAATATTATTTTGCCTTGTGACAGTTTAAGGTTTATCATAAGATTAGTCATGCCATTATAGTTATGTTATTGCTTTTTGATTCTCTCATTACTTTGTTATTAATATTATTTTTTCTATTTATATTACTCTTCGTTTTAGTCGCTATGCTATACCTATTATGTTTTTCTTCTTTTACTTGAGGTTGATACATTTGAGTCGAAAGTGTTTTAGATACAACTTCGCTATTTCTATGAGATAGTTATAAGGTTTGCGTAATACAAGTTGTCCACTCTCACTGAGGAGACATTATTCCTAGTCATGATAACATTGTAATTTGTGACTGTAGGTATAAGTAATGTTGTGTCTGCCACACTCTTTGGATCCCTTGTAATATCCCTTATTAATTTATATACATCAATTGAATCAATTCATTTCTATCACAAATAATTACTATTTTTGTTTAGGTGTTTCCTACAAAGTTGATAATGATTTACTAGACATTCTAAAGGAAAGCATATATTGATCGAATTTTTATTCAACTTTTACAAAATACTATTCTCGTTCAATAATAAATTCTTGATATGTAAGTGGGTGTAGAAGTTTGAAGGCTAAATTTGTTTTAGAAAAAGACAAAAGCTTTATTGAAATATTTTGCATCTATGGTGCTGACATTAAATTTGTATTGTGACATATTAAAGAAAGAATTTTTGTCAAGTTGATACTTGAGATGTATAAGAATTACATAATTTAAGTTATTCGAATATTTCTTTTGAAATTCATTTGATATCAATATTTGAGTAAGATGTATCTTGCAACCATAATAATATCGATTGAATAGGCTCATCATCCATCTCATTGTATACCATATATTATTGCTTCTATTTCTATGCAACTCATTATAAACTTATTATAATATTTCATAAGTCCTTATACTAATATAATAGCATGGGGTACACGTACAACGCACGTGTTCGAAAACTAGTTCGTATTAAGTAGGAAGGGATCAAGCAAACGGAAGATTGAAAAATAAATACAAACACAATATATTGCTCGGACTATTCAAAAATTTGCCACATGTTATTCAGCGAGATAGGATTTTATAGCCTTGTATAGAGGAACACATGGTAGGAAGTCACGCCTTAATGGCGAAGATGAGTTTTAGCCATTACAAACCTCAATTCCCAAAGTTAGACTTGTAACCTCAAAATGACTCTCCTCGACACACAAATCGATACTCCATCTCATTAACATTCCATTCACAACCTTATTAATATAACATGGGGTACATGTGCAACGCACGTGTTCGAAAACTAGTTCGTATTAAGTAGGAAGGGATCAAGCAAACATAAGATTGAAAAATAAATACAAACATAATATATTGCTCGGACTATTCAAAAATGCCACATGTTATTCTGTGACATAGGAGTTTATAGCCTTGTATAGAGGAACACGTGGTAGGAAGTCATGTCTTAATGGCGA
>JAABOM020000084.1:2268507-2279263 GCA_011800125.2 Solanum clarkiae | reverse complement strand
CTGAATTGATTTTTCCTCGGGTCTGTTTGGTAGTTAATTTGAAGGTGGGTTATATAAACGTTAAATTTTATATAAGTATCAGTATATATGGTTGTTGGTTAGAGGGTAAATTGTATATTTTTTTTAAATAAAATTCTGTATTAAGTTTTGCAATTTAGATAGCTGAATAATTAATACTTCTTCTATTTACTTTGATTTATCCACTATATTAAAAATAAATATTTATTTTTATTAATTAATTTTTACATATCAAATGTAAAACATAATTTTTTTCATATTTTATCTTGATCAATTATTAACTATTTTGTTTTCAAAACTTAAGATTATACATCAGTTAATATGTATATAGTGATTAAATACATTTTAATCAATAATACTTAAGAGGCATAAAAAGTTTAAAGTGGACAAGAAAAAAAGCATGGAAAGAGTATAAGTTATACTGAAATCTATGTGTTATTTTATGTTAGATAGAATGTGAAATAACTAATACTACTTACATAAATAACTAAATTCTATATAAATTAATAAATAAATTCTCTCGTACAGAATTAAGTCATCCTCTATTATTAATATCTGCATAACTACTCTAACTAAACATCAGATGATTCCTTAATTAATTAAGGATAACTTAGTGGAGATAATTTTTCTTTTATATCATCGAATGATAAATATGATCTTTCTATCTTTAATTTAATATTATCTCGAGTTTGAGTTTAAGAGGAAAAAATTTCCCGTGAAGAGTGTTATCCCATTTTAAAGTGTGTGTGTATATATATATATCTTCATTGCTTGTTAATTCTTATTTATGACTTTGATGTTAACATATTTATAGTTGATCTACTCTTTTATGATTAATCAAACGTATATTGATACATAACGAGCCTTGAGAAAACATGTTTCGATTACCAAGTTCTCAAAATGGAATTTATAATAAAATATTTACGTTTTATTCTTTTTTTTTTCTTTTTCTTTTTCTTTTTGATAGACTAGGCAATTCAAAAGGCACGATCAAATTTAAGATGAACATGCACGACCATCTTTCTCATTTGGCTTTTCAAACTCCATGTTTGAGCTACAAATTAAATGTGGAGGGACCTAGATTCAAGATTGGAAAATCAGAAACAAACTCGAAAATGAGACCTTTTCTTTGACGATCTTGCTTCTTTCTTTACAATCAATCCAGCTACTCTGATTAGTCTCTTCGATTTATGTTAAGAGATTAAATGTAACACCCAGTAAAATTATCGAAATACCCGTAGAATGGAATTAAGCACATAAGGTGTCTTCCCAAGCTCTGATAGAGAATTCGAGAACGGATTTGCGATCAACATGAAAAATTGAGTGGGATAATGGTCTCGATCGAATTTTAGAGCGATCGGAGTCAAAAGATAATTTTTCGTAATTAATTTCAAAACAGTGTCGGTGCGCGCCCAAGGTGTGACGCGCCAGGGACGCGGACCTACACATATATTTTTTTAATTTTTTTAACGAAAATTGAAAAAAAAAGATCGATTGGAAAGCAATTTATGAAAAATTATACATAAAACGCATATGATGAATGCGATTTATGTGTATTTTCATAGAAAAACAGTTTTTTCAACATGCTTTGACTTTTTAGTCAAAAAATTACATTAGTGCGCCCAAAGTCCACGTCTGGACTGGTATTCCGAAGTTAAAATTTTTTCTTTTAATTTAAGGGGCATTTTCGGTCCATTCTCAACCCCTTTTAAACTCAAAACACGATCAAGTTAGGTCATTTTGATGAGTAAATAGAATCTTAAACCCCATTCTAAGTCCTTTTTCACAATACTTGAAAGCTAGGGCTTGAGAGAGAAGAAAGAAGAACGTGAGATTGAAGAACTTAAGGAGAATTCTTGATGGTTGGTTGGAAGAGCTTTATTCCAGGTATGTAAGGCTAAATTAAAAGCATGAGATTGTTCTCTCGTGTGCCTCATAGATGGTCTTAGAAGAGTTGAAAGTCTAACGAGTCTACATAAATGATTTTTGAATGGTTTCTTGAAAATTTTCTTGAAAATTATATTGCTTATGCGTATTTTCATATGTGATGATCTTCATAAACTTGTTTTCTTGAATCGAATACTTCACATGATATATTGCATACATCCTACATGATAAATCTTGAAAGCAGGCATGAAAGAAGATAGGAATTGAGTCTAGAGCCTAGATTGATGGTGTCGACTGTGATTGTGATATGAGAATGATGATAAGTTGATAGAATATGATAGTTTCTTGAGTCTCCGTAAATGAACTCTAATGATTTGTTTATTCAATTGTTCCTTAACAATTGTTATAAGCCTTGAGCTATTGATTAAGATGTTGATTGATGAGATGATGAGAGTCTCTAGGAGACTGATTGAATGATTATTGCCTCTACGAGGTTGATTTGAGATGAGATGATTCGAGATGAGATAATCATACGGATCGAATTGATGGGATGAATTGTTTTATGAGCATTGATGTCATGGGAGGAGTATCGAGTACCGAAAAGGTAAAATTTAATCCAACTCACACTCGTCAAACTATGTAGCAAGACATAGGTGAGAATTAGGACCATCATACCATATTATGTTGAGGTCCCCTTTTGATAGAGTCTCTGGAACAATAGAGGACTAGTTTGATTGTTGGAGTCCCTAGTGAATTTGATTCGTTCCCTACCTGTCAAGTACGGAACGACTGTGGCAACATCAGAGGGATTGTTGTATAGTCACTGGCTCATAAGTGATTATTGTTGGATAAGAGAAACTCCCAAAAAGTTCTCACCTTGAGTACTCTGGGTCGAGATGAGATGAGATTCTGAGACGAGTCTAATTTAATTGATGAGTTGATTGGTTAATGGGTCACTTATGTACTCTTTATTCTTGCTTTAGATAGACATTTGACATATTCATTGGTTTCTATATTATGTTAATTGTTGTTTCTATATTGTTCTACCTGTTTCAGTTTCATTCATCTATTTTACATACCGTACATTCCACGTATTGACGCCACACTGGCGCTGCATCATTTTATGATGTAGATACATGGGATAGAGATCATCAGCAGATTCATCGTTGAGAATCTTTGGACGTTCAGCGGATTGGTGAGCCTTCCCTACTTCGGAGGATTCATTTACTCTATTTTCATCTTACTGTAGAGTTAGAATTGCTTAGCTTTATTTTGATTTATGTAGTCATGGGTTTGTCATTGACACTACTTGATAGTGATAGAGGCTCCATAGACTAGAGTCGGATGTTGATTGATAAGATTGTGAGCTAGTTCTTTCTACTAGCCTTTTGTTTATAATGTTATTTTAATACTAGATGAGATGTGCCCATTTACTTCCTTTTTATCTTCCGTTGATTAGTAGAGTTTACTGATTGCATGAATGTGATGAGGCCAAATGGTTCGCTTGGGGACTAGCAGTAGTATCTAGGTGTCGGTTATGTCTAGAGTACCCTCCCGGGGCGTGACACTAAAGATCCTTATTTCCAACAAAAACAAAAATAATAGGTGATTTCTTTTCATCTATTCTAATTTTAATAAATATAATTATATATCTGGCACCTATTATTAGTGGAAAATGGTTGATCGATATTCTGTAAAAATTAATCGATATATATATATAAGCTGACTTGAACCCCTCAATTTTTGTTTAAAAAAATTATGAAATAGAGAGCATTCTTACTTGATAGACCCAACCAATTCTTGCTAGCTCTCAACAAGGCATTCTTAATTGAGTCAAACAAAAAGGAAACCATTTATATATTAATTTGTTAAAACTATATGAGTTTGATTGCTTAAAATAAATTTGTGTTGAATGGAATCTTATGGTCCAAATGACTTGCCAATAGCAAATGTACTAGTAGAACATATATTATTGTGTAATAATAATAAAATATTTGAGCAATAAATGTGTCTTGGGGTTGCAGTGTCCATAAACATTGGTGATGCATGTTGGCTGGCCCTATAATATGTTGTACTACTATCTTCGTCTCAAAATAATTAAATTTATGAAGTATTATATATATATATTAAGAAAAATATTAAAAAATAAAATTTATATCAGAACTTTCAGTATTGTCCTTTATAAAATCATAAATATATAGTATAATTTATATTCCAAAAAATATAAAAGCTCAATAAATAAAAGGACAAATATGCAAAAAAATTTAAAATATTTACCTTGAACTTTGATCAATTCAAATATTTTGAACCTTAAAAAGAGCCTCAAAATTTCAAGGAATATAAGACGGAGAGAGTATTTTTTTTAAAAAAAAAAATTAGGAGCATTAATATTTGAATGACAAATATGAAAAACACAATACTAGTTCTAGGAATAGTCAATCAAGTAACACTCCCCAATGCAATAATTAAAGTTTGGACAAACTCACTAACAACCCCCACTTTCATTTTATTAAAAGAAAAACACTTTGGTTTAATTTTCCCCTAAAAAAAAAAAGGAGACTTAATTTTCTTATTTCTTGATTAATATTCTAACCTATCCATATTATTTGTCGTGAAGTATTTGAACATCCTTTAACAAAAGATTACTATTTTTAGTACAAGAATATTTATTTAACCAAAAGCAAGTAAAGGCTCGTATTTTTATACGATTTCAAATATTTAAAAACAAAGTTTGCTAGTTAAAATGATAAATATTATTGAGGATTAGTAATTTGAAATGATTAATGGTGAATAACTGAATTTTCTTTAATACAACAGATTAAAATTTAATATGAAATTTTTTTATAATTTTTTCATGTTTGATTGGTCAAAATTTTTTGAGGACAAACTTTTCTTGGAAAATGAATTCGCTAAAAATGATAAAAGACAGTTATTGCCCTTTTAGAGGTGCAAAATTAGTCCATAAAAATATAATTTGTCCAATTCTTTTAAAAAAGATGAGTTATGACCTACCTATCTAACTCAATTTATTTATTATATAGATCATTTCAGTCCTAAAAAATTGTGTTGTTATGTAGTACAAATTGACTCATATAAAATCTGTCAATTCAAAATGACTTTTTAATTTGTTATATTATATATTCATAATAAAAAGAATAATAGTTTCTTAGGCACTAAAAATTTATAAAAGAAAAAATAAGTTAATTATAGTTAAAATTATTAGAATTGGGGATACTATTATGACCCATATTTTAGCATAAGTGACTTTTGGATGGATTATTTATTAATTCAACTCATTTTTACTCGTTAAAATTCAATTTAACTCGCCCATTTAATATCATTATTGTCCATCTCTGCTGGCTTCCACTTGCTCCTCCTTCACCATGACCCTCCAAAGCCCCCATCCCTATAACCTACCTTCAACTTCGACCTTCAGAGTATTTAATTACTTAGATTGTACATAAATATTTTTTAGATAATATTTTTCCCCTCATCATGCACTAGCTTATAAGTACATAAATATTTTTTAGATAATATTTTTCCCCTCATCATGCACTAGCTTAGGTATGGTAATGAGGCAGGGCAGGTTGAGATCAACCTGCAAATTTTTAACTCTCACCGTCTCACATAGACTCGTTCGGCATAAATCCGTCTTGCTTAAAAATTTTTAATTGAATTTAGTATGAAAAATAAAAATTCGTAATCTTTTTAATTTTTCGCTAATTAACATCTCAACAACTAATTAGCTATTTTTAGTTGACATTTCAATAACTAGCAATTTATCAGACATGTCTAGTTTAAATTTTTAGGAAAAAAATAAAATCAAAGTCAATATTTAATGTAAAAAAATTTATATTTTTGATTTTTACTAATTACAAAAATTTAATTTTCTTCAAATTCATATTTGGTTCTTTAAACCCATAACATGTCCCACATTGATCCTGCCCCACATTTATTTAAAAATAGTTACTTCAACCCGCACTGCACCTGTCCTCCACATAACTTTAAATCTATCCCGCCCCACATAACTTTAAATCTATCCCGCCCCACATAATTCTAAACTCGCCCGTTACCCGCTCCGATCCGCCCGCTGCCATCCCTAACTAGTTGGGTTGGGGGGAGGGGGGGGGGAGTAAGAAACCCAATAGAAACAACAATATATGAGATGATATTTGGGAGGTGATTGTTTGATAAGTAATTAATTTATTTTTTTGTCCCACCTTGTCTTTTTTAATTTTAGTGTATAATTGAACGATTAAACTAAAATAGATAATAATTAAATCGATAAATATATATTATATTTGATATATTTAATTTTAATATTATAAAATCGATTAATTTGATTAGTTTAACTTTGATCTTTGATCAATAATCAATTCGAACCGACTTGAAAGACCCAAACAAAGAATTATCACTCAATAATTGACTATATACATTCAAGATTAAGAAGTATATGACAATGGAGAGACTAACCAAACCCTAGCTAGTGCCCTTCCATGAAGTTAGAGCCTTTTTAGGTTTTCCACATGTTGCTATATTTTTGTTTCCCTTTTATGTCAATAAACATATTACTAGTCCAATCTAATACGTATAAGTAATTTAACATCACTAAAGTCCAACATGACGAACAGCCCTAAGACTCAAGGTCAAATAGCTTTCTAGGTTGTTTTTCTATTCTCTATGATAATACTTTGAAAAGTGACATTTCTTGTCCTGCTCGAGCCATTAAGGTCTAAGGAGGGAAAAACAAGTAGTGAAGTTAAAAAAAAAAAAATTGTTTGCAGTAATAGAAAATAAATTACAATCACAAATAAAATATGAATAAAATATAATTTTATTGATAAGCAAAGTGGATACAAATCTGCTAATTCCTTGATTTTTCTCTCTTATTAATATTTTTTCATGATTCGAAGGTCGTTAGTAGCGTATTTCTCAATGTAGGATGATTTTGACTTACTTCTCTATGGGATATTTTGAGATGTCGTATATAATAGTCTTTATATAAAGATGATTTAGGGTTTATGGCAGAGTAGATTCCAAGAAACTCTGACTGAAACAAGACTAATTTTGTAAAAGTTCTACAAAATTTCATACCAAACGATTCTTTAACTTAATAATTCAATGACCACTTAATACTTCTAACCAAATGCATAATAAAAATCTCATATTTTATTTTAAAATTAATATACTTTATATCTCATTTTAACTTCACTTATTGGTCAACAGAGTGTGGTTGAATTTATGAATCCTTTTTTATTAAAAAAAACAAATCTTTATTTTTGGCTAGAATCCCAGACATGTCCTATAATTCAATTGACTTTAATTTATTGGACTTATTATTTTTATATATATACCTATCAAAAATGACAGTGCTTAAACACTGAAAAGAGAATTGTATTTACTGTGACACTGTCACCAAATGGCTGGCCAAAGAAAAAGAATCAAGAAAAAGTAGCAGTAAAAAACAGTATTCAGTAGTAGTAACTACTACATTTAATACATCAACAGTCACTTTTTTTATCAGAACTGTACAGAAGATAAATAAAAAGTCAGAAATAATTATTTACCTAATAATAATAATAATCAGAGAAAAAACAGGGCATTTAATTCCATTTTTCCTCTTGACTTTTACTGGTGTCCTCTCCGCCCTATGGTCCTGAAAAAATTTATTTTGTGTCTCACCCAATTGACATTAGTTGCATGAGGCTTCAATTTGTCTCATAAATTAGCGGTTTCAAATTTGTAATATTTCAAATATAACTAATGAAAAAGATAGAAATTAGCAATGAAAATTATGTAGGTAAATAATAAAATTCGTTGTTTATTCTATTTAATAATGAATTATAAAAGAAAAATAGATAGTTTTTTTTTTTTGGGTTTCTCAAGTTATTCTCGCAGTCGGCAGCCGTGAGACTAATCTTCCGTTCCATGATCAGAAGCACTAAGCGGTAAGAAACTAGCCACAAAGTTTTTTCCATTCATCAGAGATGGGGATCGAACCCCCCAACCTCTTACTTAAAAAGTGAGGTGCCGAATCATCACACCAATCTTGTAATTAAAAAAAGAAATAGATAGTTGTTATGAGGTATCTAGCCACTAACTCGCAATAAACTTTGTAGCAAAATTCAATAAGCATAAGATTTGGGTCTATCAACCTTTTTTATTAAAAAAAAAGGGGAAGAGAGAGACCACATCAAACACAATTTAAGGAAGTTCGAAAAATTAAATTGTAGTACTTAGACATTTGAACTTGAAAACTCAAGATGAATTTTGAATTTTTTCAATCACTAAAATAGCTTCTATTTATGTTCAGAAGAATCAAAATATTTAAAATACCTTAGATATACCATTAATTCCTGAATCCTCGATACCCTCTAGATTCGCCATAACTGGTGTCAATTGTATGATTCACAAAATAAAGTTTTTCGCCATGCCATGAAATGAAACCTCTCCATTGAACAATGATTGAAAAATGCTACTAGTAAAAGCTTTGCTACCATTAAATCCAATACATAGAAAAATTAGAGAAAAGCAGCCAAATACACAAAGCATCCCCGTTAAGTTTTAACAGAATCCAAAGAAGGATTGTGTCTCAACGGATTTGACATAGGCAGTCTATCTTGATGCTTTTAACTTGCACAAAATTGAATAGTAGCAAAACTCCTAGTAGTAGTGAACTTATATTAGTTATGAAGAGGATTTGGACCTGTATGAACTAATCTCTTGTCTTCATCATACAATTTGTTTCCTCTGTTTCTTCTTTCCCCTGTTCCAACATGATTTGAACTTACAGTAAATTCATGAAAATAACCAACTTTTCTTGGTGTAGTAGAATGGGCAGTTGATGATGATATACACAACTGAGAAAATATCAAGATTATAGTCCAAGCTCGAATAATATCTTCAATTCTTCGTCTTCTTCTTCTACTATTGTTGCTTTGATTCAACGTCATTGCATGGAATACGACACGTTAACTTCAAAATATTTACTTTGATCAAACTTCTGACTTTTAACTTGAGTTACGATGATAATGCGACTTGAGAGATGTTGACAATTTGTTTTGTGTTATGTCAAGTAAATTCTTTTGTCTATGTTGTTGGTGATCTCCTTATCTTATGGTGTAAGTCACATGGAGGATCTTGAACCTTGAATCCAGGGAACCTTCTTATTTATATCTTATTTTTCTCTGATTTGTGAAGCTTCCAACTCTGAACCAACTTTTTGGCTTTTAGATATGTATCTTGGCTGCTTCTGCTGAATAAAATAAATTTAACTTTATATTATATACTCCGTTAGTCTAGCAATACTTGTTCACTATTTGTGGCAGAGTCAACATTATTATTAATAAGATTCAAATTGAAAAAATTATCACATAAACTAGTCGAAAGGGGTTCGATATCTATTATATATAAATTATTTTAATCATTTATAAATAGCACAATTTTTGGTCGAAAGGGATTTGGATGAACCCCCTAACTAAGGGGTAGCTCCGCCCCTATCCACTATTGATTTGATATAAAAGGATTATATAAAAAAACAGTAATATATGGGAGTAATTTTATCAATTCATTCGTATTAAATACACCCTCTGTCTCATTTTACTTGTCAAGTATACTAAAAATAGTTATTTCAAGTTAGTTGTTAATTTAAACAATTAACAAATAATACTCACTCTTGTTCAACTCAACTCTTAGTAATTAAGTCATTCTGAAATGTGAAAAACTCTATAACAACAACTTTTAAAAAGTATCAGCCATTTTGATAGGGTTATATTAGCAAAACTGCAACCCCCATGAATTTTTTTCTTAAGGAACATCTCAAATCTTATCTCGATGAATATCTTGGCTGATGAATTAATAGTTGTTGTTCTTGTTTTTTTAGTACCCTTAGTAGTTCCTATACCCATCATGCTCCTTGGATTATTTACAAGAACAACTAAAATAGAACGAGGGTTATAAGTCATCCAAACATTGAAAAATTAGTATTACTCAATAACACGGGTAAACTAGATACATAATGGTAAATTATTCATTGATTTTATAAATTAAACATGTATTATTAGATATCTTAAAATAGTATAGTAGACAAGTAAAGATGGATAGATGGATGACATAGTCAATGTAAATAATTTCTACTTATGTTGTTATATTTCTTCTCATGTTGTAAAATAAAATTACTTCAAAATAATATAATAAGAAAATATCATATAAATTAAGACGAAGAATAAATGATTGTACATAGAGCTTGAACTCTAATAAAATATGTATTTTTATGCATATATCTAAGTAGTTGGATTCTTATTAATACTAAAATAAGTATAAATATATCGCGCGCATTGAAGTGGGGTGGGACTGTCCAGTATTAATTGCCGTTGTCTTCGGCATATTTTTTTTATTAAACGGTTTTCATTCGACGATAGATTCACAATTTAAAAAAAAAAAAAAAATAATGCCTAAAATTTAAATAATGATATTTTTACCAAACACCTTAAAATCCACTCTCCCTCTTTTAAAAAATTAAAAAAGTAAAAGACATTTTTACCCCAAAGTTCACATGAATCCCAAATAATTACATACTTATTGGGAAATTTACCCTATTTTTGTCTTGTTAATTGGATTAGTAAGAACTGTTTGATTTATTGTTGTCGTTTATAGAAATTGAGAGTTTATTATTAATGTATGGGATTTTTTAGCTGGATTTTTTTATTTTTTGTAATATTCTCCTAATAAAGGTTTTATATATACAACAACAACAACCCAGTGAAATCTCACAAGTGGGGTCTGGGGAGGATAGATTGTACGCAGACCTTACCGCTACCTCATAGAGGTAGAGAGGCTGTTTCCTAAAACC
>JAABOM020000084.1:2246981-2264316 GCA_011800125.2 Solanum clarkiae | reverse complement strand
ATATATTCTGGGACCCATATATAAATCTTCGTTTTTTGGGCCGGGGATGGGGTGGGGGTGGGGAGAGGGAGAGGCTCTTTCTAATTTGGGAGTTCATATATGTTTAGCAAATTTAAAGGGCGCGTATACCAATTTGTAAATATGCAATCTCTTTGAAAGTTCAGTTTGTATAAATTATCAAAATGCAACGAGATATACGAATGAAAATTGACATAGCAACTCAAACTATAATATGAAACATAATTAACTAAACTATTGTTAAGAAGGCTCTAATACGTCTCATTGATTAGGTATTTATGAAAATTCCACTTTCGTAATAATATACCAAACACAAACTAAATAATGCTCCATTTGCTTCAATTAATTTATCTTACTTTCTTTTTACTTCTATTTAAAATGCATCCTTCTCTTTCTAATAATTTTAATTTAAATTTTTCATATGACATATTTAAAATTATAAGAATTAAAAAATATTTTGATAAATTTAATAGACCTTTAATTTATTATCAGAAGATTCAAAAACTTTTTTTACATTCTCGAACTTTGTATCAAATCAAAACTAGATAAATAAAAATAAATAAATAGTAGATAATCCAAAACACACAAAAAGGGTAGAAACACTAGAAATCATTACATGTTGATTCAATTATCATGTACAACTAGTCAACTATTAATAGTATAAATAAATACTCTATCTATCTTAATTTTATTCATTTGATTTCAACTTGATACGATCTTTAATAAAATAAATAAAAAATTTAAAATTTGACAATCTCAAACTAAAATTTTATAAGATATATTAAAATAAATTTTAATCAAAACTATAAAAGTTATTTTCTAGTTAAAGCATATTAAAAGGAAAAATAAGACAAACGAAACACGAAACTAGTAGAGTAAATAACCAAGATTCGGACTTTGAGCAGCCTCTATGCCCAAAGGTCGCAGCCGAATATGCGCAGAGTTCCTCAAAAAGATTCGTACATTCGCATCATTTCATAATTTATGCCACTTTTTCTCCCTGGAAAAACCAAAATAAATACCCCTTTCTCTCTCCCTCTCTGCCCACAAAAATCTCCTTCTTTACCGCATTGCCACATACCGATCTCACAGGTACTTTCTTGTTCCCTATTTAGCTCGATTCAATTTCAAGATTCCCTTTTTTTAAATTCAAAATTGACCCATGTGAGTAATAATAATGATTTTTTCTAAATTTGAATTTTTTTTGGTCGCTTTATGATCCTAATTGATGTCCCAGGAAAGAGTGATGAATTGGGTTTTTATTTAGTTTGGATGTGTTTTGAGGATCAATTGATATAGCTTTATGCTCCAATTTGGGGGATTTCATCAGAAATGAAATGGGTTTCGCTAGGAATTTGGGGATATTGTTACAATTGTCATTCTTTCTGGTTAGGGGGTTAGTATAACTTGAGTTGGAATTTGGGGAATGTACATATGTCTAATTGACCTTTTAGCTTTGCTATCTCCTCATTAGATGTGCAAAAACCGAACCGATAAAAATGTTATTGATTTATTAGGTTGTCGGATTTTTAATGGTTTTGGAAAAAAATTATTGGGTTATCGGTTCGATATTAGTAATTTAATAGTAATAGGATACTATAATAGTACTTTATCTATTTTAATCTTCATCGTACTTAAGTGATTAGTTATCCACTCTAGTTATTAGTCTTTAATCTTTACTCTTTCGTACTCCATCTGTTTTTATTGATGCAAATTCTCATTATTATCGTTATCGGGTAAACCGAAAACCGAAATGTTAAGAACTTAAAACTGATAAATCAAAAATCGATAAAAATTATTTTATTGGTTTGTTATTGATTTATCATATTTAAAAATTGATAACTGATAAACCGAACCACTAATGTATAAAACCGAACCGAACCGACCGATGCACACCTTTATACTACTGATAACTACTACAAGATTTTTTCAAAGGCAATTGCCTGATAACTTATTCTAATTTTCAATGATTAAAGATGTGTGAGTTAGTATAACTTGAGTTGAAGTAAAAGAAAAAAGTAATCTTTTCCCATCTATCCAAGCGCATTGGTGGACAGAGTTACCGAGTACCTTTGCTGGTGAGAGACAGTTGGATGGAAGTTGACTTGGACACCACGATTATTAAACAAAAAAAGTAATCTTTCTATAGACATATAAAATCATGACATCAACAAGGGAATGAATCACCTTGAATGGCTCATAAAAGAGTTTTTTGATAGTACATTGCTTAATCTTTACTAAGTTATTTGTAGGTCTTGATTGGTGGTGTTTGTTAAATAATTGTTTGGGAAGGTTCTCTATGAATTCAGAAGATTCAACTAATGACGTAAAGTTGATGTCCTTTTATAGGAAAATTGACTTTTGATCAATATCTGAGTTATTATCATTAAAGATAGTCATGAACCTGGAAACAGTCGAGCTCGTAATTTTCCCCTCACAATATGAAGTTTTCCTGAGAAATGAACAAGTTCGGGGGTAAATGTTGAAAATGAAGAAGACACAATGCAAACAAAAAAGGATGTATATATTTAGAGCGTCCGGAAACAGTCGCGCTATGTTTTTAAACATAGGGGTCAGGCTGCGTACATCCGACCTCCCCTTACCCCGCAATGGGCGGGAGCCTTTGAGGCACTGGGGTAATGTTGTTGTTGTATATTTAGAGCGTAAAACACAAATTACTCGATGATTTTGTCAAATGGCTGTGTGAAGCAGTGATTCTGGTTTTTGATGAATCCTTGGGATATATATTTGATCCATGGAGGATTTCCTTTGCTTAAAAGAACTTTTAATATGTACTCTTCATCACTCAAAAACATGAAATTACTAATGACTCCTTTCCTTGTTACAGAAAATCAAGGAAATGGTTGGATTACAACCATAACTGGTCAATACTGGTATCTGTGTATTAATGCTGGCAATCAGTCATATTCATTGACTGATTGCCAAATTGCAGATGGGTGCCGAGTGTTCAGTGAAGCCTAAGACAGCCTTAGAGGGCCTGCATGGAGTGCAAGTGGTGCCTCATTCACCATTTGCATTAGAAGAGATAAAGCAGCATGGGGACTTACATAAACGGAGTCATGCAAGTTTTCCTGTTGGAACAAGACAACACCTAATAGTGCAGTAAGTGAAAATGAGGTTATCTTGGTTGATCTCTGATCATTTGTCTGGAGGTGCTTTTCTATCTTCTATAAGCACGTAGATGATTGAATTGTCAATTCAGATCCAAAGTTAGGATTAGGGTTGACAATAATTTGACTCGTCATGTTAATTGTTCACCAGGAGAGTTTGGCAGCAAAGGCCTAGTTGCCTCAGGCCCATCCGTTGCAGTTGCCATGGTAAACATACAAAGTACCATCACTTTATGAACAGTTAGGTTTATAATAATGCATTCGGCATGTCTCTAATCTTTTAGTTGTTTTCTGCTAGGTGATAAAACTATTGCTGAAACGATTGCGAATGTGATCACTTCTCTTCCTTTTATTGCTCTTGGACTTCAGGCTCCAAGGTCAGAAATATTTTGCTATCACCTTGTTTGATTACTCTCTTGATTTTTAATTTCTTTTTTTGTTGCTGCAGGAAAAATCTTCATTGCAAACTTTATGCCAATTCATTGATTGGAGTTGGAATTGTCTCGAGTTTGTACCATGCTTCGAGAGGCAAAACAAGACGCTATATGAGATGGGCTGACTACTCAATGATAGCAACAGCAACAGTGGTAAGTCTACAGCAGTTCATTCATTTTATATCTTTTCAGGATCTTTTGTATAGCCCAGATATTCTAAGTGACAATTGTTCTTGGAACTTTAATCACACCACAAGTGCTTGCTGAAAATTATATTATTGATGAATACCTCATTCCTCAACATCTAAAAGAAAAAAGTGCAAAGAGTTGGAGAAGGTGTGTGGCATTAACATGGCCAGGTGTGCTGCAATAGTTTTCTTGGTCTTCTTTTTGCTAAATTGTGTCAGAGGTATCTACTGCACATTTGAAAGTGATGATGATTTGTGTTAGACTGCTCAAGTTCCTAGAAATACTTTTATTTGGATGCTAATTAAATATAGTTATACTGGAGCGTTAGTGCGCTACCTTGAGAATTTTGTTTTAAGATTTTTTTTTATCATGAACCTTCAATAAAATAGTTCTTATCCCAAGAAGAAGATGTGTTCTACAGGTTTAAGTCTCAAAGTACCTAATAGAAAAATATTAAAGCTAAGCATTACCCTCAATGGTCATCCTTATGTTTTCATTGTTGTATTCTTGTGGAAATACGTGTTTAAATGCACACAAGTTGGCCCAAATACCACCATCATAATTAATAGTTTTTCGTTTTAATTAGGTAAACAAATTTTCATTCATAAACATGGCCAAATTGGCCGTATACAAGTGGAACAGAAAAATGCAAAGCATCTAAAAAAGATGTGATTTTCTACAAATTCCATCCAGTCATATATACAACAAAGAACTCTGCGTGCACCAAAAGAAAATACGGGAAGGAGACTACTCTTAACGAGGAGAAACTCGACTCCACTCCCATACTTTCCTATTTCTCTCTATCCAAACAATCCACATTAACGCAAAAGGAACCACACAAGCCTACTAAGTGGGGCTTGAGAAGGGTAGAGTGTACATAAACCTTACCACTACTTCATGGAGGTAGAGACTGTTTTCGAGAGACCTAGGCTCAAGTGCATCCAAACCAAGTAAAGGAAGAAGAAAACAATGAAGAAAGCCTATCCATTAATAAGAAAAAGCAGTTTAAAAACTACAAGAAAGAAACAATAATAACAACAAAATAGTGTAATAATCAAAATACAATAAACAACATATGACAAGAACTACAAGGGTACAACTAGTACTACGACAGATGCTAACAAGTCTAAACCATCACAAGTCAAGACAATACTCCACTCCTATTAACCTCTTACCCTAATATGCGATCTTTACTCCTTTCTATCTAGAGGCATGTTACGTTAATATGTCATGTCTTGTCTAATCACTTATTCCAAATGTTTTTTCTGCCTGCCTCTACCACTCTGTGTACCCCCTACAACCAACCTCTCACACCTCCTTGTTAGGGTGTTGGTGCACCTCCTTTGCATATGCCCAAACGATCTCAGTCTCTAGTGGAGGTAACAGGTACCTGGTGGATTAGTCAAAAACATAAAAACTGGCATCCTCAACCAAAGAGTGTACAGAGGGGGAAGGGGTAGATCTGTGGGTGCTTTTCAACAGGTGGTTCTATGAAAATTTATAGCTTCCAAAGAAGCTAACATAACTGCTAAATTTTTTTGTAGTGTCTATCAAGGGCACTGAGAAATGAGAATCCAAAATTGCTGATGGCAGCATCTGCAGTCCTCCTACCAATCCAACCTCTGATGGTTTCTGCTGTACACACAGGAATGATGGAGGTAGATATCTGTTTCTGAAATCTGATGCTCGTATGAACTGAATTTCACTACCATATTATTCTCTTCTATGTAGCTCTCCCACCATCTGCAAAGAATATGCTTTAAAGGACTGTCTTCACTCTTTCTTTCTATTTAGGTTGCATTTGCCAAAAGAGCATTCCAAGATCCGGACCTGAGGATGACCCACAATGTGCACAAAATGTCATCATTGCTAGGTGGTGCTCTTTTCATAGCTGATGATGTCTTTCCTGAAACACCTTTCTTGCATGCTGGTTGGCATCTTGCTGCTGCTGTTGGGGTGAGCACTTGCAATAAACTTCTTGAGTAGATTGCTATTATTCCAATATAATTCTTGCCAATTTGTCGAAACCACTTGTCGTTGCGTGGAAAGGTTTTCCATTTGTTCAAACAAGAAGTAAAAAAAGAACACCCTGCCATCTCGGATCAGTCTTGTAATTTAATGGTCTATCCTTATTATTATTCATTTTAGTGTTTATTGGTTTAGAAAAGTAGTGATAGTTATCTGTTATAGCTATATGCTATAGAACTATGGCAATTAGCGTTGCTTTGTATTATGATCCTGTGAAACATTGTTTGCAGGATTTATTTTTTTTCAGTATTCTTGTACTTTTCTTCTTCTCTGCTGAAAGTCTAGTATTCTTACAGACAACATCTTAACATATGGAATGAGTTTTCATGTGAATATGTTGAATGTTGCAGTTTGTCTGAGATATGTTATTGATAGTGTCTTAAATTTGTTTATTCTCTATTTGCTGTAAAAGTGCTTGTCTGGGCAGACTCTAGGACAATTTTGTTGAGAAATTTGCTTCATCAACAAAGTTACCAACTTGTACAATTTCAATACCTATGACTATGATATCAGGGGGCAATTTCATAAAAAACTAGCAATACACAAATCATATTTGAATGAGATCGTTCATTATTTTTGTGCCAAATAAAAATATAGAAGCATTCTCACACCTATCTTTTTTTACTACCTTTCCAAAGGGACAACTGATAGAATACTGAAAATCCTTGGGGGTTGGGGGTGTTTGAAATTAGAATTTGATTGTGGAAGTCATATGCACCAACAGTGCAAACATATATTGAATCACTGGGTCTCCGATTCACCCTCACTATCCATCGAGTCCAACTGATGTTTCTCTCCGTGTCCTTTCTTAGTGCACTTCCGCTTTTGTAACTAAATGACTATGCCCAAATGAAACGGACCTGGAGAAAGCGCGCAGATTGCAGCACCCGCTCCGGCGCCTGAGGCGTCCCATACCACCCCAGACTCGTCCGCGAGCAGCGTACCGACTGGTTTCGCCCTGCCATGGGCTCATCAGGGAAGTGGCAATAGCTCCCGACCAGTTGTGCCCTCAGTATGCTTCGGCTCCCTTCATAGTCATGTCCAAGACAAGCGACAAGCTCCCTAAACTTAATCGGGTCGGCATGCCTAACTCGGCCAAGCCAATACGCAACTTAGGGCAGAACGCCTTATTGCTATTGGCTTCCCCTCTCCAAGGCAGGTCTTTTAGCCAGCACGCTCAGTTCTTGTGAGGCCCTTTCGATGTCCATCTCTAGGGCCGTAACAGTATGATGAAATCAAACATTATTCTTAACAAGAATAGTAATTATGTTGAGTGATATACACTTAGAGGTCTTAACACTCGTTAAAATATTTATTAAACTGTTGAATACAAAGAAAGAAGCTAACAAATAAAAAATATGGAGGAGATGCGTAAAGAGGTGGAAGAGAGATTTGCAAGCTTTCAAACAAAAATCAAAACCATGCAGCTAAACACTTTCATAATATTTCTTGATTTGCTTTTGCTTTATTGGGGCATTCAAACCTTAAAGTACTGGAACAAAACAAATTACACTATGAGGACAGATAACATTTAGGAATACATACATTATAGAACTCCAAGTAACAGGAATAGTTTTATTAAAAAGATTAGGTGGGTGTTTGGATTGGCTGATTTTTTTGGTCTTTGGCGGAACTAGATCTCACTGAGGACATGACCTTAGACAGAATGAAGTCGAGGTCGCGAATTAGAGCAGCAGGCTAATTGGTAGGGTTAGGTGGATGCTTGGCCTTGAGGTATAGTAGGGTTAGGTGGAGGACATGTTTCATGTGTTATCTCTATCTGTCGTATTATTTTTTATCATATTTACATACTGCCATGTGTTATTCATTATTAGTACCCTTTTTGTTCCCTTCCCTTTCCTTTTTGTCATATCTAGTTCTTTCTGCTTATGGGTTTTGAGATGAGGGTTCCCAGGAAACAGCCTATCTACTTCTATGAGGTAGTGGGAAGGTCTGCGTACATTCTACCCTCCCCAGACCCCACTTGTGGGATTTCACTGGTTATGTTGTTGTTGTTGTTGTTGTTTGGCTTTTAAGCACTTTTTAAGTTTTGGAAGTATTTGGGCAACACAAAAAAAGTGCTTTTAAGCACTTTTTTAAAGTTGAGGAGTACAAAAAAAAGCCACAAGCTAAACGTAGGGGGTTCCCAACTCATGACTTTTGGCTTTAAATTATAACCCACTTAAGAAAAGCTAATCCAAACACCCCCTAGGTAGGTAAACAAAAAGCAACATGTTAACTTGCAGCTCGGAAAGCATACCACTTAAAGAGATGCCAGCTTCTACATTCCCAAAAATGTATTCTTAATTTTGTTAAGCCTCTTGACTACATCTTTCATGGTTATTCTTGAGTCTGGCATTTCCTATGTGCAGTCTAAAGCCATAAAGCCAATTCTATCATGGAGGCTATGCAGATTTCACTTTTGGAAGTGATCTGTTCTTCCTCATGAAAAAGATTGGCATCCACAACTTCCATCATAGTTGTTGGAAATGCTCGCCTTATCCACTTACTCATGCTAAGATTTTCATTGAACATCTCTTCATCTGTTGGTCTTTTTTTTTTTTTTGCTAAAACCTCCATTATCATGATGCCATAGCTATAAACATCACCACCAGGGGACACTATTCCCTCCGAGCCATATTCTTAAAAGAGCAAAAAATGAAAAGAATTACTCATTTGCAGTTTAACAATAATCATGTAGTGACAATTGACAAACACTTGCTTTTTATTTCTAGAATTTGGAATGGTTTAAGTAAAGAAAATCAAAGAGAAAGGTCTCATGATGAGATATAAGAGGAGACTTGTGTACCTGGTGCAATGTAACCAAGAGTGTCCAATGTTTCAGTGTGTGCCATGGACTTGCTTATAGCTAAAATATTAGAGATGCCAAAATCACTAACATTTGCGACCATTTCTTCATCCAAAAGTACATTGGCTAGCTTTAGGTCACAATGAATTATCGGAGTGTCATGACCATGATGTAGATATTCAGTTGTCATAGCCACTTCAAGCATTATGGTGACTCTTTGAAGGAGGTTCAAGTGGCCTAACATTTCTCATCACTTCACATTCAGTATCAAACCTCTTGCATACTTGCTCATTTTCCAAATTTAGAACCTTTATGGCCACCACAGTTCAACTGGATAATGTGTCTTTGTACACAGAGCCAGAACTTCCCACACCAATTAAGTTTGATTCATCAAAATTGTTTGTTGCTCGTTGAATCTCGTGATAAGAAACCAACTGATAAGTCCTGATCTCCGGTTCCTTTTCCAGGTCTTTTGACTTTTCTTTCTTCTGTCGTTTCATTATCCAAATTGAAACCAACAAAAATATCAGAAAGGATGAAGTAACTACAGGAATAACAATTTTTAGCACAAGCTCCTTAGATTTTGATTGTTGTTGGGGATTAGTGATAGCACAAGTAGGAAACCTCCAATATGTGCATTCCACATAAACCTTTGTTTCCTCGGAAAGATTGCAGAGTGGAATTCGCAAACACACCACCACTAGGTTTTGCACCTTCTAAATCATTAAATGAAACATTGATGACTTTAAGGTACAAGAGTTTTTCCAATGACCTGGGAATAGTACCTGACAAGGAATTTACAGAAAAATCCAAGATTTTCAAGCTTTTTAAGTTGGCAAAGGATAATGGAATTAGGCCTGAAAAAGAGTTGTTGGATAGGTTAAGCAACTTCAGGTTTTGGGGTACCCCAAATCTGCTTGTTATGTTACCTGAAAAGTGGTTACTGGAAAAGATCTACTTCTACAATAGCCTTCAGTCCTCCAATATCTGGTGGAACTTCACCCTCTAGAGAATTTCCTGACACGTTTAGATAGAGAAGACTACTCATCTTCCAAATGCTCGATGGGAACTTTGATGAGAATTTGTTGGACTCCAAATAAAGGTGTTGTAGCATGCTAGGATTTCCTATACATTCTGGAATCACCCCAAATAACTCATTACTGCCTAGCATTAATCTACCCAAATTAGATGATTGGCGTACTGCCTCTAGCATATGTCCATTCTGTTTATTGCCATATAGAAATAGACCTTGGAGTTGTCCAAGCGTACCAACCTCGGAAGGAATGGTTCCCATCAAGTTATTTGCCTCAAAACCTAGCATTATTAGACTGCTCTTGTTTCCTATACTTGGGGGAATGTAGCCACTGATGTGTGCATCTCCTATATGAAAGACTTCAATAGTTGATGACAGATTTCCAATTGTACTTGGCAGAATACCATTCAACAGATGTCACTCATTTCTACAAGTTGCAACATCCTACAGTGCGCTAAAGAATTGAAGAATTGAAACTCATGTGAATCTGGTTCGTTGATAAGTTGATTACCACCTAAGAAAAGTCGTTGCAGGTTGCGGAGATTTCCTAAATTACTCGGTATAGTGCTTGTGAGAAAGTTCCCGTCTAGTGCTAGTATCTCAAGCTTGGAAGCATTTGTGATATATGTTGGAATTTCCCCTTCGAGCTTATTGTCTCCAAAGAGAAGCTCTTTAAGGTTCGGGAGATGAAGACCCGTAGTGGCTGGAATTTCACCCGAGAGGTGGTTGAAATTGAAAGAAATCATTTCCAAATATGATATGTTAAAAATAGCCTTTGGAATATGACCAGCAAGATTAGAACTATTGTCAAAGTTTAATTTTCTCAAATTTGATAGCTTCCCTAATTCTGGTGGAACTTGTCCTGTTATGTGATTGTTTGGACAATCAAGATACTGCAGAGTGAAAATATTTCGCAATGAAGCAGGAATGGTCCCAGTTATTGCATTATTTCCAGCATACAACCCCTCGAGCTTGGATAAACAGCCAATGTTTCTCGATATTGCTCCAGTTATGTTATTGGCAGCTAGGGACAATACATTGAGCTCTGTGAGTTGGCATATGCTGGAAGGAATGTGACCGGAGATTTGATTGAGAGATGTGTAATAACTTCAGATTAGACAAAACAATCCCTTCACCAAGCAAGAGAGGACCAGAAAGGCTATTGTATCCCAAATGTACTGTAAGTAATGACGATATACTAAACAAGGTGTAGGAATCAAACTTGTTAATTGATTATCATACAAGAACAACTCTCTCAAGTTGTGTTAGATTAGCTATCTCCTTTGGAATGTTGCCGTTGATTCTGTTCCCGGACAAACTGAAGTTCAGCAACTTTGTGGCATTTCAGACCGATGGAGGGATTCTACCTATAAGGCTATTGTTTGAGAGATCCAAGACCCTGAGTTACTTGGAGCTGATTGTTTTGAATATCAATCACTCGCAAGCGGGGCAAGTTGCTAATGCCATAAGTGATGCTTCCATGAAAGAAGTTGTTCCTAAGATTGAGCTCTTTGAGAAAGGATAAATTGGCCAAAGATGGGGATATTGTGCCTTGAAGTTGTAGATTAGGAAGAGTCAAGGCGACAACTCTCTGCCATTTTGGACTGCAAGTGACACCAAACCAAGAGCAAGAAGAATTATCTTTGGTCCACAGACTGAGTTATGCATAATTATGTATGTTTGACAAGTTTCACAGTTCGTGTGACATTGACGAATAATCCAATTTGGTACATATTTTTAGGAATATACATTTTTGGTTTAATGGATTAAAAAAAAAAATCTTATTAGCTAAGAACTGAGCCCAAAAATAAGAAACAATTTTGAATCTTTTCTGAAAAGAAAGCGCACACACTAATTGGTACATATTTTTGGTAACATACTTCCCTTTGTTCCTTTTTTAGTTATTACAATTTACTTTTTTTTTGAGTTAAATGATATAAATTTTGACTAATAATTTAAAATAGGAGTATAATTTTTCATCATTTTGATATCGAAAAAAAATTGATTAGTATTGACGACGTTAATGGATTTCACAGTTACGCATGACATTGATGAATAATGTATTTTTGGTATATATTTGTAGGAACATAACTTTTTGGTGTTGACAATCTTAATAGATTTCTTAGTTTGTGACATTGACGATTCCATTATGGTACACATCTTTAAAAGGAATAATATATTATATGCCTTTTAACTTTGCTTTAGCTTGTATTTACGCCTTCGAATTTTAAGTGTGTATAAATAAATATTTAAATTTGTGTAAAATTGAACAATGTATCCTACGTATACAATACATGTAGTATGCCACGTAGAATTTTAATGATCTTGATAGTCATTTTTGAAATTTTTAGCTAAATTACCATTTCGCCTTCGCTTTGAGTCATTATTGGACGAGTTAAAAAGTCGAATGAAAATTTTTTGAAAAGTTGAAATTTTGCTAAAGAAAGAGTTTTCAAAGGCTTAATTGATATTTTGAGTTTTGAGGTCATTTTGAGTTTTAGATATCGGAATGCGATTCTGTCGATTCCATTAGCTCAAGAATGCAGAATTTGGTCTAGGAAAACTGACAAAACTGAATTTGGAGTTAAAATAAAGATTTTGGACCCAAAGTTGCATTTTTAGTTGAATTTGGATCATAGTTTTAACTTTGGTCAACATTTGGAGTTCGAAAGCTCTAATCAAAATTATGTCAGTTTCAGATGGTGAAACTAATGTTAGAAATGATCTCGTTGTAAGTTTTAGAGTTTTCGAGGTCATTTTAGGTATTTGAGTTTTTGACTAGTTTTAATAAGCTTTATCGGGTTCGGGGTCAAGGAGACCTTGGATTCGAATTCTGATGATTCTATTGAGTCTGGAATATCATTTCTGGTAGAGTTACACCTTTGCTTTGTATGTATTGGGTTCTGAATGAACCCAGGTGCCCTTTCGGAGTATTTGATATAGCTGAATTTCTAAAAATCTAGTGCAAGAGGAGAATATCTTTGTTTCGCGACAGGGGCACCGTATTCGAGGAGGCTTGTCCTTGTAAAGCTTTGTGTTCGCGGGCTGATCTCCACATTCGTGAATGTGTTGAGTACTTATCCCTCCGCGTTCTCGGACCCTATTCCGTGTTCGCGGAGTGTTAATCACCTCAAATAGTTTTTCAAGTTTTAAATTGATGGGTTTCATCATTATTCCACCATTTTTAATATTCTAAAGCTTGATTTGAGAGATATTTTCTAGAATTTTCAAGCTAATGCCCTCGGATAACGTATTTCTAACTTAAATCTTCAATTTTCATAAATTAATTTGTAATTTTAACATGAAATTGGGGATTTTTAACTGAAGAAATGGAGATTTTTCTGGACATTGATTTTTCATTGAAAAATGGTGAATAGGAGTTCTTGTTGACTCTTTTTTCAAAACAATTTTCACCACTGAATTCCTTATTACTTGGGAAATATTTTCATATAATATTTTTTAGATTTCGAGAACCTTTTTCAGTATGAGATTTTTAGACCATTTTGTCCTTTTCACTCGAATTGCTTGATTTAGTGACATTGGCTTTGTATTGAGATTGTGAATCTGTATTTGATTAGATTGTGATGCTTCGGGTGTGAATTCGAGAGAAAAAGCTTTTGTATTTGCTTGATTTGGGTATCATTTGAGGCAAGTGGATTCTTAAACCTTGTTAAGCTTTACTTGAACTCTATATTTCCTTTGTAAATTAAATTGATTGGGTAATTGTTGTTGGCTAAATTGAATTTGATAAATTGTGAATTTCCTTATGATGTGAAAGTGAATAATGCAGATTCTTATGTATTGACTTGTGATTTGATATTGGGATCTCTTGTGATATGAGAATGTGGATTGTTGGATCATGTTGTGCTTGGGCATAGTTAACATTGGAGATATTATTGTTAAATTTCACTTGTGGGTTAGATAATTGAATATAAGCTTGGAACTGGTAGATCATTATACCTTGCATATTGTGAGATTTGAATTAAATTGATATATTTGTTATAATGTGGACTCTTGCTTGCAACTCTTATTACTCCATGTGAATATTTTCTTGTTGTGCATTCTTGATCGAGTTCCACCGATTTGATTCATTATAGGGACGGGCCACATGAACCGTGACATGTGACATTGATTCATTGTGAGGATGGACCACACGAACTGTGGCATATGATATTAATTAATTATTGGGACGGACCATATGGACCGTGGCATGTGATATTAATTAATTATTGGGACAGGCCATATGGATCGTGGCATGTAATATTGATTCATTAAGGGGATAGGCCACACGAGTTGTGTCATGTAACATTGATTTATTATGGGGACGGACCACACGAGTCGTGGCATGTGACATTAATTATATAGAGGACGGGCCTCACGAGCCAGGGCAAGTACATGGACAAATATATCATCCATGAATTCTGGACTGATTATATCAGTGGATGTGTATCATAGAATAGAATGCATCATAATATTTGACATTGCACCGCATTGTTTATATTTCAGATCATTCTCTCCACTTCATATCACTGCTTTCTTGAAGTTGTTGTTTGTATCATGTGTGATGTGTTAAATGCTTTGACCTTTGTATATCGTTAAGATTAAACTATTGAAAGATTATGATATATGTTGATACTCGAGCCATGTACATTGTGAAGATTGGATAATTAAGATATTTTATTATGAGATTGTAACTGCTTATATTACTGATAGACTGTTGTACTCTTTGATTCTAGGGACTTGCTGATTATTTTGAGATAGTATCCAATAATATATATTGTTGTTATTGTTGTTGTTGTGTTAGGACTTTCCTGCGTGCAAGTTGCATTTCGGGGATGGTTAGTGTGGAGGAGTATTTTGTTTCAGTATTCTTTACTTGAGTTTAGATCTTCCTGTTGATCGCCTACTGTTTTGGTACTCGACTATTCGCCCTTACTGCTATACATGTATGTAAATTCAGATCCAGTTGACGTTCCCACTTTTGCCTTACAAATTGCTGTGATAGTTGAGAGGTAGATGACTAGTCTGTTCGGCCTCCTCTCAAACTCTCAAATTATATTAGTATTTGTTCTGTTTGAGAAACAAAGACTATTAAACTTATATTTCTTAATAAGTTCCTTTGTATTAGAGGCTTGTACATGTAACACCAGTTATGAGATGATTTGCAGATTTTACCCTGTGCTTATCCAGGCTTATCAGACTTTATTTTTTTCATTTCTTGTATTGTGTATTGAACTGAGCAAGTTTGTGCTGACTTGCCTTGGTGGACTAGGCAAGTGCCATCACACCCCCCCTTTTTTATAGTGACAAAAAATTACAATTTATAATTTAAACATCTAAAATTATTTTAAAATCTAAAATTAGTATAATCTAATTTATATTTAAAAATTAGTTAACTCTACTTTCAAAAAACACAAGATGATAATTTAAAAAGTAATAGAGAGAATACTTTTAATGTTGATGACGTTAACGAATTTCAGGATGATGTGACATTGACGAACGATCTATTTTGGTGCATATTTTGAAAAAGTGATTGAGAGAATACCTTTAATGTTGACTACGTTAACGAATTCGATGAATTGTGTGACATTGACGAATAATCTATTTTGATACATATTTTAAAAAGTAACAGAGAGAATAACTTTAGTGTTGTGATATTAATTTGTAACAATCCATCTTGAGGGGAGATGTCCCACATCGGCAAAACACAGGAGAGATATTGGATATATAAAGTAATGATCTGGTCTATATATTATGAGATGCCTTTTGGATTGAGCCCAAAGGGACAAATTCGTGAGGGGCTAGGTCCAAAAGCGGATAATACTTTACAGTGAGTTTAGGTAAATTTCCTAAAGTAGGGCAAACCTCAGTACGCTGAGTCCGGGGTGTATGTAACAATGTATCTTGAGAGGAGATGTCCCACATCGACAAAATACAGGAGAGATGTTGAGTATATAAAGTAATGGACTGGTATATATACTGTAAGGCGCCTTTTGGGGTGAACCCAAATGGACAAATCCGTGATAAGCTAGGCGCAAGAGCGGATAATACTTCATAGTTTTCGGTCAGGTCGTTATAGAATTCCACAAATCACGTGACATTGACAAATAATTTTTTAATAAATATGGTGCTAGAGGATTTAATTAATAATAAAGTAAAATTACAAACTCATTTGGGCCTATTACCCAAATCTATGTTATTGAAATTAAAAAAATACTTAGCCCAAATCAGACAAAGTACAACTTGAGTCCAGTATAAAACAACATATCACTATAAAAAGGACTTCATTATATTAGGGTTTCTACACACTTTTACTTTCGAAAAACTTTTTCCCTGATAGATCTTGTCGTTTCTTTTGTTGGTGGATTTTCAGTCTGGTTTGAGGTTCCTCAATTGGTAAGTTACATTGTCACGACTCAAAAATCGGCGTGATGGCACTTGCTCAATTCCACCAGAACAAGTCAGTCTTAACTCAAAGAGATAATAAACATATCGCGCGGAAGTAATTAACTAGAGTAGATAACAAAAGCTGAGAATTTTCACAAACTTAAATACCACCCATGGATTGGTTGTCATGCGTACAAGCCACTAACGATACAGAAAATCAAAGAAATACAAGTCCAAACTGTTCTTCTTCTCGAATAGAACAAGTACAAAAGAAATAGGAACAAGAAAGTCAGCCAGATGTCAACAGCTACCTCTTTACGTCTCCTGGGAAGCCTTGGAGGATCAAGAAAAATACTATTCACTGTTCGGGCTCACAACCTACACAAGTATAGACGCAAGGGGTGAGTACCAAATACCATGTGGTACCCAGCAAGTGAACTAACAAAACAAGGTAAGTCTAATAGAATACACAAACTCCTTTCGTCTCAATTGATCTCCATGACTACAACCTGCACAGAAAGTTATTTCAACCCAACAATACATAATACATAATAAAGATGGTACCATATCACAATTCCAAAGCACAAGCTTAAAGTGATAGCACAATCAATCATAAGAATAACATCATGCTATGCAATAATATACAAGAGTGAAATGCAATGCTTATGCAATAATCACCGACAAAGACCTCGGCATTATAATATCACTAAAAATATCTCAATATCACATCATCGCCGGCAAAAACCTCGGCGCCACAATATCATCATAAATATGCCGCAAAGACCTCGACATCACAATATCATCATAAATTCGCCGGCAAAGACCTTAGCATCACAATATTATCATAAAGTTTTCAACATCATAATTTCGCCGGCAAAGACCTCGGCATCATATCTCGACAGGTAAAGACCTCGGTCCCAATATTTTTCATCTCACTCATATCAATCCGGAATCAATGCAACTATGCATGTCATGGAATGAATGCACATGATATGAATTCCACAGACACATTCACTCATTATTTTTCAACTACAATAATATATATATCATAAATATAGAATTATCATCACTTCACCATATTTATCAATTCAAGTACCATAGTAACACGCCAACTCGCATTCACATTTTTAATCATCTCATTTCTTATAATATTATAATATTTCACGTATCACACGTAGGAGAAAGGAAAAATTTGAGAATTCTACGAGATTTACAAAGTTTTGAAAGTTCACTTGCCTTAGTCAAATCACGGTCAATCTAACACTTTGGCCTTTCCTTTTTGAATGGAATCCGTAGCACCACGATC
>JAABOM020000084.1:2205803-2246881 GCA_011800125.2 Solanum clarkiae | reverse complement strand
TCACTAATTACACCTCAAC
The DNA here is from genome assembly GCA_011800125.2 of Solanum clarkiae. Taxonomy (NCBI): domain Eukaryota; kingdom Viridiplantae; phylum Streptophyta; class Magnoliopsida; order Solanales; family Solanaceae; genus Solanum; species Solanum clarkiae. The sequence continues at coordinate 2,246,862 of JAABOM020000084.1, read as the reverse complement.
TTAACTTCATATAAACTCTTTTTACATAGAACATAAATCTCAAGACATAATATAATCTCAAATAGTAAAACCTCATATAATAGCAAGAGAATAAAAAAACTTCCTTTTCAACAACTTCTTTTAAATCTCTAACTCAAGTAAATAAAGTGACATGTAGGGTCTAACTTTGATCTATCAAGATAAATTCATCACTAATTATAAATAATATTCTCATAATAAAGTACTTAAAAGTACACAAAAATAAACTCATTTATATAAAATATCTTATTATTAAAGATTTAGAAAATAGGAGCACCTTATAAGAATATAATTGCAAAAACTCTATACAATAAAATACCTCCCTTCAACTAATAAACTCTCAAAATATTATTAAGCAAACAATATTTTTTTTTTGTGTGTGTCCATGAGCACAAATGTTGAACCCTTTTATAGAGGCATAAAGCCTCAACAATCGTTACAAGAAGTTTTTTTTTTTAAAAAAAAAATACTAAATGGACAATTGTATTCCACTAGCTATGAGTGGGATGTTGTATAAGGATATAATATTTAAGCTTAATGGGCATTAATGGAACATTTGAGTGGAATATTGTGTTGGCTAACATCAAGAATTATTGACTAAAAAATATTAATGCTACCACAATTATATAAATAATTGCCCACCACATATAAATAAATGTCATTTCCAAAAATGTTACTGCCATAAATGCCCACTTCATATTTACGAGAAGTATATATTTTTAAGAAAGTAATAGGACCAATTCTCTAAATAGTATAGCGAGTCATTACATACATGCTCTTCTGCCTTCTTCATTCTTCTATACCTTGCTCCCGATTTCTTGTATGTGGTGTCGAAATGGAGTGCAAGGGTAATCCCATTCTACCCTCCCTCATAGTTATTGTATACTCATCCAGGTTTTGAAGATCCAAACTGACTCTTGCTTGTCCCATTTGACGAGTCCTTTTTTGATGGCTAACAAGATTTAGGCTATATAACATTTCATCCTTTTATAGCCTATCAGGCATTTGTAAATAGTTCATGTGAAAAACTATATGCTCTAGCCTCCCCTGCTCTTTTATCTTTTTATTACTGGTGATACTCTTAAGTACGAGCATTGCAACTTGTCAATGTTGATTATTCTCTTTCCTGCTATCTCCATGATTATAAATATTGTGTACTTGTTGCATCCTTTATCAATAGCATTATATGCTAGATGGTCTGCTAACTATTCCCTTCCTTAGTATGTGTTGAAATATATGTTACTTGTGTAGTAAACATACTTAATTTTCTATGCCATGTCTGATATTATCCATGGGGTAGACTATTTTCCTTTTAATACCTTCCATAAAAGCATTAAGTCGATTTGTATAACAATCTGATTATACTGAGTTGTCTTACAATGTCTGCAAGTTTTCAAAATAGCTCTAGTTTCTGCTACTATATCTGTAGTGTTATCAGTGACATCACACTGTATATAACAAATTTTCTTTTTCATCCCTTATACAAAATGCATAGGAACTGGTTCCTGTGTTCCCCTCGATGCTCCATTTGTATTGTATTTGGCCCATCCTTCTAATGGATGGCTGGCCAACTCATCTGACATACGAATTGACATATGTCTTGTTATATTATGAATAATCTTGACCTCAGAAATATTCTTCCCTTCATGTTTCTTTCTGTTTCTTCTCCTCCATAACTCTCATATTATAAAGCTCGGTATAGCTATATAATATAGTTTCAAATATTTTCTTACTTTTGCTCCCCATCAAAGAATAATAGATTCCTTTAGGTGCAACCCTGTAATGTTTAAACCTGTAAAAGAATATAAAAAGGACCAAGTCCTATTAGCAATAGGTGATTTTAGAAGCACATGTGATAGTATCTCTTGATTTGACATGCCACAGCATCGACATCTAAATGTACCTTGCAATCCATCTTTCCTCAATTTACCATCCATTGGTACTTTGAATCTCCATAATTTTCATATCATAAAGCCATTTAAAAAAGTATGCCTTTTGTCCAAATCCATTTGTAAATTCTATTTTCATCTTCTTCATGCCTGATGTATTGCTAGGTAGACTTCACTGTGAATCTTCCTTGAGTATCTAACATCCAACATGCTTTATCACTTTCTCCATCTTCTCTAGGTAGTTTCATCTGTTGTATAATATGATCTACCAACTCTCATGGCAGAAGGTCTAGTAATGCCGAAACATTCCATTCTCCCAACCTGCTAAAGTCAATAACATGCAATTGCTGCTCTTCCCTTTCAGAATTTACTTCAGTAATTGTGTATAAGTCCTCAAGTCCTGTTCAGCTATCATGCCAAAAGGATGCAGATCCATTTCTGATTTGCCATAAAATTTGATGTTCTATTGATTCCCTTGCCTATAATATTTTCTTTCATACTTGAGATCCTCCTCCACCTTTTTTCCATATCAACTTATTTATATTTATTCTCTTGCAATATTTACGATGCATATATTCATTTCACAATAAGGCCTTTGTTCTGAAATTCTAACAAAGTTTGCAAAACAATGCCATTGAAACATCTTTCATCAATCTAAAACCCTGTCCTTCCTCCATCTCTGGCAGACACAGTTTTTCTCATTTAATTCAATATCTTCCTTTTCTTTCCACACAACTCCTCTAAAAGAATTGTTCCATCATTCTTTGTATATGATTTAGGAAATTTGTTGGGGGATTCACTACTGGTAAACAGTGAATAGGGTGCTCTATAAAACATGTTTAATCAATACAGCTCTTCCCCAATAGGATAATAATTTTCTTTTCCATGCCTGTATTTTTGCTGCAATTGTTTGAATCAACTGTTGATAATAGATCTTCTGCTTTCTTTTGTAAAACATTGGGAATCCTAAGAAAGTCCTTTCTCAAATTCCTATTACAACTTCTTGATGTCACTGCCTCTCCCTCTGTAACACTGTGATGCAAGTATATAACACTCTTTTTCTTATTTACCTTCTGACCCAAAATTTGTTCATATTTCTTTAGCATATTAGTAATCATCTGCATAATTTATTTTTGTGTATAGTTTTAAAAAGTAATGGAGAGAATACCTTTAATGTTTACTACGTAAATGAATTTCACGAATTGTGTGATATTGATGAATAACTCATTTTGATGCATATTTTTAGGAACATATCTTTTTTGCACATTGAATCACAAATTATGCCTTTTTTAGACACCGGACTCAACTATAAATATGTCAACACATCTAAGCCCAAAAATTTAAAAATATATTTGTTCTTTATTTTGGATAACTCACTAAACAAAACATTCGTAAACTTCTAGAATATTATCAAGTACGAATCTCAGCAGCAGCTGCAGTAAGATATCAGTGGAGAAGTTGACAGAAGCAGTTGTGAAAATGTGCAATAGTGGACCAAATGCACCTTTAACAGACACCCAAAATGTCATTCTTCGAAAACATATTACCGGTGTATTCTCTTAGCTTCGTGTTACTCCTGATCATCCTCCCTTTGCTTGGGTAACTTTATCTCTTCATATAAAGTTTGTGTCTTTTAAGTATAATTCAATATTGTTGGAACTGATTTGTATGAAGTTTTGTTGCACCCTCATTAATATTTTCTTGAAAAAAATTAAATTGGGTTGATTGTAGTTTATCAATGTGGATAAAAGAAATGAGTTCTTAGGTTATAGCTTTCATTTTGAGTGTTTGAGTAACTTGAATTCTTCGTGTAAAATTTATATCTTTCGTTATAGCTGATCTGGATGAAGTTCTGCTTTACCCCATTGATCTGTTTTTGAAAAAGAAAGATTGGGTTGATTGTAGTTTATCAATGTGGTTAGAAAAAAATAAAGTCTTAGGTTGTAATTTTCATTTTGAGTGTTTGGGTAATTCTGATTCTTCATGTAAAATTTGTATCTTTCATTATGATTAATCGTTGTAACTGATTTGTATAAAATTTTACTTCACCCATTAATTTTTTTTTTTTGAAAAGAAAAATTGGGTTGATTATATTCTATCAATGTGGGTCTGCTGGAAAGAATGAATTCTGTTGTGGGTCTTTTGAAAATAGTTTCTTTTCCTCCACAAGGTAGTGGCAAGGTTTGGTGCATTCTACCCTCTTCAGACCCCATAGGTGATATTTTAATGGGTATATTGTTGTTGTCATTGGATTATTGTTGAAATGTATGTGTCCACTACCATTAAGGATCAAGTCACTTGACACAGAAACAATATAAGAACAGAGGAATAAATAAAAAGTAAACAATATGAACATAAGAATTTATGTGAAAAACCTCCTTGTTCAAGGGAGAACAACCACGGCCTGTCCTAAGAGATTTTCAAAACTAATCTTCACTAAGATGCAAGAGCAAAGTAGTCAAATACAACCAATGTAACTTTGCACTACCCATTTCCACCCCTTCACTTGCAACAAACTTATTACAAGGCTTAAAGCCTTATCAATCACCCAAATACCTACAAGACAACTACTGATAGTTGATGTAGACTTCTACCCATAAATTCCTGATCACAACTAACCAAGAATCCAAAAATACTTACAAAAAATTATCAAGATTCCTTTATAGATTAGGAAGTTCACCATACGAGACAATCAACAAAACCACAACATTAGCTAAAAGAGTTTGTAGACATACTTTATTAGGTCCCCTCAATTTTAGTATCGTGTTTTTAAGCATGAGTGGGCTTATATCTTCGTTAGCTAATTTTTTATTCTTAAAAATCACTTTTTGTCTGTGTGAATTACTCCCTTTTAGTATACATACAAGGGAGATTCTAAAGTTTCATTGGTCCATCAGTACGATAAGGATAGATATGACAATCATCTTTTCACTAACCTGATAGCTTTTACAGTTGTATTTCAATGCTCTCATTTGCATATCAACATAGTATCTGCAACCTAGTCCCAGCTTTGGTCCCCAAGTTTGTTAATCATCAAAACATAAAATGCAACATTATAATATTTTCCCCTTTTTTGTGACAAATTGAGAGCAAGTAATTGCCCCCGAGATTGGCATCTTCCCCCTTTCCCCTGAAACTGGTAATTCCCATTTTCCTAGCAACATAATATAATTATAATCAATTCTCTCCCCTACACTGATCATTTCTCATTAATTTCCCATTTTGACATGATTAAAATAGGGAACAGTAAACTAAATGATATAGCACAATAACTAAATTCATAGCCACTGGGGCAATATCAACATAAGCATAGTCACATTAGCATAAGATTAAAATAGGAAAAACAGCCAAATAGAAATTTACATAGGAGAGTATTCTTAATACAGTTGAAGGACAAACATGAAGTAATAGGTCAGTCATAACAAAAAGGAGGAAATATCAGACATAAGAAGAAAAATTTAGGAATAAGATGGTTTGGGAGCAAGGGATTGGAGTAAAATAGTCATTCTGGCATTTGTGTCCTGATGGGCCAGAAGGAGCTGCTGTATGAGAACCTTTACCTCAGCATTCAATTTGTCATTGTTAACTCTCAACTTAGATATTTTCTTTGAACCAGGTCTCTTTTTCAAACCTTGAGCAACATGAGCCTTCAATCTCAGCATCTCTAGCAGCAATGGGAATAGTAAATATCTCAACTTTCTACTAGAGCTTCTCTTGCTGATCTAGCCTTCAATGCACTTACATTTCATTAGAGTAGTTTATGAGAATGCCTGTTTAATAGTACTAGGTACCCCTTTGCCCAGCTTAATGGCAAAGTGATAAAAAACTTGATTCAACAAGTAACCATACGCGAACCCATGTTTTCCGTCCTTGATAATCATGATTTTGCTAATGTGCTCCATCATCAATCCCAGAAGATTAATTGCTTCTAGCTTGCTCAATGCTTCTGTGAGAAATAGTCAATAGAAGAGGCTATGATGCGCTTCTCAGTCCTAAGGAGTAGAACTTTATTGACAAACTCAAAGTACAAATGATATTGTTCTTTTAAAAACTTTTTGGACACACAAGCTCAACTTAGGTTTGGCAACTTGCCATCCTGCAAGATGAAATTTCCAGATGGAATACAGTCACTGACACTCTTGATGTCTTTCCTTTCCACTTTCAAAATCTCTCCCAGAATTTCCTCTGTTATATGAAATGCCACATCGCTCGCAGATGTATCAAATCCACCATCTTCTGTAAATTCCAAATTACAGTAAAATTGCTTGACTTCCAACTCATGAAGAGAGGAAACAGGCCACTCAAATAGAAGCCCCAACCTTGAATTACTACAGCATCCATCAAATCACTCATTCTTTGCTTACTCTTAGTCTCAGGTTCAAAAATCCTTCCACTAAGTACCTTTTGTTTCTCAAGAATCTGAATTCTTTCTTGTTTTCTCAACACCTTATCAAACTTAGCCTTCTTACTCGCTGAACCTTGTCCCTTATCAGGAGCAAGTTCATCCCACTTCATTTTGCCTCTATCCTTCATACTTGTCTTTTCCACCCTTAGATCCTTTCCCTGTCTTTTTACTCATGATTTTATTGTTAATACTCTTCCTTCTAATGTCAGCAATAATCTCACCACTCTTGATATAACTATTATCTTCTTCTTTTGTTATATCAATCATTTTTTCAACAGGAACTTCATCTTCCTCAACCATTAAAGGTTCCCTTTATTTTCGTTTCTTGGAAATTTTTGTATTGTTGGAAGCTATGGCATCACTTAAGAGTTTCTTTTGGGAACCCCTAGTTGAAAATGTCTTGGCTACCTGTGCAGTGTCCACAACATTTAGCTTGCCCTTTTCAACCTCTTTCTTCTCTTTGTCACTTGCTTTAAGAGCCTGGTTCCCAGAAGTTTCTTATTTTTTGATTTGCATCATTTCGTCTCCTAGTTTTTCAAACCATAGGTACATTGTCCTCATCAACATCCTCTTCCCTTTCAGCAATATTCACCAGTTGTATAGAACTTAGGGGAGTCTGATCGAAGAGGGGTGATGCTAGTGCCAACGCCAACTTGGGGGACTTTACTTCCTCATGTGCAAAAGGATTTTTTCCTTTCATTTCAGTTAGACTTTGCACCACCCATTTATCACTCATAGCTAGAATATTGGACTCAATCCCTTTCTTAACTAGTATATCTCCTTCAAATAGTCTTTCTGACATAGTAGAGGACACTAGACTTGGTTGAGAGGTAGTTGGCTGACTTCACTTAAAGTTTCTTAAGGCACATGAGACTCTGAAATATCCTCTATAAGAGTAAGGGCCCTTTACGAGAGTTTCGGAGAACTGACATGGCCAGACGAGGATATGGGTTTATTATCCTTGGTAGAAAAGAATGGAGGAGTAGAAGGGAGATTGGTGGTAAAAAGTTCGAGACGAGTAGAAAGGAAGGTTTGGTTTCATACTTCATTTCCTTTGACTTTAGAGGCTTATGAATGAGAGTTGAGGGTGGTGTGTCAATTTTGTGAGAGGAAGGTGTTTTGGCATCAGAGGACACAGGTTTGTCAGAGGGTATTGTAGGTTGAGACATAGTGAAGAACACGAAAGAAAAAATTATGAGAAGTAAAAATTAAAGAAATAAAGAAAATGGTATATTTAACAAAATGAAATGGTGTGTCTGGGCTAAGAGAGGTGTCTTTTCAAATTTCAGAGTGATGAGACAACAGTTTAGTAAATGAAAAAATGACATGTAGCCTTCCTGACACGCTTTAATGGCTATTCCAAAAGTTGTAAAATGAATTCTAACCTTTGAAGAGGGACTTGGTCCCTCTTAAACTATAAAATATCCGAGTTTGTTCTCCCAATTCCAACTTTAGCATCCATGATTTAGTTAAGCACGTATACTTGCAAGGTACAAAGATTGAATTCAATTAAGATTGTACAGCAATATTTAGATACTTGTCCTAGAATTCTAGTCAAAATTGAGATGAGCGGATCAATAAGGTCAGTCAATCTTGTTGAACTTCATCATTCCCAGCCTCATATTATTATTTTCAAAACTAATATCGACTCAGGGACTTTGTGAAGATATTAGCAATTTGATCTTCAGTCTTGCAAAACTTCATGCAGATATTCTATTTTTTTCAACATAGTCCCTTAGAAAGTGGTATCTCATATCAATATGTTTTGTTCTCTTGTGATGCATTGGATTTTTAGCAATATTGAAAGCAATAGTATTATCACACAATAAGGGATTCTGTCAGATATTACTCCAAAGTCCTCCAATTGTTGTTTGATCTATAGTAACTAAGAACAAGCAGCAACAACAACATATTTAGCTTAAGCAGTAGACACTGCCATAGAGTTTTGCTTTTTGGTTCCCCATGACATGAGTGAAGAGCCTAGAAAATGAGCCATACTACAGGTACTCTTTCTATCAATCAGGTATCCTACAAAGTCAGCGTCAGCATACCACAAGCTCAAAAGATTCAGCAATTGGATAGAACAACAAGAAGTTGTCAGTTCTCTTCAAATATCTCAAAATTCTTTTTGTTGCTTTTAGGTGAGATTCTTTTGGGAAAGCATGAAATCTTGTATATATTCCCACATTAAATACAATGTCAGGCCTGATGGCAGTAAGATAGAGTAGAGATCCAATGATACCTCTATACAATGTCTCATTTACCTTGGACTAGTTTCATCAGTGTCAAGTTTTAAACTGGTTCTCATAGGGTATCAATGGGTTTGGCCTCCATGATATGCTACTTCTTTAACAACTCCTTAATTTACTTCTCCTGATAGATAACGGTTCCTTTTAGAGTTTGCTTGATCTGCAGTCCCAAAAAGAAGCTAAGCTCTCCCATCATACTCATCTCAAATTCACTGCTCATTACATCTTCAAACTCATTCTATAGAGGTTCATAAGTAGCACCAAAGATAATGTCAACATACACTTGGACAATTAGCAAATTTTTACTCCTTGACTTTAGAAAGAGAGTGTTATCAATCTTTCCTCTCTTGAATACACGACAAAGTAGAAACACACAGTATTTCATACCAGGCCCTTGACGCCTGTTTCAATCTATAGAGAGCCTTGTGTCACGGACTTAGAGCTTCGCTAGGACTTTCGTGCGGCACTAGTCGATTTGCTCACAATATTTTCACGATCTTGCAAGTACTAGTAACCCTTTAACTTTTGATCGCTAAGGGGGCACTAGATTAAGAAGACAAGAGAGCTTTAGAAAGAATTTATAGGGAACACTCTCCCCCACCTAATGTTGCGACGTTCTCGACACAATGCTACTATTGGGACTCCCAGTCTCTACCTTCAGACTACCACAAGTCTCCATGCCGTCCCTCTGCCGTCTTCTCTGGAATTCGCCTCTTTCAGCACCTAAGGTGCACTACTGTGGTTGGCTATCCCTATTCCCACTCAGCTTTCTTCGACGGCTTCTTTTCTATTGCCTTCTCCTCTTGGCACGTGTGGAACTCAATAATGTCTTTTCATCCTGGAACCCCTCCACAAGTCACAAGGCCGACAATCGAGTCTGTCTCTCTGACTTAGGTATCTGGACTAAGGGCACCATACAGGAACCTCCTTGCTCCAAGACCATGAGTTGTTGGAGGTAGGGGTTGATCACCACATGACACTTCCGAAAGAATTCCTGTCCGAGGATGATGTCAAAGAGATCTATCGGAGCTAAGTTGCTCTTACTATGCCACTCACCCAACACTATGTCGACTCCCTGAGCAACCCCACACAGAGGAGTCATTGACGCATTGACCGTCATAAGTTGCGCATTACTTGGGTTATATTTTAGCCCCAACTTGGTTGTCGCACACTTAGTTACGACGTTAACCTCAGCGCCTATGTAGACCATGGCACAAGCGGGTCTTCCATTGATCGTGATATCCATGCACTGTGCACGACACTCCTTTGGTTTCTCTGGTTGCCGGTGATAGCTCTGCATAGCCCAATCATGCCTACTCGGGCCGTGTTCGAATCTTCCTTCGATTCGAGTGCCTCCTCTTATGCCTTTTACTCCTTCTGGTCCCGCAGTATGGCACCAAGGCTCTTCAGCCCGGGGCACTTTTTGAAGCTATGTATCCCCTCACATATGTAGCACTTGAACTCTTTCTCGAGCTGTGTCTTGCCCTTCTCGTTAGTTTGTCACCCAGACCTCCTGTTATCAGGCCTACCGGTGTCATGATGCTTGGGAAGTGGCTACCAACCCTTTCCTTTGCCACCATCTCCCCCACCTTGTTCTACCATCTCCCCCACCTTGTTCATGACTACCTTCTGAGTCTTCTACTGAGTCTCTATCTCGCCTGTCATATCGAGAGTCTGTCAAAGCCTTTGCCTGTGTGATGGCCTCGTCGATAGTCCTAACTTGTTAGCATTCCACCTCCGTCCTGGCCCAGTTCTGTAAGCCGTCCATGAAGTAGAACATCATATTATCATCCGTGAGGTTGGGGATCTGAAATGTAAGGGTAGTAAACTCCTTCATGTAGGCCCTTATGCTACCCGTTTGTCTCAGTTCCCTGAACTTTAGCTTTGCCTCATAGATAACGTTTGTTCGCGAAGAAGGTCTTCTTGAACTCGCCTTTGAACTACTCCCACATATCGATGGTGCATAACCCCTTCCCTACTTCCGACTCCTTACATTTCCACCATAACATGGCCATCTCCATCAGATACAACATGGCCATGTTGATCTTTGTATTGTCACTCCTCACCTTCTTACACTTGAAGCAATTCTCTAAGTGCCACAAGAAATTCTCCACCTTTGCGCGTTACGGACGCCTTTGAAGACTGGTGGCTTGGGAGCCTCTATCCTGGCCTTCCTTTCCATGGCCGGTACAACATATCTCCCTTCCTTGACAACTTCCTCGAGCTCTTTTATCCTTGCGCTCATAACTTCCAACATGCCCATAAACTTGCACTCTAAGGCTTCAACCCTGCTCTCCAAGGAAGTGTGTGCTTCTTTCGCCTGGACTTCTGCGGCCCTCTGCACGTCCAAGTCCTTGTGGATGTTGTCATTCTCCTCAAGGGTAAACTCCTCCAAGGTATTGAACTTGCCATCGATCTTGTTTAAGCGATGGCCTAGTAACTCCACTGCTTGACGGGCAGTCTCCACTTTGGTGATCTATTCCACCCCTGGTGTGACATCTATCGGCAACTCGGCATGCTCATCATCACTTACTTCTGCGGCTGGGGGTGAGACAACATTGCTTGGTGATGGTTCGACTGGCACTTTCTCAACCTTCTTTGAGCTTTTCTTCCCCTTGCATTTCTTGCCAACATCCAACATAACGTTGGTAGTTCTGGTGGCGTAGACCTCTCTGTCGCTTGCCATAGTTTCTCTTAGTAAACCTTGCTTTGAGACCGCCCCATCACGGACTTAGAGCTTCGCTAAGACTTTCATATGGCACAAGTCGATTTGCTCACGATTCTTTCACGATCTTGCTAATACTAGTAAGCCTTTAACTTTTGATCTATAAGGGAACGCATAAATGAGTGGCCCTCCTATTTATACTACTACCTAGGGGCCAAAGTATAATTAATAATCACTTACAAGTTCCTCACTTATTTAGACTTTAGTCCCCTCTCTAGAATCTTTCATACTACTCTAGAGAGAACTAAAGACTACAAGATATCTCCACACAATTCTAGAGGATTCCATGACTACATTCTTCTAGATTTCTCTAGGACTTCTCAAGATTCTCCTACAATATTCTAAAGTCTTCTAGGAGCTTCAAGTTTTGTCCACAATGTTCTAGAGTCTTCCGAAACCTCTCCAAGATTCTAGTTTCTTTTCCTCGACTCTAGATTCTTCCATTATTTTTATGGAAGACTGGCAGGTCATGAGACTTGTCTAGCTTCATGACATGATCTAGATAGATAATATTTTCAAAACCAAGAGATTGTCTTATATAGACTTTTTCCTTGAGGTGCCTATTTAAAAAAACACTCTTCACATCCATTTGATACAACTTAAATTACATGTAGGCAGCAAATGCAATGAGAATTTTGATAGCCTCCATTCATACAACAGGAGCAAAAGTTTCATCATAATCTATCCTATCTTCCTAATTAAATTCTTGAACAACCAACCTGGACTTATTTCTGCTGATAACTCCATTTTCATCCAATTTGTTTCTCTAGACCACTTGGTTCCAGTAATAATTCTGTTAGGAGGCTTTGGATCAGATCCCATACTTGACTCCTCTCAAATTGAAGCAATTCCTCTTTCATAAAGTTTATCCAATCAACATCAAGTAGTGTTTCTTTATCATTCTTTGTCTCAATGGATGACAAGAAGGCTGAGAATACCATGAGATTTCTAGTGTAGATCAAGTGTGAATACTATAGAATAAAGGGAAATCAAATTATCCAAGGGATGAGATGACTTGTACTTCCATCCTGAGACTCTTTCAGGTCGTTAAACTTCTTTACTTTCCTTGACAACATTCTCTCCCTTAGTGACTTCTTCACTTTCAGACTATTAAGGGTTCATATCTTCCTCATTTTTTGATGAACCAAGTCCTCTCGGCTATTTTGTATTTTGCATCATCTTTTCTTTTACAATCATCATGTTGAGGTGGACCATCTTTTGTTAGATCATCCATCAGGCTGTCTCTTTGAATCTGAAGTAGCTCTTTTAACTCTGCATTCTCTTTTTCATTCAAATCATCATTTTCCAAATTGATCAAAGATTACATGCACACTCTCCTCAATGCAAAGTGTTCTTTTGTTGAAGGCTCTTTTTTGTAGACTTTGCTAGTCCAAGAGTGTCCAACAAAGACACCTTCATCATTTTTTGAATCAAACTTCTATAGCTCTTCCTTTCTATTATTCAACAAAAAACATTTGCACCTGTCATTAGTTGACTCACTTTAGGCCTCCGATTAAAGAGTTATTCATAAGGAGTTTTATTGATGATGACCTGATCAAGGACCTGTTAATGGCATAAAATGTTATATTAACTACTTTAACCCAAAAATTTTTAGGCAGTCCAGAGTCAATAAGCATTGTTCTTCTTATTTCCACTAGTGTTTGATTTTTTTTGCAACCATCTCATTTTGCTGTGGAGTTCTTGGAGCAAGTCATGATGGATTCCAAGTTTAGAGCAGAAACCATTGATTTCGAAATTTTTGAATTTTGTTCCATGATCTGACCTGATCTCAACACTTTGTTGTTTGTCTGATTTTAAAAAAACTTAATGAAAGCTATCATCATATCTGCTACTTCATCCTTGGTTCTTAGGAACCTGATCCAGGTGAATCTTGAAAAATCATCAACAATCATATCAATGTACTTTTTGCCATATTTGCTTTGCACTTCCACTGGGCCATAGAGATCCATATGAATGAGTTTCAATGACCTTGACGTGCTCACTTCCTTCAATGACTTAAATGAGATTTTGGTTTGGTTTCCTTTGACACAAGAATCGCACATCTTGTTATCACCAAATCTGATCTTTGGAAGTCCTCGAACCAGGTCCCCAGCAACAAGTTTGTTCAGCAAGGATATACTGACGTGTCCCAGTCTTCTATGCCATAAATCTCCAGTTTTATCTTGAGCCCTGAGCCGTGTTAGATTGTCCCCTGAGCTGAGCTGAGATCAATCACATATATATTCTTGCATCTTTTAGCTGTAAGAATCACCTTTTTGGTGGCCAAGTTAGGACAAAACACTTCTCAGATAAGAATCTGATTCATTTCCTTTATCATTAATCTGAGACACACTCAATAGACTATACTCAGCCCACTTACATAGTAAACATCTTCAATAGAATTTTCAAGAGACTTTCTTATTCTCCCAATCCCCAAATATAACCCCTTTTGCCATTTTCAAAGGAGATACTACCCCCTTGCAAACCTTTCAAAAGAGAGAGAAATTTTGGTCCTCCAATCATATGCTTGAAGCATCCACTATCCATGAACCAACACTGAATGCTTCCTCTTAATTGTTTATGTAAAAGGCTCATTTGTTAGTCTTGGAAACCTATTTCAATCGGAGCTCCCAGAAAGCAGAAAGAGACACAATCAAGTGTTCCCTAGTCTAAGAAGGGAATTTTCTGTGAGACCTACCAAATCTTAGACCTGGTCCATTGCTTGAACCCTTCTTAACTGGTGCAGTCACATGAGAGTGATGTTGTTGATTCCTAACAACCTTTTTTTAATACTTCACAATTACCTTTTAGATGTCCATTTCTACATAATCCAAACATAGTAAGTTGTCTAACACAGATATATACTTATTGAAAAGAGAATCTATCTTGTTCACATAACTTAGACCCCTTCCCTCATGACTCCTTTGAGGTGTCATATCAGATAAGAGCCTTGAGGAAGTTGCCCATTTAAGAGAGTTGTTCAATTCATCATTCAGTTTCATCAAGTCCCTTTCTAGTTGAGCATTTCTTTCTAGTGACATTAACAATTTTAGCTCAGAGTCTTTTAGTTTCTCTTCAAGAGCCAGCTCAACGTTACTAGCCTTACCATTAAGCTTCATGTCAAGTTTTAAACCTTCTTCTAACATTTTCAAGAGTTCAGTTTTTTAGCCTCTAGTGCAAGAGTCTTTTATTCTAGGTCAGACATTTGAAAAGCTAAAACTATTTTCTCATCTTGAAAGATGTCAACACTATTGTTTAAGAAATCCTTTTTATCAGTTAAATCACACGCGGAATCAATTAACACACAAGTTTGTTTTTTTAGCTTCTTCACCGAGTAAAGATTTAGATTCTCCTTGAGATCAAGTAGAGTTACCTCCTACTCAGCTTCACCATCAGACTTTGCCATTAGGTTATCAAAGATTTCATCATCATCTTTCAGGGCTAGCATAGATGCATCTTCATGTTGTTCTGGCTCTTCAGATTCACTTGAAGTATTCCCCCAAACGGCTAAGGCTTTTTCCACCACCAGATCTGTTGTTGCCTTCCTTGTGAACTTTTTGGGAACCTGTTCCCTTCGTCTATTATTCTCGAACTTGGTGATTTCGTTGTATTCAGGTTTGTTCTAAATTTTGACTATTAAAAAACAATTATAATTTAAAATAATATCTAAATTTTATTTTAAAGTTTTAAAAATAATATAATTTTATTTAACTTTGAAAATCAATCAAACAAGTTTTCAAAAAATATAACTCGACAATTAAAACGTAACAGATGAAGCACCTTTGATGTTGATGATGCTAACAAATTTCACATATTGCATGACGTTGACGAATAATCTATTTTGGTACATATTTCTTAGGACATACCTTTTTATACATTGGGTTGAATTATTCCTCTTTAGACACGGGACTCGAGTTACATAATTTTAGTAACATACTTAATTTGTTTCTTTTTAGTTATCACACTTTATTTTTCTAGAATTAAATGATTTGAATTTTGATTGATATTTTAAAATATATTTTTTCATCATTTATATATAAAAAAAGGTTATAATTTATAATTTAAGTATCAAAATTTTTATTTTTAAATCTAAAATTAATATAATCTAAGTTAGCTTTACAAATTAATCAAATTAACTTTAAAAAAAATAAAATGTGACTACTGAAAAAAATGAAAAAAAAATATTATTTTTGTGGATGACATTAACGAATTTCATAAATCGCGTGATATCAATTAATAATCTATTTTTGTACATATTTCCAAGGACATATCTTTTTTGTACACTAAATTCAAAATTATGCCTTTTTAAACACGAGACTCTAGTTATATCTTTTTAGGAACAGCTCCTCTGTTTCTTATTAGTTGTCACAATTTGCTTTTTTAGAATGAAAAAAATATGAATTTTGTCTCACATTTTTATGAACATACCTTTTTGGCACATTAGATTAAAAATTATGCCTTTTTCCAAAAATTAAAAAAAAAGGGGTCTTTTTAACACACTAAATTCCTAATTTTTTTTTTATTTTTTTTTTTTGCATAAACTCTAAAGGAAACTTCCCTGAAGTCCTAGAATACCATCAGTTACGAAATTGTGCAGCAGCAGCGGCAAGAGGAGGAGAAGATATCAATGGAGAAATTGATAGGAGCAGTTGTGAAATTGTGCAACACTGAACCAAACGCACCTTTAACAGACACCCAAAATGCCATTCTTCGAAAACACGTTGCCGATGTATTCTCTCAGCTTCGTGTTACTCCTGATCATCCTCCCTATGCTTGGGTAACTCTATCTCTTCATATAAAGTTTGTTGGAACTGATTTCTATGAGTTTTTCTGTACCCCATTAATCTTTTCTTGAAAAAAAATTAAATTGGGTTGATTGTGGTTTGTCAATGTGGGTTAAAAAATGAGTTCTTGGGTTATAGGTTTCAGTTTGAGTGTTTGGGTAACTCTGATTCTTCATGTATGAAGTTTTGCTTCACCCCATTAATCTTTTTTTGAAAAAGAAAAATTGGGTTGATTGTAATTTATCAATGTGGGTTCAAAAAATGAAGTCTTGGGTGGTAGCTTTCACTTTGGGTGTTTGGGTAACTCTGATTCTTCGTGTAAAGTTTGTATCTTTCGTTAGGATTAGTCATTGTAACTGATTTGTATGAAGTTGTACCTTCACCCGTTGATCTTTTTTCGAAAAGAGAGATTGGGTTGATTGTATTCACTTTGGGTGTATTGTAGTTTTTGGTTTGACAGCCTTCCTATATGTTTGTATATGAGTTCAGAGAATTTCTTCTGTGATTATGTGTTGGTGCTTTTTGATTAAAATTATTGAGTAATGGTTATTCATTTGAAATTTCCATCAATCTCGGGTGGAGCCAAAAATCACTATTTTTTGGCTTTGGGGTATGATGGAATAAAGCAAAATGGCTCTTTTAAATTGTCTGCGCTTCTTTCAATTGTGAAGTAGCAGTTAGTCAATGCAACTTTCGACGCTCATCATGGGTCATCCGGAAACAGTCGCGCTATGTTTTTAAACATATGAGTCAGGCTGCGTACATCCGACCCCCCCTACCCCGCAATGAGCGGGAGCCTTTGAGGCATTGGGGTAATGTTGTTGTTGTTGTTGTTGTTGGTTATTCATTTGAAAAAGGGAATACTTGTTCGAATTTCTGTAGACATATGTTATTCTTGTCGCTTCTGTTGATCTCGTGTTATTGGTATTGTATGTATCTAGTAAAAGGTAAGATTTCTTTTGTTATTTCAATGTTTTAATACCTTCCTAGATGCTCGCTGAAAAGATTCACTTTTGAAAGTCCTTTTCTTAATAAGAGTTTGATTAATTGAAGTAGCAATTTCAAGTTCGGACCATTACACTTGATTAGCTATTTCTCTTTTTCACATCATCGCTAACATTGAATAGTTTTGAGATCTCATTATTTGGATTTTTTCAAGTTTTCACATAGCTGAAGTGAGTTTATGGTCTAATCCAATATTTTCTTTTGTTATAGATGATTGAAAAGGCGTTGCAGGAATTGAATGAAAAAGGGGGTTCCAGTGAAGAGTCAATATCTGATTTTATCAAGAAAGAACACAAAAGTTTGCCATGGGCTCACACGACCATGCTCAAACATCATCTCCAAAAAATGACTGACCAAGGAGAAATCGTTATGATTGATGGACGGTTTTTGCTTCCTGGTGACAGCAAAAGCGTGAATCCAAAGAGAAAAAGAAAGAGGAAGTGTACAAAGAGGAAGAAAAGGGGGAATTCAGAAATTAAACAAAAGTCGGTGCAGATGGAAAAGGAGGAGAACAAGCAGGTGCGGCATGATGATGTAGAAGCTGTTAGAGAACAGAAGGATTTGGATGAACAAAAAGGTAAAGTAAATGAAGAATATCGGGAGTTGAATGAGCATCATAATGAACCGAGCACAGACAAAGAAGATGGGCAATTAAGTGGCCAGCAAAATGACGTAACTGGAAATAAAGTTTTTCATAGAAGAGTTCTAAGGAGTACAGTACATAAACAGAAAGGGAAAGAACTATTTGATGCTACTGAAGGATCACTGCAATCGTCTGTTGCTATTGGGAGTGGTATAGGGTCTACGCCTGTTGAACCTCCCAGGTTTATTATGATGACAGAAGAGACTGCGCATTTACAGGATTTGGAATTGCAGCAATCGAAGCTTAGTATCACCACAGTTGAGGAAACAGCTGGGGATAACCTGCCTCAACTTTTAAGTCCTGAAGTACCTCCAGGTTTTGAGTTTCTGGCATTGGAGGACGCCACAGCAAATAAAGCACATACCTTTTCGTCAATTGATCTGGATTTACCAAAAGAAGACCGTGTTATGCATCAGAGTTCTGACAGGCCTAGTAAAGAGGAAGCTGCTGCTGAGGATCTGTTGAAGACTGAGAAGCAGCAAAAGAAGCACCATGGCAGTCAGCTGACAAATAGGCCAATTACTAGGGCTCAAGCGAAAGGAACAGTAACTCCAAACGAACAACTTATTTCAGGTAGAAACAGAACACAAGTAAAGTTAGCAATGGAGAGCTCATCAGAACCTAAGCAGCCGTCCATTGAGAATTCAACTGAAACAGAACGTGCACAAAGACAACTGAAACGCTGGAGCAAAAATCCAGGTGAACCTAAATCAGTAAGTACCTCTAAAGTGGAACCATTGGCATTGTGTGACTCAGCAGATAAACAGTTAGTACTTGTGGAAGAGCCTTTAAGCATACAAATTTTAGAGCCGTTGCCATTGGTAATAAGAGAGGAGGCAATGAATTTGACTGATCCTCAATATGAGGTGCGTTTGAAGCAACCAAAAGCTAAGCGTCGTAAGAAGGCTCTTAAGGATAAAGATGATGGGACTGATTCAGATACCACACTTTTGAAGGATATGAGGTCAAAAAGAAAGAAGCTTGCGAAGAAAAAAAATGATCGAGGTGGAGGAAGGCGTAGGAACGCACAGTAAAGTGAGTCCTTGCAGTTCCTTGATTCTTTCTCTTAAGTGGACAAAAGGTATTAATAAACCCCAGAAGTTCAAATCTTAGTTAATAAATATTTGTTATTTCTCTAATGTTTTCAAACTTGGCCGCCTACAGTAGAGGTAAAATATAGTAATTTGAACTAATAGCTTGACTGGCATACTTATTTGAAAGAAACTATCAAATTATTTACTAATTGGTAGTTCTATTTTCTTTATGTTTCGCTCTATATATTTGATGTCGACAGAGTAATCCCAGCGATGAAGTATTAATATGTGAAAAGGAAGTTAGTGTTTGATTCTTCAGTTAAGAAGCCTTTGTATACTTTGTTCATCACTAAGCCTTTGTATACTTTGTTACTAAATGCTTTCTTTTATCGAGATAATTCTTCATCGCCTTTAATTCTTCATCTTGCTATTGCATACATTTCCTCAAGATAGTCGAGTTATCTCTCCACTTTGTTTGGGATTGACGTGTAGTTGGTTGATTGATATATTTACTTGCCTAATCTAATACTCGAGTTTCACGTCTATTCAAGGAATTCAACTAACTATAATATAATCTGTCTGAGCTTTGCAGGTCTATACTTTACAAGTATGTGTATGAAGCTCGTGAGAATGGAGATATTATTGGTGGAAACGCGAATCCAGATTAGTCGGGTTAGTGAGTACTAGACTCCAGATGGTTATACCAAAAAGCATAGTGTATATGAAGCTCTCTCTCTTCTGAACTCAAATGGAACTCCACTCTTTTTTCTTTCATATATTATATTGTTTAAACTTGGATTTCTTATAATATGGTCTGCTTGATTCGTGTGTGGACCATCTTTCCATTTTTTGTTTTTATATTTTTCAATATTTAGAAGTGGAGCCTTGGAGTAACTGGTAAAGTCACGGGTTCAAGCCTTGGAATCAGTCTCTAGCAGAAATGCAAGATAAGACTGTGTACAATAGACCCTTTGGGTCGAGCCTTTTTCAAACCCTGCGCATAGCTGGAGTTTTAATGCACCGGGCTTTCCCTTCATATTTTTAAATATTTAATGTATACAATAGGAAGTAGCTAAGAAATATACAATATCAATACTTTTTCCCAACTAAACAAAAGCAAAATATAAAATAGAATAAAGAAATTTACAAATGATTGAGACATTTCAACCAAGTATAGCAAATGGGAGATATCATGACGTACTATTCAACTACTTTTTCTTATTCTAAATTAAACGCGGTTTAGTGGAATAATCATAGAAATATCCATGAAAATGGCGTGTGGTCATGGATGTTGCATTTTTTTGGGCTTAAATTATCGACGATGTATTAAAATTATTTGCAATTCCTCTAGTGAATTCAATCTCGTCTCGTATAACTTCTTATCTGGTCAAAAGTCAATTCCATCATACACAAAATATTAAAATATGCATTGAAAATAACATTATTATTTTTTTCAACTTATGCACCTAATTTTTTTTTTATTATTATTTTTTAAAAAGGCACGTCTTTCCCATACCAATGGTTCCCTGCCTTCCAACAGTACAACTATGCCCATCATCTCCTTTCAACTTTAGTCTATTGATAAAAAATAATATGAATTGATTATTGTTTTAGTAAAAGAAACATTCTTATTATCATGAGATATATCGACAAATAAATATCATTCGATTGGATTTAAAATTGCAATCGGTATACTTGACAATATATTATTGTTCCTTGTAATTGTAGTAAATAGTTATTAATGAAATGAAGATGAAAACAATGAATGAAAAAAAAAACACAATTTCATATAAAAAAATTTAACCACAAGACTTTTGATTAAGAATAATTTATTTTTTTTTAATCATAACCCTTATTTCTTTTTTGATTTCACATAAAGCTAGATCATGAAGATAGAGATAATGATTCAAAAGACATTCAAAGTATAATTTTATTTTATTTTTTACAAATTTCTTATTTAAATTATCGTTAATTATTGATCAAAACATATCTTACCTACTATGTGATGGTGCTTGATGTACTCTCTATTTTGTTTAAAAATGATGTCCAATGGTATTCCGACGAATAATGAAAATTCAGCAAAAAAAGATAGTCAATAACATAGATGAATTAACACTTTTTTGTGAGTTTCTCCCTCAACTATTAACTATATATATTTTTTCTACCTAAATTATCATTAAGTATTTATTGCAACATGTGCCAAAATTAATGGATCAACAATCATGTAGATAAAATTTTATGAATAAATTAAATAGTCATACATCAGGTGATTCCCGTTAAACATTTGATCTAGTCAATTTTGAGATATATTTTGATAAGTAATTGACTAGATGCAAAAACTTGATAAATATGAAACTGAAAATAATAATAATAATAATAATAATAATAATAATAATAATAATAATAATTCAAATTTATTTTTTTACCATTATCTTTTATAAAAATGTATTAATGCACTATGAAATTATTTATTTACTTATTAGATTACTTCTTTTTTGGTACTTCAACCTATGGGCTCACCTTGATCATTTTTTAAATTATTTTTTTGTGTAAGAAGCTCACCTTGTAAGAGCTCATCTTCATAATTTTTTTAATTTTTATTTGTTGGTTAAAAAGCTCACCTTGGCATTTGGTCAAAGCTTGTTCTCAATTTTTTAATTCATTTTATTTTTTAAATAATAAGAAATTAGCATGATTAAGTTCAACTTTTTGACTGAACATTTCGGGTTTGGTTCAATTAAGTCATGTAATTATTAATTTTAAAATAAAATTACATATTTGATCATGATATAATTATCTTACAATGAATTTAAGTCAAAAAAATCTTTCTTTTAATGAAACATATTTTTTGTGTGTGTCATAAATCATAATTAACAAATAAAGGATAAGAATAACCAAGTGTACATGAATCATAGAACCCCACAAACTTTAATAATCAATTAGCAAAAGTAGACAAGTTGGATGAGCTAATTATGTACTCACTAGCCTTTTAATTTTTAGTTTAGATTCACACTATATAAAAAAGGAGCACTCATTACACTAAAATTTTATTTTATTTCTTTGCATCTTAATTTTAATATACTTTAATTAAAAATATTTTTGTAAAAAAATTGTAGTTAAAATAAATAATAAATATAATAACGTTGTTATGAATAATTTTTTATCAATAAACATTGTAAAACTTAAAGTTCAGTTTTTTGTAAATATAAAAATATTATTTAAAATACTTTTAAAACATTATAAAAAGTGGAAGAAAGAAAGTGGAGTGCTTTTTAAGAAACTGCAAAGTTTACTTTTTTGGTAAATATTAAAAATATTATTATTTTTAAAATACTTTTAAAATTACTACTTATATATAAGAAAATAAGGCAGCAGCTTCCAGTCGTAGCTACCTGCTTGAGCAGTTTTCGATTATCCTGTCTGCGTCTTCCCTTTTATTATATAGGGGCAATGAAAAATATTTCGTGAACTTATTAATTTAATATTTTCAAGGCAGATATGTATTGACGTGTCTGCTTCAATTACTTCATAATATTTCTTTAGCTGCTTTAATTATAATTTACGATAATTTTAGAAATATAGATAAAAAATTTATTGATGTTACATAAAGAATTTATATTGCGGCCTCTGGCGAGCCAACAAAAAATAATTTGTGGGTTTTTAATTTAATCTTTTCAGGACAACTGTGTATTGACATGTCTGCTTCAACAACTTCATAATATTTCGTTAGCTATTTCAATTATAATTTTATGATATTTTCTAAAATGTATAGGAAAAATCTATCGATGTCACATAAATCAAGACTAAAAAAATAATTTATATTGCGGCTTCCGGTGAGTCAATTAAAAAATAATTTGTGAATTTTTAAATTTAATCTTTTGAGCAGCTTTCGACTGTCCTATCTGCTTCTTTCCCTTTATATATGGGGACAATAAAAAATATTTTGTGGGCTTATTAATTTAATTTTTTCAAAGCAGATGCGTATTGACGTGTCTGCTTCAATTACTTCATAATATTTCTTTAGCTGCTTTAACTATAATTTACAATAATTTTTTAAATATAGAAAAAAATCTATTGATGTTACATAAATCGAAACTAAAAAAGAATTTATATTGCGGCCTCTGGTGAGCCAACAAAAAAATAATTTATGGATTTTTTAATTTAATCTTTTTAGGCATCTGTGTATTGGTATGTCTGCTTCAACGACTTCTATCATGCCCTGGGAGGGTACCCTTGACTGGCACTCGAAGACTATTGCTAGTCCCCAAGTGGAGCATCTAGTCTCATTGTCATTGTTCAATCCATTCATCAGCGGAAGAAAATAACATAATGAAATAAATGATATCATATCTGTGAGCTCATACTATCAATATCAGTCTACCATAAGGAAATAGAATAAATAACAAAAGTCTCAATATAAAGAAAGGAAAGGGGAAAAAGAGCATCCGACATCAACATCAATATCTATGTCTATGAAGTCTCTATACTATAGTCTGAGATAGTACCATGACAGGTCACGGCTACCAAACATCAAGTAACAGACTATCAAATTAAGAAAATAAACATTCTCCAAATGCAGGGGAGGACTCACCACTGTCTGGAATGGAAAGCTCTGAACCTCAACGATCGGGCTGTTGAAGTTCTCGGGCCATAATATCTGCATTATAAAACGATGCAGCACTAGAGGGGCATTAGTACGTGGAATATACTGTATGTAAAACGGGATAAAGAAAAAGGAAACAATATAACCATCACCCATCAATTACTCAACCTCACCTCAGGTATAAAGGACAAGACTCTATCACCTCACTAGCTATCAAACATCAGTCATTCACATCACATCGGAGTTCTATCATCATGAAATATATCTGAGAGTTTTTATAACCGACAACCACTACCTATAAGCCGGTAGTGATATAATAAAGAGCTGTCGTTACTATATCCATCTAGTACCTTGCCGGGGTAAAGAATGAATCTGTTAGTGGATTCAAAAGTCTGTCAAGTCCTCTTTTGGATAAAGGAAACATCCGCTTTCACAATTCAATCCTATCACGCTGGCCACGTAGTTAATAGGTTCTAGTGGGACTCACATCTTACTCTATTTCGGTGCTAATACTCCTCCTAGGACTCAACATGCCCATAAATCTATCAATCCGTCAAGAACTCTCATCACCCAACCTCTACGGGCAAGACTATCTACCCAATTTAAGGGAAATATACTCATTCAACTCTATCAATAATAATTTCACCTATCATAGTCACCAACACACTCACCTCAGGACTCAGACTCAGTCAGACATTCCGTTTAGACATTCAAGGCTCTAGACATCCCCCTAAATTTATTATTCAAGTCTTTATAGAGAAAATTTCAAGGATTAAATCACAATCACATAGTAATGTCAATATACAGTAAACTTTAAATATGATGATCATCAATTTATAATACAAAATTATAGTTTAAAGAATGAAAACAAGAACTCAAGATAATATCCAAGAATTTAAAATAATTGTTCAAGAACTTTCAAGAAATCATAAATCAAGACTTCTAGACATGAATTATAACTCTATATTGGCACATGGAAGATCAATTTCATGCTTTTGGGTAGCCTTTACATATCTGGGAATGACGAATCTTCACGGAACTTCGAATCTCCTCTGGAAAACTCTCACTTGTCTCTTCTTCTTCTCTCTTAGAATTAGCGTAAGAACCTTAGAATATTTATGGGTTTAAAACCCTTTTGTACGAAAATATATTTTAAAACTGTATTGGGGATATAAAAATATATTGGGAAGGATGAAATTGCCCTTCTTGAATTAAAAGAAAAAAAAATAATTTTCCCATGCACTAGTGTGTGACTATTTTACACTTTTTTCGCGAAATTCTCAGTTTTCATAAATTTTTCGGAAAAACCAAGTGTGGTTCCGCGTCCTCTCCGGGGCGCGAAAACCCCACTGTTTTGGATTTCTTTAAAAAAATAATTCGTGTTTTTTTGCATTAGAGTCGAGTCAAGACCATTTTCCTACTTAGTTTTTCGCACTGATCGCAAATCCGGTCTCGAATTTTCCATCAAAGCTTGGGAAGACGCATTGTGCGCACGATGTATTTTAGGGGCCTTTTAGAACTTTTACGGGGTGTTACAACTTCGTAATATTTCATTAGCTATTTCAATTATAATTTTTTTCTAAAATGTATAGGAAAAATCTATCGATGTCACATAAATCTAGATTAAAAATAATTTATATTGCGGCTTTTGGTGAGCCAATAAAAAATTATTTGTGGACTTTTTAATTAATCTTTTCAAAGTAGCTATGTACTAATGTGTCTGCTTCAACGACTTTATAATATTTCTTTAGCTGCTTCAATTATAATTTTATAATATCTTCAAAAATATATAAGAAAAATTTATCAATATTCTATATTAAAATTAAAAAATAATTCATATTATATCCGTGCTAACATGGACCTTCACCACTAGTATTATAAAAAGTGGAACAAAGAAAGTGGAGTGCCTTTTAAGATTTGTAGACACTAATTAAGAAAATATTTGATAATCTTAATAATATTTATCTAAATTAACTTTTATTTTCTACAAAAGTCTCATTTAATTAATGATCTATTAGCTGGAATAGTAAAAGGGCAAGTAGTAATACTTTTTGATTTTTAAATCGTCAAATATTTTAAAATTAAAGCAATTTGACCCAATGATTAAAAATTTTGGAAAACGGATGTGATGTAAACTAATTTCATAGTAAAATATTTTATTATGAAAAATAAACAACAATCTCGCTATAAATTAAATATTGGTATGACCTATCATCAAACATGATTGTTATGTCACATCCACAATTAATTGATAATGATTTTACTTTTAAAAAATCTAAGCATGTCATAAGTTAGGGCCTCACAATTTTTAATGGCTAATTTGTCAAATGAAGACAAGTTGGATGAGCTAACAATACAACAACATATTCGGTAAATTCTAGGAGAGACGATAGAAAAAAAAATAAAGTATATATATTTTTTAAGATAATTTAGTTGGTTTGAAGAATAATCATCCACATAAATAATTTAGTTAAATTTTTCTCAATCAAATTTATTGTATATAACTTGACTAATACGATTTATATTTTTTTATAATTTGTAGGTTATTATATAATAAAAAATTAATTTTATTATATGATAAAGGCACAATCAGCAATAGTTGTATGATTTTTCATTTTTTTTAACATTTAAATAGTAGATCCATCTTTTACCTTTTTACCATTTCTCTTCTACTTATCCTCTTTTTTTTTCTTAATTCTTTTTATTCCTAAGAAATATCTTTTTACTTTATTGTTTTAATCCTCAGATGGATTGTAAATAAAAAATAATTTCAACATGATAAAAAGTGATAATACATAACAAAAAAAATTAATTGAAACACATTACTTCATTCCTAACAATCTCAGATGACAATATAAATTAGAACACATAACTTCAATCTTTAAAAATTAATTGAAAAATATAAAAAGAAGGTATTAACAACAACAATAAAAAAAAATCACGTGGACAAAAATTTTAAACTAAATACATTTAAATGTGTGTATACTCATATTTGGTCCAGTCAGTATTGAAATTTTTATCAAATTAATAAGTGAATACTTTAAATATATTTCTGACTCTTTTGATAATTTAAATATGAAACACAAAAGAAAAAATATTTGTATTTTTACAATTTAATTTTCTTTAGTTATTTAAAAAGAAATCAAATCAAAATGAGTGAATAAAAATGAATAGACTTCTTTAATTTATAATTTAATTAAAATCTAATAGGAGCACTTTTAAAAATTCCTATTTTATGTGGAAATAAATAGCTAGCATGTCATTATGAGTCAGAAATTATGATAGGGATTACTTTTTTTTAAAAAAAATTAATTAAATAAAAAATTTATTTTATGTGGACATAAATTATTAGCATGTCATTATGAGCAATGGTGGAATTGATATTTTTTCAAGAATGTTCATATTTTAAAATATAATGGAGTGATTTTTATATTAAGAGTGTTCAATAATTGATATATATATTAAAAATATTTATATTTAATTTATATATTCAAAAAATATAAAGGGTATTTATTTGATTACCCTTAGATGAATGTGGCTCCGTTCCTGATTATGAATAAAAAATTATATAGGAGTACTTCTTATTTTTTTAACTAAATAAATAAAAAATTTATTTTATGTGGAAATAAGTATTTATCATGTCATTATAACTCAGATATTTAAACAATGGTCATCATCCCCAATTTCCATGGCTGCCATTGCTCAGATCTGCCCTATTTATTAGCTTAGCTTAAAACCTAGTTGAGCTTCACAACTCTGAAGACGCCTTAATATTCTTTCTACTTTTCTCTCATTTTTACTCCTTCCGGATCTCAAACCCGATTCAATTCTCTCTCTGAGCTAGAGGACAGAATTTGCCAGAAATAGAGATAAAGAAGATAAGGTTGGCCATTCAAGGTTTGTCGCTTTCTCACTCTAATTTATAACCCTAAAAAATGCATCGGATCCCTACTCTTTCATTATTCATCATTCAATTCCCCTTTCCATTTATTCTATTTTTAATCCATGTGTTTTTTTATACTAGCGCGTGATCGAAATAAGAAAAATTAAATCTAATTATGAATATAGATATTTCCTCACTAATTAAAACCTATGTAAATTGAAATTTTATATAGTTAAAGGATGAAAAGATCAAATAATATTTATAACATCGTCATACTTTTAATATAGTATACATATAATATAAATAGATAAATATAGGTTAACGGTGGAACAAAGATTTTTTGTTTTCAAATATAAAAAAATATATAATTTTACTTATATATAAATAATATAATTTTTTTTTTGTAACTCCTTTGTCCCCCATTTGTCTCCACCGCTTATGTATGTACGCCCATTTCTTTGTTTCTTTTCTTTAAAGTAGCTGATAGTGGAAGATTGAGAAAAAACAGACAGCTGACATATTCAATTTTGGCTGTTTATTCGACTTTACTTTTAATATTTTTTAAATTATTTTAACAGGTAAGAGGGATAAATATAAAGGGTTTCAACTGGGGTTGGTTTTACCTTGTCAATTTCTGGAGTTATAAGCAAAGTTGAGAAAGTTGTCAAATTCCTTAAAGCTGGGAACTTGCAAAGGAGAATCAATTATTGTTGTCTTTGAGAGCTGTTTTATCTCTCTTCAGAGACTTATTATTGTTGAGGTATTCTTTTGATTCAAGATCTAATCTTTTTTCTGCTTTTTAGTTTTGTTGAGTTTTAGATGTTAGATCCTTAATGCAGTTGGATGATGAGGTGTTCTTTGATTCAAGATCTAATTTTTCTGTTCTAGTTGACTATGTTGAGATCTGTTTGGAATGTGGTTTATTTTCTTTTAGATAACCATGGTGTTGGATCCATGGAATACCTGCAACTCATGTTGTTCGGACTCTTCAAAAGTGTCAGCGGGTGTGTGTCGAATTCGCCAAAATAAGTGTATTTTCGAGAATCCGACATAGGTGCGGCGTTGAAAGACTCTGAAAGTGAAGAGTCCGCGCAACTTAGCCTGCAAACTCTCATCAGTAATAGGTAGTTTTGTCCAACAAAGCTAGGATGGGTGGGAAGAAATATTTGGAATGTAGTTGAATGGGATAGAATATAAAGGTTCATGGTTGAACACAAGAAGAATAATCTGAGGTTGATTTTTGTGTGTATATATGTACAAGTCTGGTAGATCACATAACTTAAATCTGGTGTGGGAGATGTCTTAAGTGCATTAGAGATCTCCCATCTTTCATAAAAATCTGGAATTTTGAGTTATTAGCACTTCAGTCAGTGAGTGATTAGCACCTACATGTTATTTACTAATAATTATTGATGCATTGCAGGTGCTTAAAGTGATTCAAACGGTGTTCGTCTTGTTTAGAAGTCTTAAGTACCAAATATGGTAAATTTTCTTCTTCTTCATCATCATCTTCTTCTTCGTTATCATCATCATCTAAGTATAACTTTCTTTTTTCTGTTTGGGGGGTGGGTGGAGGATACAACTGTGAGATGGGGAAGGAAGAGATGATTGAATTGATTTGTAGAGTATCAGGGTAGCACTTTGAAGTGTTTTCATTCTAGTGTCTAGTTATATCAAGATCTATTCAGCTAATATATTGTTTATACTTGCAAAACTGACTGGTGACCTGCATTTTTGTTGAGACAATCAGAAACCATTATGATTTTCATAGGATAAAAGCGAAATTTTCTTTTTTCGACAGCTTTTCGATGTAAAAAAGAAAAGTACAATTTACCGTACTCTTGTTTAATTCATAAATTCCATTCAAAAGTTTGAAATATAGATATTCTTCCCTACTTGGATCTGTTGACTGCCATTTAGGCGAAAAGAATGATCTCAGCCAACTTCTTACTCAATTATTATCCTGTCAGAGCTTTTAATTAGTCAAATTCCTCCCATTTTCCGATTTTAGCATCTCTCTATCTGTTATCCAAAATAATGTTAGGATTTACGTCTTATTGTTTTAATTAACTTATGTAAGTATAAGCATATCATTCAATGTAAAATCTTCAAAATTAACGTATTTTTGAAAGGTAGAGTAGATAGGATTCATGTGACAAGTTGAGCACTCATGCTGTACGTTTATTATTGGCTTTTGGATATTTGAGAATAGTTTTCATTTCAACCTTAGTAAGGAATTGGTAACAATATTTGATATATGATTTCTGACCTAAACACTATAAGAAAATTTAACACATTGTAGGGAAATCAAATGCTTAAGAAATGAAACAGGACATGTTAAATATCAATCCTGTTTTAGACTTAAAAGCTTATCAGCATTTTTTGTTTGAATATTCCCTCAATCACCTTCTACTGTTTACTTTCACAGTATTCCACTGTGCTCACCTTTTTCTATTACCTTAAAAGTTTCTATTCATATCAGAAGTTAGTCTACTGTCCTCTATATTTTGGTCAGGTATTGCAATCTGGTAGACTAGTACATCAACTGCAGTCAAAGAGTTGGATCAGTTTTCTGGCATACATCTGGTTCTGTTCCTGAATGGTCCTCGCATCCCTGTCATATTTATTGCTTTTATCTGTTTCATGTCCTTTATGTGAACCGTGGAAGAATTTTCAGTGAAATTCGTTTTCTTGCACTGGCCCATCTATGTTGTGTAACATATGAGGTAGAATTTGACATTTAGACCATTGTTACTGGATGAAAAGAGGGAAAACATTTTACTCCAAATTTATATTTTACAATTATACAGAAAATGTGGGGTTTTGATCCTTCTGCATCTCTTTTTTGTGTAAAGAGGAATGCTAATAGTATCTCATATTACTACAGGTGATGGATTTCAAAGAATTCTTCACTGAATATGGTGAAGCCCATCAGTATGAAATCCAAGAGGTCGTTGGCAAGGGAAGCTACGGTGTTGTTGCAGCAGCAATTGATACTCATACTGGAGAAAAGGTGGCAATAAAGAAGATCAATGATGTTTTTGAGCATGTCTGTGAAGCCACCCGCATCCTTAGAGAAATAAAGCTCCTTCGGTTGCTTCGGCACCCAGATATTGTAGAAATAAAACATATATTGTTGCCTCCGTGTCCGAGGGAATTCAAGGATATATATGTTGTTTTCGAGTTGATGGAATGTGATCTTCAGAATGTAATTAAAGCAAATGACAGTCTCACTGGTGAACATTATCAATTCTTTATGTATCAGCTTCTTCGAGGTTTAAAGTATATGCATACAGGTTGCTATTTCGTTTTCTATTTTCTGGTAATTGAAGAACCTTCTGTTTGACATACGTTCCGATGACTCATTCCCATATTTGTTGATTTAACAGCAAACGTGTTCCATCGGGATTTGAAGCCAAAGAACATTCTAGCAAATGCAGATTGCAAGCTGAAAATTTGTGATTTTGGGCTTGCGCGGGTATCACTTGGCGATACCCCATCTGCTGTTTTCTGGACTGTATGCTTCATCTCTCTACTTTTGAAGTTTTCTTAGTCTATCCTTACTATAATAGCCACTAAAATATCTGAAGGTTGACATTGAAGTATTAAGTTAGTGCACACACAGTAGAGGTGGCTGATTCTTTGTGCTCTCAAAGACGGAATGCTCCTCTCTCCTCTAATGTTCTTTTATCACTAATAATATTGAAAAGATGTATCCAACACCATTCTTAAGAAGTTAATTTGTTACAACTGTAATTGCAAGTAAAATGCTCCATCCTTTTTCTCTAAAGGACTACGTGGCAACTCGTTGGTACCGTGCTCCAGAACTTTGTGGATCCTTTTATTCCAAAGTAAGTATGATGGTATACAGGTAAACATGGATTTTATGCACATTTATTCTTCATTCTGTACTTATCTGATTGTTGGTACTTTTCAGGATCATGTTCTCATGTTAAAAATTGGAAAAGAAACTGAAATTTCATATTGTGATACTTGCATGAGATTTTGCTTTTCAATATTTTATCATCTAGTGAACTAGTGAAATTGTTCCCTAGCTTTCCCATTTCTTGTTTGCAATCTTCATTTTGCTAATGTGAAAATTTATGTTGAGTCATTTGAGTGTGTAATGATCAGTTAGTTGTTGGAATTGATGCATCAGGATGTCATAACGTACAGAAAGCCTTTTCTTCAACTGTTTAGGGAAAATTACTTCTATCCATAATTTCCTTTTACTCTATTTTCTGATATTTTATACTTGATTTTATGTTTGCTATGCAAAAATGATGTCAAGATATCTAGTTTCTTACTTTTCTGTTTGGTTGTCCTTTTCTTCTAAATCATCTTATCGTATAAAGGTTTTCCATGCAATGGCTGAAAATCTTGTCATATAGCAATTGCTTGATGATGAGGCCAAATTAAGCAAGAGAAATTTCTATTATTGTGGAATGAGTAGTCATCTCTTTTAGTCATGCTACTGTGTGTACGCCATGTAATAGGACCTTGACAGCTTCTGCTAATCTTGGACGAGTTTCAGATAGTCCTCAGTTTTTATGGCATTCCTTGTTATAAATTGAAAAAGATGAAGAGCAAAATGGTTGCACAAACCTCTGCGTAATAAAGTTATACTCTGTCAATGAGAATTAGGTTTGTGCTCTAATTTGAACTTGGCATATGCCTAAGGAGATGGTTTGTAAGCCATCATTGTTTCTCACTTGTGTTAATTTAATCATGCAAATGATATTTCAGAAATTTGTGCAAATTCTAAACTAAAGATTTAATTGCAGTACACCCCAGCAGTTGATATCTGGAGTCTAGGATGTATATTTGCAGAAATGCTTACAGGAAAACCATTATTTCCGGGGAAGAATGCGGTTCACCAATTGGATCTCATAACTGATTTGCTTGGTACACCGTCTACTGAAGCCATTTCAAGGGTTTGTGCTTTCTATCAATCTATTACAGTTGATAAATGTATCATCTTATAATGAATCTCAGTTTATCTTCTTCCCAATTTCCTGATATCTGCAGATTAAAAATGAAAAAGCAAGGAGATATTTAAGCAGCATGAAGAAGAAGGCACCTATCCCTCTCTCACAGAAATTCCCACAGGTTGATCCATTAGCTCTAAGATTACTTGAGCATTTGATTGCGTTCGATCCCAAAGATCGCCCTTCTGCTGAAGAGGTAGGATGTAGCAATGGTCACTAGGTCTTTGTGTTTAGTTTGTATAAATCATTTTTTCCTAATACTAGCGATTCATTAATCCACTCAGGCGTTAGCACATCCATATTTCCGTGGTTTGGCCAACAAGGAACAGGAACCATCATCTCAGACTATTTCAAAATTTGAATTCGACTTTGAACGAAGAAAACTTGGAAAAGAGGATATTAGAGAGCTCATCTACCGAGAGGTATATCTGTTAACAACCATTCTCATCTTTGCTTGACCTTCTCTTTTTCACCTTCTTCTACTAATAGTGTACATTGTCCTCAACTATGGGCAGATCCTGGAATATCATCCTCAGATGCTGCAGGAGCATCTTCTTGGCACTGATCACACTCACTTTATGTATCCAAGGTAAGGCAAACTTCTCTCTAAATTGTTCATATTTGTTGCTGCTGTGAACACCTTTTCATCTGATCATTTAACTCATTTTTCCATCGTCTTCATGAAATTTATCTCCACCCCACCTAACCTCA
The DNA here is from genome assembly GCA_011800125.2 of Solanum clarkiae. Classification (NCBI taxonomy): domain Eukaryota; kingdom Viridiplantae; phylum Streptophyta; class Magnoliopsida; order Solanales; family Solanaceae; genus Solanum; species Solanum clarkiae. Next base: position 2,213,925 of record JAABOM020000084.1, on the reverse strand, counting down.
TCCTAAAAAATTTATTGTAATACTTGTGTTGTCATGCATTAACAAGAAATTTCATGATCCATATATTGTATTAGTTGAACCTTCCAGGCTAAGGACTGGCAGACTTCTATGGTAGTAGAAGTCGTAAACCTCTTTAATGATTCACATCCTTATGTCTACATCATTCACTCTAATTTTCTCATACAATATTTATTCTTCATGTGCAAACTTAACATGTTATTCTACATTAGTTATTCATTTCCTCCTGATGCTTGATGCACATAATCTGATATATCTCTATTGGATATTTCATGGTGATTAGAGAGAAATCTGCTGCTAATGAGAGTCGCAAGTTTTCTAGAACTGTTGTGTTGTGATATGTAGATGGAATGGAATAATTGTGATTTTTGAGAGAAAAATATTCAGATTGTTGAATGAATGGATAATAGTTCATTGTGTAAAATACGCCATTTGTATTTCAAGTTTAAGACAAGTAGATCTACCTTGATGTTTCTCTGGAAGTAAGACTTGTCATTAGTTGGGCTAGGTTGAGAATTCTTGCTTTTTTGAGCTTCAAACCAATAGTAGCGGTAGCATCTGTGAAGTACTGTGTTAAATTTGAGTCACAATGCATCTAATACTTGAAAATGTAAAGCTATTTTAGGACTAATTTTTCTAGTTCTGATCATTGAAGGAATTGATGCTTCCATTCACATAATTGAAAAACTGGATACTGACGAGTTATCACTTTCACAAATTGTGATTATGATGTGTTCTTTCCCCCTTGCATATCCAGTGAGTTGCTATGTGTGCAAGTGATTTAGGCCATAGGCTGAGGATTCCTGCTCGAACCTGTGTATTTTCAGTTCTTAGCACTGTGTTTTCGCCTTTTATTTGAAAGGTTTCTATATTCTGCATTTCACCTGCATTTTGCTTCTGAAGTTATCTTTGTTCTGGTGCATGCGCTGCACTGCACTGCATGTTGACTTACTGTGCTAATTGAAAAACTACATTTTTAGTGGGGTTGATTGCTTCAAACAACAATTTGACCATCTCGAGGGGCACAGTGGTAGAGGTGGAAGTACTCTCTTTCCAAGACGATATGCCTCTTTGCCCAGGTGAAATGTCCTTGATGTTCTCTTTTGTGTCAAATAGTAAACAGTTGTAATCAATTTCTCTTACCTGAAATCTGAATACCCTCATAAATATCTGCAGAGAACGAGTCTGTGCTTCCACAGATGAGGAAGCTGATAAGGATGGTGAATTTGAAAGGCATGTTGTAGCTTCTATGGCTCAGCGATGCCTTCCAAGCCCTCCGAGTTCCCCTAAGGCCAAGAAACCAGATACTACTTATACAGTCAAAGGTCATACAGAGACTGGCCGTTGTACACCAAAGAATCCTGAACGCTGCATGCTAAGAAGTTCTAGTATTAGTTTTTCCAAATGTGTTGGGGCCATATGGGACTGCGAGGTAAGTGTTATCTGAACTGTCGCCTATAAGAAGAAAAATACAATATCATCAATCAACTATGTCCCCATCTATAGTTGGGCTTACGGAGGCCTGTTTGTAAATATAGTACTCCAGATGGCTCAGCCAAGCTATAGGAATCAGCCCTAACACACTTGCAAATCACTTCACATTTTTCTTTGTTTGAACAAACAATGGATGAGAAAATGTGAGCTCTTCAAGCGTTGGCAGGAAAATTGATATATAAAATTCTCCTATTAATTTTTTTGTCACTTATTAAATATCCTAATAGTCCTGTCTTTGCCCCCCTCCCCTCCTTGTGGTCGGCATGAAGGCTAGATAGATGGCATAAAATCTTGGGTACATTTTGTTTCCTTTTGTAGCATTCCTTCCTGTTTTCTCTAAATCCAGCCTTTGAACTTTAATCAGTTTTTAAACTGTTTTTTTTTCTGGAGCCCAGGCTTATCAGAAACCACCTCTCTACTTTGAGGTAGAGGTAAGGTCTACGTGCGCTCTACCTTACCCTGACCTCACTTTGTGGGACTACACTGGGTATGTTGTTTTTGTAACTTTAGTTAGTTGAGAGTTGATTAAGATAGATGCTTAAGAGAAAGGATATTGTAAAAATGTACCCTTTAGTAGTTCTTTTTTATTTTCCCCCAATTTCATCCTTTCCACTTTAATTAGTTTTTAGACTCTTTTTTTCTTGAGCCCAGGGTTATCGGAAACCACCTCTCTACTTTGAGGTAGAGGTAAGGTTTGCATATACTCTACTTTTCTAGACCTCACTTTGTGGGATTATATTGGGTATGTTGTTGAGATTTTGATTAAGATACTTAAGAGAAAGGTATTGTAAACAAATATTGGCTACTATCAACTGTTTGTATTAAGGGGTGTTGGAAAAATCTGGATTGGAGATAATATTATTATTTATGCTTTCCTGATATATTGCAAATAAAAGGTGCTCATGATAATGCGACACCGTAGAATTTGCTTTTACCGTAATACCTGCATTTCCCTCAGGATACAACCTGCAAGCCATATCAAAACGGGATTAATAAATCATCGAAGACAGCTTTATATGCTTGAACATTTTTATTCTGGGCTGGATAAGGAATTGCATGATTTCTGGTAAGTGACACTGATTTGCAATGTAATTGCTCATGGACTCAAAAATGGAGTCTTGGTTGGTTGTATTGTAAGCTAAACAGTTTCACTTTGACATCATTATTGCACTATTCGTTCGACTTCAGCTGTCTTGTTACTGTTGTACTGATTTCATTAAGGTAATAGGTTATTCTGACTGGATTTCGAACACTATCCTCAATACCCAAAAGGGATTGACCATTTGTTTTCTTTTATTCCAGCATCTTCCACTATATTATGCTGTCTGTGGTTATAAACTTCTATTATGTATCCCCCCCCTCCCTTTCCTCCAGGGGCAGGCCTATATTTCTTGGTTAGAAAGCGTCAGTTCTCACAGCGAGGCTTAGGCCGATAGCACAATCAAGCAATCGGCTAGGTGAATACTTGGGGTCCTCATAGTCCATGACTGAATAAAAATCTGAATCCTTTTTTTTTTTTTGGGGAAAATAGTAATGTGAAATTGACTAAGAGGATGCTTTGCTAAGTTGGTCAAATTGATTTATGCGTAATTTTCTCACTTATTACACAGTTTGATGAATATTCAAAAGTGTTTTATAAGTCGAATATTCTAAATTTGGTCAACCTCAACTTGAGACTATTTTAGCTTAGAATAAATGTTTTTTATTTTGACTGGTTTTAAATTAATGTTAAAACTTTCACGTTTCAACATTAATACCCAAACAAAAAAGAAACCATCATTTTCTTGACTTATGTTGTACTTTTTTCGTCTCATATTATATGATTCTTTTCCCTCTTTGGTATGTCAGAAAAGAAAATGTCAATTTTTAGTATGTTGAAATTTTTAATTGTTTTTTAATTTTTAATGAAATGATTTACAATCACAAAAAATATTTAAATATCGTCTTAGATTATAAGGTTTTAGTGAAAAAATGTTTGTGCGCAGATAGAGAGAGTATCAACTGTTTACAATTAACTAATCTAAATACTTTTAAGACACCTACCAAGAGATATCAGAGTTTTGTGCCAATGCATTATGTTTCGAGGTGATGGTATTCAAAAAATTTGATAAAAGTTAATCAAATCGGAGAAAACATTGACACTTTTTTTTGTTTGATTTAGTTTTGATTTTCAATTTCATATATCAACAAAGTTAGGTTTTGATTTTGATTACAAGTAGAATATAGTTAAACAATCAAAGGATATTGACTAATATAAATACAAAATCAAACATTACAATTTTTCATATATATTAAGTGAAATTTTATAAGCAGTTGATTTGTTATCATCATCATTATTTAATTTAATTATTGTCACGATAACTTGGTACATTAAAACTAGATTTTTCAATCAGTCATTACAAAATTCATTTTGAATAAAAAACAATGTAAGCATAACTTATTATAGCATTACCAATCTCACATCATTAATACATTATATATTTAATATTATTTTTAAATACTCTATCGAGCGATACCAACATGTATCATTCATAGGGATAGTATAATAGGGACACATTGAAATCCAACAATTGTGTGCTTGGAAACAGAAATTGCATCATCTATTTGTTCAAAATATAATCACTCCTATCAAGCTAGGTTAATATATGTTTCAACAAGTTACAAAACTGTTTGTTTGATTTCTATCAACAAATCAACTTCTTGCATTGATTTAAAACCTGCTCGAGATGCAGTTGATAGGTGTTCAATCGTTGGTTTGCTGCTACTGAGCCTCCGCTAGCCACTTCCATCTAGCTGTCCATGAGACGCGAGGTGTGCCATGTATTGCTGAACCATCACACAGGGGAAATGTTACAAATATATAAACTTGTGCAAGACATGAAGTTAGAACATTGTAACCAAGTTAAGAACTTGTGCAAAGACATGAACTTCATGTTATCATTTAACTTTCCAGATTCCGATGTGGAAATATGATGAGATAGATATGAAACATTTAGTCGATGATTACACTCCACCTCCCTCGACAAACTGGGATAATAAGCTTCATCCTTTTGGCCTCTTCCATATCTTAAAAGATGCACAAGTGCAAATTTCAAACATCCTATGGTTTGTACACCTGACCAATTGCAATGCGTCATTCGGTGTATTTCATACAAATGATTTAGTTGCTAGAACTAGCATACGAAAAGGGCCCCCGCTTTATGTATGACAGGAAAAGGAACATTGGTAACCCTCGGGTGGCTCAGTGGTTTGGACTTGACACTTTCATGTTGGAAGTCTCAAGTTCGAAACCCTTTGCCAGCGAAAGCAAGGGGCTTGCCTTCTGGGTTGAGCTCGTCGCACCAAGCTTGCCTAGTGCGGGTTATTTCTCCTATGTGGTTTGTGAGTCATTGCATAGGAGCGGGGGTTTACCCTGTGCGCACCCAAAGGGTAATGGCTGCGGGTTCCCCTTGTAATTTATAAAAAAAAAAAGAAAAAAAAAAGGAACACTGGTATTGCTCAACTATAGTGAAAAATGTAAGATAAGGAACAATGCAAATATTCTATCATCAACTTACAGCGTGGTATGCATATGGTGATTTTCCTTGACGTTCAAAATGTTTAGCCAGGATGCACCATTCGATTGGTCCCCATTCTTCCACTTCGAAGGCATTCCCTAACGCTGCTTTATATAACTAAGAAAGAAAAGTCAAATTCCATAAAAATCAGTAATAGGAAAGAAAGGGACTCCATGATAACTGAAACTTTTGCATCATCATGCAATTGGACAGACCTTAGCTGTGTCAGTAAGGAGCTCTGTTCCAGCTGGATAAGACGCATAGAATTGGTCAGCTCTCGAGTACCCCGCTCTAGTCCTGGAAGTTGATTAGAAACGACGTATCTCTAAGTACAGCTAGATGAATGCCAGAGGTTTGTACAAAGAAGATTTGGAAATCAGATGTAAACTGCAGGATGATTATAACCAGCTATACAGATTAAAACTATCGAACGCTAAATCTATTCTAGAAACTCCCCAAAATCTATTCTAGAAACTCTCCGAAAATCAGAAAGCTATCACTTTTGACTTCTTATTGTGATGATTAGAAATAAGTAATAAGAAACTCACAAAACACTCACGTGATGTTGGTGTACGCATATGTGATGACTGCACTGAAGCAATAGAATCCAGTGTAGGACACAATTCTCCGGAACTTTTGGATCTTCAAAATCTCGTTCCATCCTTCATACAGCCGCCACATTTTAGATTGATCTGCTGAGCACGGAAATACCTTCAAGGCTTCAACAAAAAGAAGCTAGTAGCTACATGAATGTTAGAGTGAACATGACCTGCCCATTTCCTACTTTCATTAGGGTTGAGGAATTTGATCTTAGGCGGAGTCTAAAAGAAGTTTATGAGAGCTACCAAACCATGAATACATAACATGACAAATATCGAGACAAAACTGTAAAGTGTGATTAAATTCCACCAAATACAAAAAACACTAGGTGATTTCTTCTCATCTATCCTACCCTTGGTGGACAGAGTTACCCAATATCGTTGCTGGTGGGAGGTGACTGAAATGCGTGAAAGTTGGCCTGGACACCATGACCATAAAAATCGGGAGGATCGAGACCAAATTCGTAGGTAGACAAATTCTCTAAATAGGTCGAACTATTGGAAGAAAATAGGAAAGGAAGACTGAGTGGGATCAAAACAACTAGGGGACTGATCACTAAATAGATACAAATACGTGCAAACTCAAATGTCACCATAGAATTTTATAGTAGTTTAACAACAATTGGAAAATCGTTAGAGTACTATAAGTTATTGGTTTAAATTTGCTATTTGTATGAGAACAAGTACTTTATAGTTTATACGACTATAAAGCTAGGATTTGGAGCTTAGATAGACATTTCCCCTATTTCTTTCTTTCCTCTTGGTAGGAGAAAGACATTTCCCCTATAACTAATCGCGGAATAACTTGTTCCTCAACCGAACGAGCAGTAGACAGGAGTTACTACAACATGTTAGGATACTATCCGTCCTCCTCCCCTTTACCCCTTCCGCCAACTCCATTTAGACATTTCATCGAACAGGTTGTGTGCATAAGTTCCATTTTATTTGCGTGATAAACCGACACAAGCTAAAAAAGCATATGAAACAGGGATAGCTCTCTACTACCCAAGATTCTCCGATGGGTATAAACAAAATTGGAAAATCTTCAATGGGTAACAGAGAACTCCATGAATCAGCCGTATAGAGTAAAAATTCACACTAAAAATAACAGCATGGGCCGTTCTAATTCCAAAAAAAGTATTGATTTTTACTATCACAACATATCTGAAAAAATGTTTTCCAATTCAAATTCCCAAAATTATTTTTCTTCCAAGTAATTTCAAGCTTCATATTTGTTTTGCCCGCAATTTGTACAACAAAATTACCAATCCTCCAAGATTCAAATAAATTACTGAAGAAACGAGAAGGACAGTAGAAAGCTTACCGATTTTCAGCTCCGGCGAAGAGTGGCAGGGGTAAGATGACAGCATTTAGTATTTCTCCATTTCTTTTTGATACATTAAGGATTAAATATTGAGAAAATAAAATTAAGGCTTAACTTTTGAGAAAAGGTAAATTAGTAAATTATTTCGTGCATTTTTGGATAAGAATGGCAAAAGTGTAAATTTTTAGATATAGATTTTTATTTTCTGATATAAATTGTAACTTTTTTTTTTAAAAAAAAAAAATTATGTCTTTGCTCTTGGTCGGCCTCCCCTAAGAGGGGGGGCCCAGGCTGCGGAGGGTTCGAGAGCGAAATTCACTTTGTTATTTGATGACAAGGCGTGAGATTGACGCCAACTCTCACTCTCAGAGTCAAAGCTTTGATTGGCGCAATCCTCTCTGGAGCCCACCCTTCTTCGTATTAAGGAAGGGGCCGACATCCCCGTCTCGATCCTCATCCATTCTTCTTTTTCTCGAAGAGGGCAAGTCTTCGTCATCTTGAGGTTCGTGCGGTTGGTGAGAGGACCCAGGCAACATAGAATGACCAAAATCAGAGGTTTCCCAGCAATCTCACGCACAGCAAAAGCCATTTCTAATGCCTGATGAGTCGACCAATTTCTCTACCCTGCAACTTTCCTGTTTCCTTCTCTTTCTCTTACTATTTTGATAGAGGAGACATCCCACACTGAACACCAAGCCAATCTTCAAATTTTTGTTTGAAACCTCTCACCTCATCTACCTGTCCGGCCAAACGAGGACTAGAGGTTATGGACGCTTTTTATTCTATAAGGCATTTCTTTTTTAAACTACTTTGAAGATGCTTTATTTAAGTTGGGGTTTATAAAAAATAAAATTATGTACATCATTGTTATTGTTATTATTATTTTACTTGTTAATTTTTTAAAAAATTGGAGTGGAAAGAAAAAGAAAATCTTTAACTTCTTTATTAATAAAAATTGTCTTTGTCACGTCCCAAGTCTCGTTAGGGCGGACTGGCACGGGAGAACCAACCTGTAACTATACGCGTTCTATACATATTATAAGGGGTGTATATGTTTGACATGCCTTTAAGAAGATAGATAGTGATAACAAGCCAAAAGAAAATGCATATGACTAGGCCGTTGGGGCCAT
>JAABOM020000084.1:2186173-2198771 GCA_011800125.2 Solanum clarkiae | reverse complement strand
TTGAATGTTAATTTATAACTTATAATAATAGACAACTTTAATCTTCTATATATAAATTAAATAACTCCACATATAAAATCATCTATTATATAATCATTGGATACATATATCTACATAATGATATTATTTAATCAGAGATTTTATTATAATAAATTAAAGAAAATAATTATTTTCAAGTAATTATATAAAATATTATAACTCAACTACATGGTTAGCTGATAGGATATCCCAAGCAAAAACTCTTTAATAAATATGATTTTATACTTAAAATTCAAACTCGAAATCTCTCGCGTCTAGAACGAAGGATTAATTATCTCTCCATGATTCTTCACACTCACTCTTGCCTATATATTTTTTTTATAACAAGGGGAATTCACTATCTCTATTTTTTGGGTGCGCACAGGGTAAACCTCGCTCCTATGCAATAACTCACAAACCACATAGGAGAGGTAACCCGCACTAGGCAATCCCAGTGCGACGAGCTCGACCCACAAACCAAATCCCTTACTTTCGCTAGCAAGAAATTTCCAACTTGAAAAAGCCCAAACCACTGGTCCATCACTAATGGCCTCACTCTTGCCTTTATATAAGTAGTCTTCTACATATACATTCTTATGTAGCTCACACTCTCTCCATTCTCCTTTCTATTTCTTCTATCATCCCAAAGAAAACAGAGAGTCAACACTACATAAAAACTACACATATGTCCTTTTAATCAGTATAATAGTACACTAAAATAACAGATTTCTGTTCTATTCTTCCCTAAGTAATCACCATTGTTGATTTTTCTAAAATTTGTGTCCAGAAACAAAAAATGATAACTTGGCATGATCTTTATGTTGTCTTAACAGCAGTTGTCCCTCTATATGTCGCCATGATCTTGGCGTATGGCTCGGTGCGGTGGTGGAAAATCTTCTCACCGGACCAATGCTCTGGGATCAACCGATTTGTCGCGATTTTCGCAGTCCCATTGTTGTCTTTCCACTTCATTTCTATGAACAATCCTTATGAAATGAACTTCAGATTTATTGCTGCTGACACACTACAAAAAGTTATTATGCTAGTAGTGTTATGCATATGGTGTAACGTGACCAAAAATGGTAGTCTTGAATGGAGCATAACAATTTTTTCCCTTTCAACACTTCCAAATACACTTGTTATGGGAATTCCTTTATTGATTGCTATGTATGGTGAGTATTCTGGTAGTTTAATGGTACAAGTTGTGGTGTTACAATGCATTATTTGGTACACACTTCTGCTATTTTTATTCGAATATCGCGGTGCTAAGATGTTGATCATGGAACAATTCCCCGAAACAGCAGGGGAAATTGTGTCGTTTAAGGTGGAATCCGATGTTGTTTCATTAGATGGACAGGATTTTCTTGAAACGGATGCTGAACTCGGACAAGATGGGAAGCTACATGTTACAGTAAGAAAATCAAATGTGTCTAGGAGGTCATTCGCGATGACTCCTAGACCGTCAAATCTTACTGGGGCTGAAATATATAGCATGAGTTCATCAAGAAATCCGACCCCAAGGGGCTCCAATTTCAACCACACTGATTTTTACGCAATGATGGGGTTTCCGGGAAGGTTATCCAACTTTGGACCTGCTGATACAACCCCTAGACCATCTAATTTCGAAGAAAACTGTGTTCAGGGAGCTCAATTCGGGTTTTGCCCTGCACAGTCTAATTTGCCGGGTTCTTACCCAGCCCCAAACCCGGAAATTGCTTCTATAGTTCCAAAGAACGCGAAAAATCAGCAACAATTACAAGTAAATTCACAGCAGCAGAATGGTAAACCTAGTCATGATGCTAAGGAGCTCCACATGTTTGTGTGGAGCTCTAGTGCTTCACCAGTATCGGAGGCTGCAGGCCTCCATGTGTTCGGTGGCACAGATTTTAGTGCCAACGAACAATCTTGTCGGTCTGATAGTGCTAAAGAAATCAAAATATTGGTATCTGATCACCCTCAAATCAGGGATAACAAAGGTACAACTTTATTCTTTTTTAAATCGTATTTTGTGGACGATTAATTTACCTTATTTTTTTTAATTTTTTGTAGTCATTTCCCAAGTTGGTGATATTGGTGGCGAAGAATTCAACTTTGTTGGTGCTAATGGTGGTGCGGGTAAGCATAACGACGAAAAGAAGGAAGAGAAAGAGGGTCTCACCGGACTACACACGAGGGCTACCGGAGTTCAAGATTCCCGCACTGGAAAACAGATGCCTCCAGCAAGTGTTATGACCCGTTTGATTTTAATTATGGTTTGGCGTAAGCTTATTCGAAACCCGAACACGTATTCGAGTCTCATTGGTCTGATTTGGGCGCTAATCTCGTATAGGTAAACTAATGATGGGATTAATAAAATGATTAATTGTCTCAAATTCTTGAAACATTTTCAATTAATCAGGGAAAATTTTTAAGATTAAATTAATTAATTAGGTTTTGTTTTGTCCTGTTTTTGTAGGTGGCATGTGCATATGCCCAAAATCCTAGAGGAATCAATCTCCATTCTCTCTGATGCTGGCCTTGGAATGGCTATGTTTAGCTTAGGTGAGTAGTCAAACTTGGGAATTGGTATTTTATTGTCTTTTTTTTGGAGTTACTAATCCCATTTTCTTTTTAATAAATATTTATCTTAATTACCTTTTAGTTGATCTAATATTGTAAAAAAATATATATTTTATATTATCAGTATATTCTTCTATTTTTGGGGTTTGATATTTTTGAGATAAGGGTCTTCGGCAAACAACCTCTCTATCTCTATGAGGTAGTGATAAGGTTTGCGTACATTTTACCCTCGCCAGACCTGCTTATGAGATTCCACTAGGTATGTTGTTGTTATTATTATTACTCCCTCCGTTCCATTTTATGTGACACCCTTTAACTTGGTAAAATAGGACAAAGTAATATATAAAAAATAAGTTGTGAAATCTTAATAGTTCAATTAACTGATTCTTAATTCTCACTTTATAATCCCCTCTTCATGTAACACAATTTTTTTTTTTTTAATTAAAAGAATGTAAAAGTTAAGTCTTAAAGTGAGTTACAGCGTTAATTCATCAAATGGAACTGGTAGTAGTAGTTGAAATTACCATCAAGGATTATGATAGGTAAAGTAATAATTAGTAAGTATTTCTTCAGTTTTAGTCAGATATTCAAAAATTAAGCTTTGAATATATAATTGCATTTGGTAAGGAATAATTGTATGATAATTTTTAAATATTTTTTGATATAAATTTAAATTTGATCTGACTTGAACGCAATGTGGTAGGTCTTTTCATGGCCCTTCAACCGAAGATCATAGCATGTGGGAACACGGTGGCTGCTTTTGCAATGGCAGTGAGATTTCTGACTGGCCCAGCAGTTATGGCTGCAGCTTCTATTGTCGTTGGACTTCGCGGTACCCTCTTACATGTAGCCATTGTACAGGTAATCGAGCAGTCGTTTGATCATGTTTCATTATGAAATTAAATATATATATATATATATTTGAAGTTTATTTGGTATCGTTTAATTTGACACTAATCTTAAAAAAAGAAGAAGTTTTTTTGAAATTTATGATTTAAAATTATAGATATTTATATGGTTGGAATAGGATTAAAAAATTTATAAAACTAAATTGTTTCTGATTCTAGTAATGTGACTTTTTCTTGGAACGGACTAAAAAAGAAAGATTATGAGATGAATGGAGTAGTATTTTAAAGTGAGATTTGTGTTTTGATTTTCTGTGAATAACTTGGAGTGAAAATAATTTTTTATTGTTTTTCAAATTTTTGGAAATTCTCAGTTAAATCTCCAAATTGTATGGTTAAACATATTTTTTAAAATTCAACTCCCCCAAAAAAAGTAAAAAAAATTCATGATCAAACATCCTACATTGTTTTGGTGCAAACATATTTACTACATTTCATTATTAGTTAGAAGAAATTATATTTTCCCTTTTTTCTTTCTATTTTTTATAATAATTATTTTCTACTCTTCCTAAAGTTCTTTCAAATGTTAATTAATTAGGCTGCTTTACCACAAGGAATTGTTCCATTTGTGTTTGCTAAGGAGTACAATGTTCATCCAGCTATTCTTAGTACTGCGTAAGTAAATTTTTCCCCTAGTTTTCTTGAATCTTAATTCTATTTTTAATTCCTAAATAATAAAATATTTCATCTTTTTGGAATTTCAGGGTTATTTTTGGAATGTTGATAGCATTACCAATCACATTAGTCTACTATATTATTCTTGGATTATAATTCAGAATCTAGCTAGTATCAATTTCTCAACTGATCAAGTCAACTACGTGATGAACAAGATCAAGCTAGCATCGATCTCCTAATTAATCGAGTTCAGACATAATCATCGATGAATCAGATATTTCGAAGCAAGAGGGCTTTGAATAGAAGAGTTCATGTCAATATGAAATTAGATTGAAACTACCTTATCTTAGACTACATGTTTGGCAAATTAGTTTGAGACCCTTGAAGGATATTTTTTGCCTTCATTTGAAGAAATCAAGAAAACATTTCATCCAAATAGTCAAAATTGGAGGAAGAACATATTGGGATATTAGTCTAGTATGAAGGGGACAAGGAGGCAAATTTCTCTCCATAATCATTGGCCAATGTAAAAAGAAGAAAGTCCAAAAAAATTTGTATGTATAATTGATATTGATTTTGAGCTTTTGACTTTTTAATGTAGATAGAGCAATGGTTGATTTTGAAATTTTAGATATATGTTTTCCTTCTTCTTTATTTAACTCCTCTTTTAGTTTAATCTTCTTCTTTTTTCAAATAAAATGAAAATTTTATTTTCCTTATAGCCAGCTATCTGCAAGTGTTGCTTAATCTTCAATATCTTCTGATTGTCTATGAAACTTCTTTTGGTTCACATTCCTAGATGGATTTTACTTTTATATAGTAGTAGTGAACCCACTTGACCCATAATACATCTTTTTTTCAGCACAAGTTTCACAACAATTTAATAATAGCATCTGGCATAGGAGTGATTTCTTTTCTCGTCACCTCTTACTGGTAGTCTACAACACTCACAAACTTCAATCAGAACACACAACACAACAGTCTAATACTTAGACAGTTTCACGTTTTAGGCAGCAAAGAACGTTAGAACATTTGGAACAATTTACATGAATGCTTCCTAACCTTTTATTGATATCTCAATAACAAAGGAAAAGGCCTCAAGAATCTGTCTAAGGTATAGAACACTCTCTAGTGCCTTAGACAAATTTCAGCCCCAATATAAAAAGACTACACATGGCAATTACATAGGATAATACAGTTACAATCTGCACATGTGCCTGGCACAAAGTCTTATCAGAAATTAACTAACATTACAACAGTCATATTCCAACAGGTAGTTCACAAATTCAAATTTAAACTAAGTCATACATGTGCCATGCACATGCCTCCTTAGGCGAATTTGCATCTTGCCCACCACTTGGAATATTTTCTGCTGCCTTCCAAAACTCAATTTTATTTCTGACTTGTCAGCACTTTGCCCATACATGAACTAACATTGTCTTGCCATTGTCAAGTCTCAAAGCCTTGCCTTGTCAAGCCTCACGGCCTTGCCTTGTCAAGCCAACACACTTGCCCAGCCTTGCTAAGCCTTAGTCTTTTCAAGTAACACGCTGTCTTGCTTGCCTTGTGCCCAAGTCTGCTTATTCATCACTCCAACACCCTTGGTCATTGCATCCAAGCTCACTTGCCAACACTCAAATAACTTGAACACTTTGTTGCGCACTATCAACACTTAATTATACAACCACACTACATTATTTATCTGCACTTATACCAAGGTCAATGTAGAAATCCTTGCCATGCCCGTGCTATGTCACTTAGTTAGACTGGGGTTCTAACAGACCCCTATTCCATATAATGATGTCTAATATATTGATTCCACTTGCAATTTTAGGAAGACATACTTTGTCCCATGCAAGTAAACTACAGACTTTATTTCACCTTTGCAAAAGAGAAGCAAATCATTTGCAAAAACTAGTTATACCTCCTCAATATCCTGGAGTAATACTCCATTGCAATCACAAATAGGAACCGAGACACGGTATTCCCCAGTGATATTTCTCAAGTGAAAATGAAGACGATCTCCAATAACTTCTATCCTTCTTTCTTATGGTGGAAGCTATGTCATTATTTTAATTGTACTCTATATTCTTAGAAGTTCTTGTATTTGTTCAGACTAAAATTCTTGAGAGTGTTAGATACTTTTTTTTAAAAAAAAAAAATTAGATTGAATTTTAACCTTGTACTTGATAATTCAAAGTTTTTCTCAGTATTATTTCCTATTTTTTTTTTATCTTTCACGTGGTTTAATTGATTAAGTAATTAAGAGTTCTTCTAGCACAAGCCGGTGAGTTGAATCATGACACAACTATCTCTGATTTTATCAAATTTAATGCATCTTCTTTTTTTAAGTAACAATCTCTAATCAAGATGAAAGAAGGGAACAATTTGAACTAAACTATCGACGATTTAAAAGTTTTAGACCAAACTATTGATTGACGATATATTTACCTATTTTGCATAATTTAAGAACATTTTTACCCTTTTTTTCACTTAAAAAAGTCATAAAGGAAAACACCTCCAGCTGTTATATCTCCTTTCCCACATTTGTTTGTCCTCCTTATTGTATTCTCAAAACACATTTAATTATATAAACAGTATTGATCCTCTAAGGAAATTGCTTGGATTTTGTTGTTTTGGACTGGCATTGTAGCATTCTGACACCCCAGGGTCCCCTTTCCCATTATACTTTACTTTCGTACATTCTCTGTACTAGACAAAATAACCACACAATTATTTATTTTATTTTTTTGAAATATATGGTTTAAATTATGTATTAAATATTTATATGGTTAAAAATTATCTATACATTGATATTTTTGGTTTAGAGATAATATTTTAGATATTCACTTAATTGTGAATTTCTTTTTCTTAAAAATCATTCAACTTTGATTTTTCACAGAAAGTCACTCTAAAAAGATCATGATTGAGTTAATTTTGAGTTGGACACTCCGAAAAGATCATGGTTGAATTACTTTCGAGTTAAAAATTAAATTGAGTGACTTTCTATGAAGAACAACTCATGGTTGAGTTACTTTTGAGTTAAAAAACAAAGTTGAGTGACATTGTATGAAAAAGTACATAATTGAGTGACTTTTGAGTTAAAAATTAAGGTTGAGTGGTTTTCTACACAAAGAGATCATAGTTGAGTTAAAAATTAAAGTTGAGTGACTTTATATGTAAAAAGCTCATAGTTAAGTTATTTTTGAGTTAAAAATCAAAATGGAATGACTTTCTGTGAAAAAGTCCATAATTGAATGACTTTTAAATTAAAAATTACAATTGAGTGACTTAAAAGCCCTTGATTCATATACTGAATTTTGAGATAATCAAATAACAACAATCTTCTTCTAGCTTGTTGTGGATTTTCTATATTCTTTTTCAAGGATGGCGAATTTCTTCCTTTTAAGGAATTATAAAGAAAAAGTTCTTTGAACGAGAAAACAAGAGGCTTTTGATCGAGATGGATAGAAGAAGCACCACAAAAACGATGTAATTAGAAAATTAGCTTCCTTCTATTGCCTAATATTAGTAAGTAATTAAGATGTATATATTATTTGAAGGGAAAAAAAATATTTTTTCCATTTAAAAAAGAATGATCTCTTTTATTTTAGTCTATTAAAAAAAGAATGACTTTCAATATTTTTTGGACAAAATCTTAATTTTAATTTTCCACGTGACATATTTACGATCATAAAATTAAAAATGCATTTTCACACATTTGACATAACTTTCAATCAATCATATAGGATCACAAAATTTTAAAAATCTTACAACATTTATTTTCTTAAACCTATGTCAAATAAAATTAAATCACTCTTTTTAAAACGAAAGAAATCTATGTATATTAACTCGACCGACATTTTCAATTTCTGAATTCGCGTCCACGAATAACATCATAAGCAACTAAACTTACAATGTGCATTGTCACTCGTGGGCAAGATATCAATAAAGGGAGTGGTGGAGCATAGTGGCAGATTCAAGATTTTCTTTAAGGAGATTTAAAATTTTAAGAAATAGACACAAGAACTAAACAAAAACGAAGGGAATTTGACATTGATTATATATATATATAAAAAATATTTTTATCTTATATAGATAATATAATTTTTTACCAAAGAAAATTCGGATGAACCCCCTAATATCTATGTGGCTCTATCACTGAGTGGGGGTGGGGGTGGGGTGGGGTCCATTATCATGTGGCTACCATGCCATGGACATGTGGGATAAGGATTTAGGGAAACAAGAAGTTATTGAAGCCAAACAATGCATGGCTTGTGTATGGTATTATTGCAAGTTGTGGGGAAGGCCAGGTCAATATCATAAGAATATGCTAGATTATGGACAGGGATGGACCCAAAAATTTATTATTAATTTATTTCATATTTCAAAATTTCTTATGTTGTACTTGTGTATGATTTTATTTTATTCTTCATTGAGGTTCATTAATCTGCGATAAAAGAAGAAAATGACGCATTTGCCATTTTTCAAAAAAAAGAAAAAATAAAAAATTCTCCCAACATGATCATTTATTTTTGTAATATATTTTTTCCCATGATTAGTAACAATATCCCTTTTTTTTCCCCTATATAATATAATGCAGATTGTAAATTTCTTTTACAAAAAATAACATGTAGCAAAAAACATATTAGCAGTAAATGAATATTAAATATCGTTCCAATTAAAATAAAACATGTGGTTGTGTCCTCGTGTGCTTGGCTTTATTCTCCAAACATCCCTTCAAGGAACCATCCCATTAATCATGCACCTATTTTAGTGCTCGTTACGTAAATAAATTAATCACTTAAAATATATCTTAAAAGATATGGTGAAATTTGATCTCATCGAGAACATGATCTTAGATAGAAAGGAGTGGAGGTCGCAAATTAGAGTAACAGAGTAATAGGTTAGTAGGATTAGGTAGATGTCTGGCCTTGGATAGTAGGATAGTAGAATTAGTATTTTTTATATCCTGTGTTGTCATTATCCATCATATATATGTTGATTTTAGCATATTTACCCTCTATCACGCGCTTTTTGTTATCAATCGTTCTTCCTGTTTCCTTTTGATTTTTCCATATCTAATTTATTCTGCTTGTGGGTTTTTGTGATGAGGGTTTCCAGGAAACAATCTCTCTACCTTGTGAGGTAGTGGTAAGGTCTGCGTACATTCTGTCCTCCTTAAACCCCACATGTGAGATTCCACTGGGTATGTTGTTATTGTTATTGTTGTTTTATATATATCAACATCAATTGAAATAGATTTGAAGATTTACTGCGTATTAAAATCAACCGTATATATAATTAAAAAAAGTGACATAATTTAAATATTGATGGACTTAGATTCATAAATCGTAATGGGATCCAGAGAACATATGCAAAAGTTTTTCAAATTTGTTGAACTCTAATTTATTTTATATTCAGATGCTCAATCAAATTAAAGAAAATTTGAATTTTTTTTTTTTTTTGACAAAATTAAATCTTAAATGGTTATTGTTGTATTGAGCCATAGATGTAGTATTAAGTGACATGCATGTGTGAAAGTGGGAGGAAATGAGTGTCATGTTACATTGCAGGGTGAACCACAAACATGCTTTGGGACAATTGAAGACTTTGGTAGAGACATGCCCCTTTTTAACTTCCTTTTAATGTTTATTTTACTCATGTTGATCTCACACACTTTTTAAGAAAAATTTAATTAAATTGAAATAATTATTTTTAGTATGGAATTAAGTAATACAAAATAGGAAAGGATGGAGTTTATATTTTTGTTATAGATTCAATAAAATTCATTAATTTTGATATATATTTTATATTTGTGCTAAAAGAAAATTATTTAACAGGTGCAAATTACAATAACAACATTACTCCAGTGCCTCAAAGGCTCCCACTCATAACAGGTGCAAATTATTTATCTAAAATTATATAACTTTCTTTTTTGTTTTATTTTAAAATTTATAAAATTAAAATTCTAATTCCGTCTCTCAAATTGGGGGAGTACTTTTAAAAACCAAAGCATAATGGACATCACATTCTAGAAGCTAAATTTTCTATCAAAGTTGTCGATATCGACATGTTCTTAAAGCTCTTTCATCCTTTTACGACCTTTCCTTTTTTTTTTCTTCTGTCGGGGTGTGTGTTTAATTTTGCGTTCAATATTAGTACTAGTTAGAGTTTGATTTTTTGTACTCATATCATGTAGGATCTATTCAGGTGAAAATATTTCCTCCTAAGAAATTTTTTATAATTAAGACTTGAACAAAAAATTTCTAATTAAAAGAGAAACAGATAAATACCCTATTCACTACATCAAATTCTTTATTTTGATTGTTTTTTACTACCTTTCTTTTAATGAACCTCTCCAAGTTTCCATTTTAATTTCAGACTAAATGTACTTTTCCATGACTAGGATGTTCGAAAAATGCTTTCATGTGTTTGTCTTGTAATTAAAGGCAACTTACTCTTTTGTTACTATTCTTTCCGTCTGATATTATTTGATCTTTATTGAATTATATATTTTTTAAAATAATTTTAATTAGAAGGAGTTTTATTAAATTAATTTTACTAATGATATTTTAAAATTTTAAGTTTTATTAAATTAATTTTACTAATAATATTTTAAAATTTTAAATTTAAGTATCATTATTTATTGGTGTTATGTATTTTAATATTTAAGTAAAATATTAAAACATATATATTAGTGGATATAAATCTGCAAGAAGATGATCATCATTTTTTTTTATGTAACTCATGTAATCATTAACTTTCATTATATACCACTAATTAACCATCAACCCTATGATCTACAACACTATTATCTCATTATTTTGCTATTTAATCTACAAGAATTGGACACCTAAATAATGATTCTTTTTCTTTATATAAAAGACAGAGAATTATGAGAAGTGTGAGAAAATATTGTTTTGCGTAGTAAAATTAGTGTGGTTGAGATAATTAAAAAAATATTCTAAATGTTCAACTTATTCACTATAATTTATTATTATTCTTTTTGAAAATAGAAATTTTGATTAGTTATTGGTCAAATTAAATTTTAGTACATCATGAATCAAAGATGGGGATCTATTATCAACTCTATAGTATCAGTCAAAAAACTGAAAGTCCGAGCTAACTGATGGGCACACTGATTCGCTGATCTTCTAACGAAAGCCAAAGAAATAGAAGTAAAGTCACACATGAGTGTTTTACAATCATGAATAATAACATCAAAGTAAGAGTTGTTTCCGCCAGCTTTTTCAAGCGCTTGTTTAACCAAGAGGCTGTCCATCTCAATGATTATCAGTGTTGTTGCAAAGTGTTCTTTTAGCCAGCTTAGTGCTTCTCGAACTCCCAAAGCCTCAACTATAAGTGGGTCTTGTGATCTCCCTAAACGACTAGAGCGTCCTTTGATGAAACTTCCATGAGAATCCCGAACTAATATGCCAACTCCTGTTATTTCCAAGTCAGGATCCCAATAAGCATCAATATTGCATTTAATGAAATTCTCACCTGGAGGATGCCATTTTGTTGCAAATTCAACTTCTATCACAACAGAACCGGAGGTTGGAGTTCTTGCCTTGGTCCAATCTTGCCAAAATCGAGCTGCTTTCTGGATAACCATTTCAGGCTGCAGTGATTTTCCTTTCCAGATAAAATTGTTTCTAGCATTCCAAATTTTCCATAGAACCACGATGACTTCATGTAATTGTTCAAGAGTCGGATCTCAATTAACGACTTGAACCAGTCCAAAGAGTAATGGTCCAGATCGTCGCCATCCCAAAGACGATTTGAGACAAACTTATTTTGCCGCATTGCACTCAACTAAACAGTGCAATATTGTTTCTGTATCTAGGAGGCATGCAGGGCACACTCTAGATTGAAGGATTTCTTATCTCTTAAGTTGTCTCCTGTTGGAAGAATACCATTCAAAGCTCTCCAAACAAAATTCAAAACCTTTGGAGGCATCTTCAATTTCTAAAATTTTCTCCAAATTTGTCCAGTTTGTCCAAGTGGTGTGGATGTATTAGCATTGTACAATTTCAAATACCCATTTTTCACGGTATATCTCCCTTTTCTATCAAGCTTCCACATCCATTGATCTTCCCGAAGAGTAAATCCCAAAGGGATTTGCTTGATGCAATTTATTTCATCAATGGAGAAAAGTGTCTCCAGCTTGGGTGTATTCCAAGTTCGTGTATCCTAGTTAATTATATCAGCGATGCGCAACTCCGACAAATCTTCATTGGGGGTACTATGAATAAACGTTGATTATCCCACTGGTAACCATGGATCCATGAAAATTCTAGTATCGAGGTCATTACCAATAGCGTTTTACTCACCCCTTCCAAAGAAGATATTTAGAGGTATAGAGAGACCGCCAAATAAAACTAGGATTTGATCCTTTTGTTGGGATATATCCCTCCTACATGGAGGGATAACCCAAATTAATTTGGACTCTTTAAGCCCAAATGTATTTGGAAGAGCCCAAAATTGTCTTGGCCCAT
>JAABOM020000084.1:2160439-2176717 GCA_011800125.2 Solanum clarkiae | reverse complement strand
ATGACTAAATTTTGTCTTTGTTTCTTTTTCTTAATATGTGTGAAATGACCAACTAATTCACTTAATATGAAATAGAGAGAGTACTATATTAATTAAATCTTTTTGCTTACCAGCTTAAATAATTAATGATTTCATTAAGTTCTTCACTGACATTTAGGAACTTATAAAACACTATGCATCATCCATTGTCTTTTTTGAAACCATAATTATACATTTATGTCATTCTTAATTATTTCCTCCGTTTATTTTTACTTGCTACTATTTCACTTATTAAAGTTAAATTATATGAACTTTGATCAACATTTTACAATGTATTTTTCATATATTAATATGAGAAAGATTGCAATTTATAGCATTTTGTATAATTTTCAGCCATTCAAATTTTAGATTTTAAATATTAAATTTAGTGCAGTTTAATCAAGTTGATCTCGAAAAACAAAACAGCGACAAGTGAAAGTGAACAGCGGGAGTGATATACTCCCAAACTAGAATGAAATTTACACCTAAAAAAGAACAAAAAGAAAGGAAGAGAAACAGTATATGATTAGATCAAATATGAGAAGAAATTAAAAAAAAATACTGACAACAAATAAAATTTTACAGAAAGAAACAAGGTAGAAGTACATTAAAAGGCCTAATTATTGAAACTATATATGAGACAGGTAGATATCAAGAGAAGATAATAATAATAATTCTAATTACATTAGCACAAACCTAATTAAGAAGATTAAAATTGATAAATCCTCTTTCATACTCATTAGATTTGATAAATCTTTATGTAATTTCAGAATTTCCTCTTTAAATTCATCTCAAGGCCATCAATCCCAAGAAAAATCCACTGATCAAAAGTGAAAATCCACTAGTAAACCCTCTGTTGGCACCATTAAAATATTGATCAACAGGGTACAAATTTCCTGGTGGACCATTCATATAAATGAATTGTGAAGAACTTGGTGGATTTGGACTATAACCACCACTATCACCATCACCACCGCCCCCGCCCTCAAAAGGAGGAGGAGGACAAGATCCGCTTGGCGGCTTTATTTTTGGTGGTGGTGGTGGTGGTGGAAGAACAGGTGGCGGTGGTGGAGGAGGAGATGGTGGATTACATGGATTGTTACAAGGACAACCACCACATTTGTTTTCAATATTTTCTTGATCAAGTTTTCTTGGATTATTCAATCCATTGGTTATTTGTGTGCAAGCCACAAGGATGAGAAAAAGAATTGGGAGTTTTGACATAATTGGGAGGTTTTTTTCCTTCTTGTTTGCTTAAGAAAGTGTCTAGCTAGCTATATGAGTATGAATATGCATGTGTAATGAAGAAATTATGGTATGTTAGGTACCAAAAAAAGTCACTAAAATCAAATGAAAA
This sequence comes from Solanum clarkiae, assembly GCA_011800125.2. Taxonomy (NCBI): domain Eukaryota; kingdom Viridiplantae; phylum Streptophyta; class Magnoliopsida; order Solanales; family Solanaceae; genus Solanum; species Solanum clarkiae. Next base: position 2,175,342 of record JAABOM020000084.1, on the reverse strand, counting down.
GAAAGGGGAAGTCTTTATTTATAAGAAATGATGAGAGTGGTTCGTTTACGCTACTTATAAGTGCATGGAAGTTGCAAAAAAGGACATTGGGAATATAATTTGGTGGGGTATGAGATCTGAAACGTCAGAATTTGAAGTTTATGAATTTTCAAGCAATTTTAATATTTTTAAATTTGTAAGTGAATTTAATAATCTATATATTTATATAAATGAATTTCTTAAGACTTTAAAATATGAAATTTGAATTTAATTATTGAATTCGATTGAATTTGTATCTTGATAAGAGTTTAAATTTGACCTAAAAAGTACTTGAAAAAAATTGTAAATAATCATTTTTCGTTAGCGGTGGTTTAATTTAGGATAAAGATAGTACTTAATTTGTAGGTGTTTGAATTAATTTGATTGGAGTTTTATATACATCTTTTAAATATTTTTGAATTATTAATTAATATAATCTACAATATCTTTTTATATAATTTTTAAATATATAAATTTTATTTTTAAAATTTAAAGATTTTTATCCATAAATATAATCAGAATTAAAAAGTTAAATTCCCAATATTCAAACAATGACATGAATTCTAATTGGAAGGGAGTGTAACAACTTGACTCACATTATATAATACTCCCCGTCTTATATTAACTGACTTTGTGAGGTAATGCACATATATTAAGAAAAACATTCAAAAGGCAAACTTTATACCACACTTTTCACTATTGTCCTTTGTAAAATTATAAATATATAGTGTAATTTATTTCCTAGAAAATGTAAAAGTTCAATAAATGAAAGGACAAATATAGAAAAAGTTTCAAACATTCATATTGAACTTTGAAAAATGCAACTATTTTGAACCTTGAAAAAAGCCTTAAAAATTCAATTAATTTGAGACGGAGAAAGTATATAAGATTTCTACATTAGCCATATTTATAATTATTTATAACATTGAAAAGTTATATGCATCGACGATATAATAATTTTTTTTACAATTAATGTAACCAACATATTATAACTTATAATTTTTTTTGGCTAATATTAGTGTGATTATGAGCTGTCTCTTCCATGACTTAATCTTCAAGTCAATCAAAATGCATGTGGTCGGTGCATTTTGGTGTCCCACCATTTTACCCTTTTAAATATTTTATGCTATATTTTTACAATTTTTAAATTTAAAATTGTTCTTTTAAACACTTAATTATTGCAGGATGAATTAAACACATTTGATTCTATAACATGATTGATTATCAATTAACACAACTATTGCATGTGTTGCTTCCAATAATTGAAGTATTCTTTTTATTTATTACTTTGGTCTAATATCTTGTAATAAGAGCTCCTCGCACAAATTCTAGATCATTAAAGAGAAATCGAAAATATTTGGAGCTTGATGTGGAGATAGATTTTTGATTCGTGAACCGAATGTCTTATCTGACGACTCCAAAAGCCCCCAGATCTCTTGATTTGTGAGCCAGGTTCAACACTAATGATAAAATTGAGACAACTATATATATATATATATATATATACACACACATATACATAGGTTTTTTAAGCTAAGTTTAGTAATGAAAAAAGGATTAGTATTTAGATTAGTTGAATGAGGAAGAATTACTATAATTGGATTTTGTTATAAGTCAAATTGGTGAAGTTTAGCTATAATATGAATATGGTGCATGTGGGGTTCATTTCCTTCATACCTACTCAAGATTTTTGAAATTCTTGCAAAATATTTATATTATTTTTTAATACTCTTTATAACATGATATAAAAGAAGATAATTATTATTGGGGAATCATTTAACTTTTTTGGTAAAGAGTAGTTTGGACAGCCTATTATTGGTATGAAACTTTAAGTTAATTACACTCTCCATTCGAGCATTATATATTAGCATATTATTAATATGAATTATGAACCTTTCAACTCTACGCTATATTTTGTATTTTGTATTAATCATAGCATTCGAGTGAATTTATGTGTATTTTGACTAATTTGATATTGTATGTTGACTCTCACTATTAAAAAAAAAGGTAGAACTCAATTTAGCTACGAAGTTTATCCCTAATTCACACGTAGCTAGCAAAATTCAGTCGTTGATTTGTCATTTAATAAATATATTCTTGATCAGCTATATATATAATGATCTTTTTCATTAACATAAAATTTATATCAAAATTATTGTATTTTATTGAACTTATAACCTACAATATAATGTGTTTTTATCATAGTAACGTATTCACGTCAAGGGATGGACCCACGTGGTATCAAATACCAGGACCAGTTAAACTTATTTCATTGAAAAATTATATCGCATATATTTTGTCATGCTCAACAAGCAAAATACAATAAGCGTTTCCAAGAAATTCATTAACATTTGTGAATATTCACTTCTTTTGTTGATTTTTTTCTTAGACTGAACGAGCTCATATTTATGTCAAATGAGGTTATGTTAATCTCTAATTTACACTATTAAACAATAAACACTTTTGCTTTCATAAAAAAATTGTAATTTTATTTATAGATATGAGGTCCTCTAATGTCACATAATCAATTAGACTATATTAGAGCTAGTGTTTAAAACATGATAAGGGACAAATTAATTTGATTATTTTGGAGCATTTAAAATATATTAATGAACATATATACATTATGATATTAAATTAAACGAAAGTAATGAGATAATCTCAAATATGTTAACAAAGAAAATAGTGTTATAATGTTTCAGTCCATAAAATATTTTAGTATTATATGCTATAGTTATGTGTTGAACAATTATAGCGTAATAATTAAAGACAGAATACTAAAATCAAATGAAGGGAACAAAAAAAAAAAAGAAAGAGTAATAAAGCTTCTTCTTTAATCTCTAGATATTCCTCATTGAAGTAAGTAATGACTATTTTATGAGAAAATAGTCAAATGCCTTCTAATCTATTAGTTAATTTTCAACTATATACTTATATTTTACGGGGATTTTATTATCCTCCTGAACTACTTTAACATGAAATAATTACCTCACTAAAAGGTCAGAATCAGTTATATGTTAAGTTATGCAACACACACGTGAAATTATTGTATATTCACTTTTTAAATTTTTTATTTTTTTTTCTGGTAAATTTTAAACCTAATCTAAGTTAATAATAAAATACTCCACTATAAAATTATGTAAAGTTCTCATTTTTTTATCAAATTTAAAAATTTAAATTTACAAAATTTATTTGTTTTCTCTGAGATTCTAATGATTTCTTTAGATAATAAGAGAAAATGGGGAAAAAATCTCTACACCAAATTAAAGAAGAAGAAGAACTCCATAGCTATACTACATAAAGTTTCAGTTTGTATCAAATTCAAAAATTAAAATTCACAAACAAATACACATATGAAAAACAAATTTGATAAGAGTGAAATTGAAAGGTGAAATTTTGAATTCACCATTATTGGTTCAAAACCCAAATTAAAATTCAAAAATAAAATGCAAGAGAAAAAAGCAAATTTGATAGAAAAGAAATCGAAAAGTGACATTGCGGATTCACCATTGTTGGTTCATTGTGGTTTGAATTTTTTTCCCCTGAAAATATGAGGAGTTCAAGAAGAAACTTGAACTCCATTGTTGAGCTTTATATATGAAAATTTCTTGTGGGTGAGGTGATTATTGTTGCTAAAAATGATTAATTATGATTAACTAAACATAAAAAAATAGTTATAAGTCAATTCGGAGCTCCTAGAGACGAAATTTAGAAGACCACCATTGAAGAATTTTGAGAAAAACTTGAAGAAATTATGAGATGAATGCGAAATTTTGTGATACTAGAAAAGGGGAAAGAATTAAAAAAATTGAATTAATTATATAATCTCCAATGAGGGAGCATGGATTTTATTCAGTTTCTGCCATTTTATAGCTTTGTGTCCAACCTTTATGCGCCTGCCAGAGGTGTATTCACCTTCTTGGACAAGTCAACGTTTAGGGGTTATAAAATATCGAAAATAAAAAATTTAGGGGGATAATAGAACTTCCGTAAAATATAAATGTGTAATTAAGAATTGACTAATAGGTTGGGGAGGCATTTGACTATTTTCTCACTATTTTATAGGACAAATTTGATAGGAAGCATCATACTTCTACATTAAATAGGTACATAGACATACTTATTTACAATACTCTTTTCTGAATGTCTATGTAAAAAATATATATATATATACGTAATTATTTGTTACACGTATTATTTATTGTCTCATTAAAAATTTTATAATAAAAATTCAGTGGGACAAAATATCAACGCGTATTACTTTTCCTTAAGGAGAAGATCAATCCAAAGACTTGAATCTTTGCATTCCAAACTTGTGTACCATTTTCTTTAAATTTGCAGTTAAACGAATCTGTTGCACATTGATATCATTATTTTTTTCAAGCTCATGTGCGTAGAAAATTTTTTGCAAAATAGGTTTCATTTTATCTCCTTTTATAATTCCTCCCTTGCTCTATGCACACTATATCATCTTCATATAAAATTGTGAATGTTTTATCACATCAAACCACTTTTTTTCGAATGAGATGTATCATGGATCTCAACCACACACATTTTCAACTTGCTTCATGAATAGCTATTATCTCAGCATGATTTTATGAAGTGATCATAATAGACTGCTTCTGTATATCTCCAAAATATGGCAGTATCCCTTCATATAGACACATAGCCTATTTGAGAATTAATTTTATATGGTCAGATAAATATCCTATATCGACATAATCAATGAGATTGAAATTGCAATTATTAGATAAAATAAGTTCATAATGATAGTCCTTTGAGATACCGCAATGTGTATTTGATCTCATTTCGATGGCTCTTAGCAGGAGAAGAATCATTCCTTGTTCACGGATCAACTGAAAAGGCTATATCAACCCTTATAGCATTAACAAGATACATTAGTGCACATATTACACTAATATATGGTGCTTCAGAAAAAAAATTACTCCATTCTGTCTTTGAGGTCGAAATGAATTCTTATTCACATGAAGTGATCGAACAACCATTTGAATACTTAATGAATGTGCTTCATTCAATTAGAAGCTTTTCAACACTTTCTTTGCGCAAAGAGATTGATGAACAAAAATATTCTTTATCAAATACTAAATTTGTAAATCAATACATAATTTTGTCCTTCCAGCAAGATCTTTCATCTCAAACTCATTCTTTAAATAATTAATTGCCTCTTGAAGCTCTGTTTGGATTTCAATAAAATTTATGTCATTAACATAAACATCAAATACAAGAAGCTTTGATATTATTTTCTTTATGAAAATGCATAAACAAATTGCATCATTTATATAATCTTCCTTAGATAAATACTCACTAAGACATTTAAACTACATATATTCAAATTATACAATGATCTTTGCATTCTAATTGAATATATTTTGTAGGCTTTGAACCATATACTGTAGGCATCTTAAATTCTTTAAAAATTGTTTCACATCTCTCATGGACGATATTAAATTCTTTAGGCTTTGTAAAAATTCTTGTACATCAAGACGTACTTTGGATTTTTATATTTTATATTTCTCATTTCTTTTTCGCTTAAAGGGCCATTTATAGTCAAATGATTTAACTGCATTAAGTGTTTGAACTATAGGTCCAAAAACTTCACATTTGAAAAGTGAATTCAACTTTGATTAAATTGAATACTGAATACTGAAAACAAATAAAGGAGCAAAGGAAGAAATAGTAATAATTTTTCGTCATTTTGATGTATCTTAATACAATAATAATAGGTTGTGTGGTGTGAGGAATAAAAATAAATAATTATGAGATAGTGATGAAGGGATAAAATTTTAACATATTATTTTGTTATCAAATTTGTGATAATGTATACCACCATTTATAATGATAGAATAAGTTATCTTATATACATAGTGTGATTGCTTATTCCAGGATCACTAATTCAATTATCTTGGAATAAATTGTTCCCAATCAAACAACCCTTAAGTGATGCTTATTTATAGGCACAAGTTCGATTAAAAAAATTATATTTTATAATAAACAAATAAATATGCAAATGAACATATATTTATTTTTAACATAAAATTATATACGAGGCATTCCGTAAATAACTATTTCCAATTAAAATATATCTAAAAACAAAAACTATCACAAAGAAAAATATTTCTTTTAACTTCTTAAACAATGTTATCAATTACTACCATAGGAATCAAAATCAAACTTTACCTATTATTAATATTCATTGGATTGTTGGCCAAGTTTTAGTTTGAATGGGAAAAAAGAAAACCCTTTTTCATAAGATTTTAAGAATTATGATTTTATAAATTATAAATTCCGTCGAGAAAAACTTACCAGAAACTCCAAAGCTTTAACAATGAAATCAAACTTCGCCTTCATCGCCCTTTTAATCTCCGTCAGTTTAATCATCGCCTCCGCCGTGAAAATCGGCCACGTCATCACTTTCCGATCACCGAATCTTTACCCGGAGTCATTCATCTGGGATTCAAAATCTCACACCTTCATCGTCGGAGGTACTCGTCACCAGAAACTCCTCTCCATTTCCGAATCCGGCGTAGCTGAAACTCTAATCTCCGATACAGATTTACCTCAAAATTCCTCCTTCCTCGGACTCGCCATCGACCGCCGTCACAATCGCCTCCTTGCTTGCATTCACCGTATTCCGACCGCCTCTCATCCTTCCCCGTTCAACGCATTCGCCGCCTACGACCTCCAATCCCGTCGCCGCATCTTCCTCACCCCGCTCCTTGACAACAACGACCAAAATCCGATCGCAACCGTAACGGAGATAATTCGACCCGCTGCCGCAAACGACGTCGCCGTTGATTTATCCGGGAATGCTTACGTTACGAACTCCGACGGAGACTTCATCTGGAAAGTGAACTCCGACGGCGACGCTTCGATTTTCTCGAGATCGGAGGTCTTCAAATCTCATCCCGTGGACCTCACCGTAGACTATCACAGGTGCGGGCTGAACGGCGTTGTTTTTATCTCCGACGGGTGTTTACTCGTCGTCCAATCAAATACCGGCAAAATGTACAAAGTCGACGTTAACGACGGAACGGCAAAGACCGTTAATTTAAACAAGGATTTAACGGCGGCCGATGGAATCGCCGTTAAAAGTGACGGTGTGGTTGTGGTAGTGAGTCAGCACAAGGTGTATTATATAAAGAGCGAGAATAATTGGGAGGAGGGAGTGGTGTTTGACGAAACTACCCTTGATGTGGAAGGGTTTGCGACGGCGGTTGTAGTGGGGAATAAGAAGAGGGTATATGTGTTATATGGGCATTTAATGGAGGGTATAATGGGAAATGGAGAAAGAGAAGAATTTAGAATAGTGGAAATGGAGGAAGATGATAAAGAAGATAATGTTTGGTTGTTTGTGTTAGTTGGATTTGGGTTAATTTATTTTCTGTTTTGGAGATTTCAAATGCGTAGATTTGTCCAAAATATGGATAAGAGAGTAGCTTAGGTTTTTTTTATTTTTTCTTAATTTCTTGTTTCATGTACTACTTGTTTTTGTAATTTACTTTTGATCTTGCCTAAGTAGAGATCATAATGTATTTTGTTGTATTTCACTTTGCTAAAGCCTAAGGGATCGTTTCATAATTGATTCAAATGTGAGTTATACGGACACTAGATTCTACATAAGTAGTAGTATCATGTTTGATAATTCGTTAAAAGGAAAATTGTTCATATATAAAATTGATATCTCCTTCGTCTATCTTTACTTGTCTCTTATTGATTTGGCATAGCCACATACTAAAAAATAGTAAATAATAAGAATAATTTTATCAAATCACCTTTTGAATATAATAAATACAATTCTTATAAAATGTAATAGAAAAATGACTGTAATTAATGATAAGGATTAATTGGGAGCTAAGTGTAAAATCATCACTTGATTTCAAAAACTAGACAAGATTGTTGGATGTCCAAAATAATATAGTGGACAAGTAAAAATGGATGGAGGGAGTACTGTGTTTCATTTGTAATTTAGAAACTAGCATAACTAATACATGTATAAGGTGTGATGAAATCTATGTATTACTTGATGCTGCTATGAAATAACTAATACTTGTTAATTAATACATAGATTCACTCATAACTGATTTATCCATTAGTAATTGTTGTATACATCTAACCAAATACAAATAAAGGTCGTTTAATACATGGGATGGAATAAGCAAGGATATCCCAACTCATGAGATATCTCGATGGGATAAAACAAGTTAGGAATTAGTTAATACATTAAATCAAATATAAGATAAAATCGAAAAACATCTATTATGATTTTATCCTAAAATTATTATTCTTATCTCATCTTCCAAACGATTAAATTTATCAAATGTGAGATAAAATCGTTTACACTATATCAATCAATAAAATTAGGAAATCTTCTATTTATGTCCTTATCGCATTTCAATTTTCACTCTGCCTCCACACTTTGTGAAAGGATTAATCATATCTCAAGGGTGGAAAAAGAAAGAAAAAAGTCATCAAAACATACACATACAATCATCAAAAATTACTGTGGAAAATGAATGAAAAAGTAAAATCAAATACTTAGTTAGAAATTGCTTTCTTTAAGACATTGAAAAAGAAAGGATCAATGAATAAAATACTACAAGACATACATACCCATTGAAACTTCACTAGATTATAGACCTCCATTGGTCAAGAAAATGTACCTTGTACGCATTAAAGAGTTAGTTTGATTATTCAACTATTGACTATGATGTACTAAGATCTTTTTAAATTTATTTCATAACAGAAAAATCACTATACTAACTATTTGCTATATACTCTTGTCATACAATAATAATATAATCAATATAATTTTATAAATTTGGGTTTGGAAAAGATAAAATATATATATATGAAAACCTTATCACTATCTTAAAAATAGAAAGATTGTTTCTGATACACCCTTAGCTCAAAAAAAATATTTCAAAGTAATATAAAGAAGAAATAACATAAATAAAGAAAGACATGGTAAAATACTAGAGAGAATCGATAAACCATTCTAAACATTAGATATAACAAGATAAAATTATAATTGACATGTAAAAAAGAATTACATATAATAACCATGAAATAATAACTGTTAATTGAGTGATCATCTAAGAAATCAACTTGTTTAGTGAAGATACGTTGTGGAGGATCGAGGTCACTAGTTTGGTCCTCTCAATCTCAAATTATTTATCGTATTTTTTCTTTTTACATGTCACTTAAATAATATATAAGTGATCAGGAGGTCACAGGTTCAAGTCTTGAAAACGGTCTCTGGCAGAAATGCAAGATAAGACTGCGTACAATAAAGTCTTGTGGTTGAGCCCTTCCCCGTACCCTTTGCATAGCGGGAACTTTAGTGCACCGCGCTTGCCTTTTTTTCACTTAAGAAAATATTAATTAGGAGAGATTTTAATTACTTTATATTTATTTAATTATGTCTTTAAATTTATCTCTCTTCATTGACTGATCATGTCTCGTCCACATAATTGAGGTGTTTACAGATTTTAAGGACAATTATTATTAACCACAAGATTAAAAAGATATACTGTAATTAATTTTATTTTAAATTTTTTAAAAAATATAATTTGATATACTAAAACTATTTTTAAAAAATCAGGACATAATTTTATTGGCATATCGTTTGTCGATAAAAACTTCTGATTCAAGGGTCAATAGTCCTATATTTTATTGAATATTTAAAATGGTTGGGAACCTTTTTTTTTTTTTTGGGTTCATTTTTTTGACTTCAAACATAGTGTACTACGCCACTGAATTAATTGTTACCTGAAATACACTTCCCATTAAGAAGAATATACTTTGGTTTGTATAGCAATAATAAAATGACATATTTTTTTATATAAAACAAAGAAAAATAACGTTTTCAAATTTCAACAGTTGAGTAACTATTTTGTTACAAAATAAAAAGAAAAAAATAAATCAAACTTTATTACATGATTTCCGATAGTTGAATGATCATATAAGCAATCAAAATCTATAGTAATAAGAAACAATCAAAATTTATAGTTTACAAATGAGGTTCTGGTAAAATTGTAAGTAGTACTTCTTCATACTTAATGAGAGGTTTTGAGTTCGAATCCCCTCTTGAATATAGAGTCGACTTTGTTCGGGAGCACTTTACCCCTCAGTATGAGACTTTCTAGACTCTAACACAAATTCAAATATAATTAAGCCTCAATGCATACATCGAGCATCGGACGAGAAACCAAATAAAGAAAAGAAAGTATGAATGTTTTCAATAGTTGAGTAACTTTTTTGTTCCAAAATAAGGAGGAAAAAAAATCAAACTTTATTACATCATTTACGATAGTTGAATGATCATATAAGCAATAAAAATTTATAGTATGAAACAATCAAAATTTATAGTTTACCAACAAGGTTGTGGTAAAATGGTAAGTACTACTTCTCCATCCTTAATCAAAGATCTTGAATTCGAGTCCCTCCTTGATACAGAGTCGGCTTTATTAGAAAGCACTTTACTCATCAGTATAGGACTTTCCAGCACGAATTCAGATTCAGTCGAGCCTCAATGCTGATACCGAACACCAGACGATGAGAAAGAAAAGAAAGGATGAATGTTTTGTAATGATGTAACATTATGGACACATGACATAATCTAGATGAAATGAAACTTTGTTTAGTTTGAAAGGATCAAGCTTGTTATGGCATGGAGATGGACCAGAAGGTGGAACTGGTCCTCTTGGAAGCTGGTTTTGAAGTAAATGACTCTGATAATTCTTCTTTTCAATATCCCTTATGCTAGAAACCATTAATATTGATGAAATTAGTAGAACAAGAAGAAAAACCAAACCCCTAACATCAATTCTCTCACAAACTAACATTTTTTTCCTTGCTCTTTTTATGATCTTCTTGTTTCTTGCACCCTTTCTATTTGGAAAAGAAAGGTTTAGGATATGTTGAAGCTTATATTATTCTAAAAATAAGAAGAAATTGGGTGTATTTCATGGGGTTAGTTTGAGCAGCCAAAGAGGAAAAGATTTCAATGCCCTTTGTTTTAGAATTATTTATAACACTCCAAATATTGAGGGTGTCTTTGGTACCATGAAAAAAAATAGTTTTCATAAAAAATATTTTCGAAAATAATGATATATAGCTTTTAGTATTTATTGAAGGTATTTCTGAAACCAACCTCTTTATTTTAATTCAATAGGAATATAATCTACATATATTTTACTTTTTCAGATCGCACCTGTAGAATTACATAAAATATGTTATTGTTATTTTTGCCATTTAGTAAGTAAATAAAAAAATACTATTCCCTCCGTTTAAAAAAATGATACGATTTGATTTGGCACGAAACTTAAAAAAATAAAAAAGTATTTGATTTTATGGTTGTAAATTAAAGTTGTGTCAAATTTACCAAAATATCCTTTAATCTTATGGCATTAAACATATCACATGAAATGTTGAAATTAAAATGTTACTAAAAAGTAAAAAAAAAAAAGTTATTTTTTTAATAGACTAAAAAAGAAAGTAAATCGTTCTATTCTTTTTTAAACGAAGAAAGTATTATAAAATATAATACTAACGGTGAGGAGGTAGGGTAGGGCGTCATCTAGAGTAGGAGGGCAGGGGTGCTAGGGTAGTAGGGTAGTTAAGGAATAGGGCTTAACATTAGGGGCGGGGAGGAGATAATACGATCTTGAGCTTGAAATACTACTTATGAAATTTTTTTTTTTTAATTTTTAGTTATTCTTTTAATATTTAAGGATTTATTTTTCTACTGAAAATATCTTTTAAAATATTTTGATCAATAAAATATAAAAATAATCAAAAAATATAAAAATATTTTACCTCATACCCAAATCTAAGACATCATTTGGTATGTTGAACAAGCATAGATAATTTTCAGATAAAAAATAATATATTATTTGATTACTGATTTTAAATAATTTATATCAAAATTAATTATTAGCATCAAAACTTTGAACTTGTTATTAGAAATTGTAATTAAAGTTGAATTATATGAAGTGGCGGTCATTTTGAGAAGTTTAAAAGTAGTGTATATTGTTAGGTTAGGTAATTGTAGCCGTCAAAAAAAAAAACTGTCCTCTTTATTTATTTTCTATGTTTAAATTTGATTTATTTTAAAAAATAATTAAATTATAGAAAAATTACCTAATTATACTTCTTTATTTATCATATTTTTCCTTATTCCACTCAATTCTGAAAATTTCAAAAAATCCTTTCTTTCCATCTAGATACATTAATTCAGTAATTCGAATACATTAATTCTGATTCTTAAATTATTTCTATGTTTAATGTATCGTACTTTAAATATTTTCTGTTGATACTTAGTTATTAGTAATTTTTGTATCTGGAACTGAATTAATATATCTGAATTACTGAATTAATGTATCTGAATTGCCATGTGTTTTAAGGTATTTCTATAAATTGAAACAGGATAGGAAAAAATGGTAATTAAGTTTTTACCCGATGTGATTTTTAAAAAATGACCTAAATTTTATGATCTTAGAAAATATATATCATATATTAAAATATTATTATTTAAATTTTATGATCTTAAAGGTATTATATGAGATATTAAAATAGACTAACTAAAGGAAAGAAAAACATATAAATTAAAACCGAGAATTTTTTTTTTTTTTTGGATATTATAGAAAGATCATAGGGAGTATATTATTTACTCATTAATAATATATTCTCTAAGGAATTGAGAATATTTCCAATAATGGGGGATTCCATGTGTGAGCTAGGAATTTATAAAAATTCAATAATTTTTGTTTATATTCTATATGTATTTTAAAATATTTATAAATTAAATAACTATCGAATATTTATAAATTAAATAACTATCGATTAATTTATACTTGTTATAGAATTTCATAAAATTTAAATTTGTTTTAAATTCTTAAGAAAACGTGACGTATCGCCTTTGTGTGCAATAAGGGGTTGTTTGGATAGCTGGTTAGAGTTATAAAGATATTGATAATACAAATATTATTAATGAAATAATTTATATATTATTTTAAGTCGATATTAGTTATACAGAGATTAATTATTTTTGAAATAATTATTTCACATTTTATCCTATATAAAATAGTTCATAAACTCTGTCATAATTTATACATATATTAATTACATGAATTTTTATATTGCAAACAAAGTATTATACGTATAATTTTTATACACTAATGATTTGTCTTCTAATGAAATATCAAATATGATATACTTATATAAAATTTAATAATCCCTAATAATTCACCTTCAAATCAGCTACCAAACGACCTCTATTAATAATACACTCTCAAAGTCTTTTCCTAATTTTAGGTTTTTAGCCTAAGTATCTTTATTACACGCCACTTCCACATTTTTGTAAAAGAAGCACTACTCATAATTAGAATTAATTTTACTTGTTTAATTTATAAAATTAAGAAAATTATATTATGATTTTTTTTTACTTTTATATTGAATAATTAAAATTAATTATAGTCAAATTTAAAATTTCAAAACATTATTAATCAAATTAGTATGATAAAATATGTTTCTAAATAAAAATTTTGTAAACGATATATCAAATCATTAAACATCAAGGAATAAGCATGAAGATAGTAAGTTAATATTGTACCTAACTTTTGGTTCCCTTAAATACCCCCTAAAAATAAATTAATACAAACTAAAATGATTTTTTTTGTTTTTTTAATAATCACTTGTCTTCTTCCTCCCATTTCTACTCCAAATGAAATTAATTGACAATAATTGTTTAAGATAACAAAAAAATTTAATTAATGAAAATCCAAAACAAACATAATAAACTATGAAATGAACCTCAAGATAATTGACATTCACATTGCAATTTACTTACGTACCAAACAAAAGTTCAACAATGGCTTAACCAAACACGCAAACTCTCTCAAAAGATGACTATCAATTAATATTCATCAAAAGGCAAGTCTAAATTGAGCTAGTCTATTATTTAATTAGATTAATTACACAAAAAAATCGCTCGACTAATTTATTTATCATAAAATGGCCGAATAGGCCATTCATCCATAGCTTGCCATTAATGACTTCTCTTCCTTCTTCCTTCCTTTCTCCTCCTCCCCTTCGTCGCTATTCTTCATCATCATCATCGTCAATTTCTTCTTCTCATCTTCTTCTTCTTTTAACTTTTGACGTACTGCGAACATGAATTGTTTCGAGCGAATTATATATTAAAAGACTCAAAATATCGAAAGTATTTCATATCTAAATTTTGGAACTATTTCGTAGTGATTTTGAATTGATTGAGATTGAATTTGTCATTGTATATCTCATATATAGCAAATGTATACTCATGTATAAATAAACTGTATTTTAATGTTTTGAGTGTATTATACTATATAGTCAGTTTATAACTCAAGTCTAGGTACTTGAAGATCATTTTTATTGTGAAATATGTGTCTAGGTCTCCTTTTCCATCCCCATTAATCTTTGGCAATGCTAGATTAAAATTGTGATGTATACGCGTCTTATCTCACTCTCATGTTACTTTTATTTATACTATTTAATTGAGTTATCATAAATTAAGTGTATGTACATAATTAGTACATGTTTAGTTGATCGCTTGTTATTCGTTAGGCCATTAATGTTTTGGTGTATGGTCAGCAGAGTTGACGGTTAAAAACATATTTAAATCAATACTCTCTCTATCTCATATTAATTGAATTTTTAAGATAATACACACATATTAAGAAAAACATTCAAAGACAAAATTTACACTATACTTTCCACTATTGCCCTTTGTGAAATCATAAATATGTGGTGTAATTTATCTCCTAGAAAATATAAAACTTCAATAAATGAAAGGGCAAATATGGAAAAAGTTTCAAACATTCTTT
>JAABOM020000084.1:2127129-2152474 GCA_011800125.2 Solanum clarkiae | reverse complement strand
GATTCTTTTAAATGGTGAAATTTTCTTGTACTGCTTGTTATCAAGGCAAGTTGATTATGAGATCAACACCAACAAAAGTGAAAAATGAGACCCCTGCGTTTTTGAAACGTATGCATGGGATATTTATGGACCTATTCACCCACCTAGTGTAACGTTTAGATATTTTATGGTCCTAATAGATATTTCATCTAGATGGTCTCATATGTGCCTATTGTCATCTCATAATTTGGCATTTGCAAAATTATTGGCACAAATAATATAGTTACGAGCATAATTTTTTGACAATCAAATTAAGTCCATTCGCCTTGATAATGCTGAAGAGTTTTCATTCCAAGCATTTCATGAATACTATTTATCCATTGAGATAAGAGTTGAACATCCTGTTGCTCACGTTCATACTCAAAATGGCCTTGCCAAGTTATTTATTAAACGTTTACAATTGATAGCAAGACCATTGCTTATGAAAACTAGATTGACCACCTGTGTATGGGGACATGAAATTTTGCATGTTGCAACACTTATTCGTCTCAGACCGACAAATTATCATAAGCATTCCCCATTACAACTGGTTTTGGGACAAGAACCTAATATAACCCATCTAAGAATTTTTGGATGTGTTGCATATGTGCCTGTGGCACCACCACATCGCACAAAAATGAGATCCCAAAGAAGATTAGGAATATATATTGGGTTTGAATCTTCCTCCATTATTCAATGTCTTGAACCATTAACTGGAGATATGTTCACCGTTCGATTTGCAGACTGTCGATTTGATGAGACAACAACAACAACAACAACATACCCTAGTGCCTCAAAAGGCTCCAGCTCATTGCGGGGTGGGGGGGTCGGATGTACGCAGCCTAACCCCTATGTTTAAAAACATAAAGCGACTATTTCCAGATAACCCATGAGGAGCATCGAAAGTTGCATTGACTAACTGCTACTTCACAAATGAAAGAAGCGCAGACAGTTTAAATAGCCATTTTGCTTTATTCCATCATACTCCAAAGCCAAAAAATAGTCAATATTTGGCTCCATCCGAGAGAATATTAAAAGAGAAATTTTGTGGACATGTCTCATCTTGATTCATATGCTTCGATTTGTGAGTAAGAAGTACAAAAGATTATTCACATGCAAGAATCGCAAATCAAATGTCAGATGCATTAACAAATTTAAAAAGGATCATGACTCACCCCTCTCGAGAAGTAGATTAATTGAGAAGAAATAAAGTTGAAATTTACTTCCCGAATAAGAAATCTGAAATTTGTTCATACAATAGTAAATCAGAAATTTATTATAGCAAAAGGTACAAGTAACAGTAAACTTGAAGTTTACTTATTAGATATATATTAAAGAAATAAAAGATTCTTCACGATTGCTTATTCTCATGATAAGTTGATTGGATCAACTAATGATTGGATTGAGTTTCGTAAATTCTGAAAGTATGAAAGGTAAATATGAGTCCGTTCACCATCATGTGATATGTGAAATAGATGCATCAATAAGATGCACCAATTCAGTTTCTTACTTGGAGATCAATAAGATGCACCAATTTAGTTTCTTACTTGGAGACCAAGTCAGTTTTCCCCTATTAATATAAGGGTTTCCTTCATTGTAAAATACATCTCAATATTATTCAAGAGCAATAAAAATTTCTTTCTCTTCTCCCCTACTTTATATTATTTTATACAGTTTTATAACACAATGTGTATCTTTTCTTTTTTTTACTTCTTTTTTGTGCCTATTTTTATGGGAGATGATTTTTCAAATCATTTTTTTGCTTATTATATGAGAACTTTTTTATTTTTTTATTTTTAGATCAAGTCTATTCTAGTTAGAAAAAGATTCTTCATGTATGAATTCAATTATAATAAGAAAATTTTCTCTATTTAATTTTGTTATATTTATTATATTTAATATTAAATATTATTAGCATAATGATATAATAATTAAAAATAATGATGAAAAGACAATTTTGTCTAAAGCGAAATCTTTTAATGAAGGAAAAAAAGTTTAAACAATATTATTAAGGACTTTCACACTTTTAATATAATATAGATTTGACTATATGCAAAGAAAGCAAAATGCATTGCAATTGTATTAATAATGTGAAAAGCCAAATGCATAAGCTTTCTTGAATTTTTTTTTAAAAAATTTAGTATTAAAATTTAAATCAAAATCGAATTTAAATTCCAATATGTACATAAGAGCATCCATTAAATTATCAAACATACGTAACATTTTCTGATCAATGTCTTTTTGTCTAAAAAATAAGGACAACAAAAATAATTGGAATAATGTAGGAAAATAAAACGATATTAAGAAGGATATTAATCCTATTAAAAAATAATATCACCTTCATAAATCATACTTATTATATAAATAGTTTATCAACATGGAATAATCATAAAATATTGGAGGTTGAGTTTGCAATTTTTGCTGTTTTTTGATGATATTTTCATGATATTTACGATCTTTCTATCTTAAAATAGAAGTAAGGTATATTTACACTTTATAATATATCATAAATATATCATATTATTATTGTTGTGAATGGGAATCGTAATATTTCTAGTTAAAACTTATTTTCATATTTGAAAATAAAATTGTAAAAAAAATAATTGTCATTTTCTCACAAACGTGGAAAGAAAATTTTACCAACCAAAAAGAGGGAAATAAAAAATAAATTACTCGTGTGACACGCAAGCAGACTGACATGCTGACAAAATTACAACATAATATATATATATATATATATATATATATATATATTTTTTTTTTATTTTTTCTTATTTTTTTTTTAAAAAGCCAAAATCTCTTGTACTCCCTACCTCTGTCCCATATTAACTGAATTCTTAAGGTAATGCACATATTAAGAAAAATATTCAAAAATAAAATTTATACCATACTTTCCACTATTGTCCTTTATGAAATTATAAATATACTCCAATAATGAAAGGGTAAATATGAAAAAAGTTTCAAATATTCTTCTTGAACTTTGAACAATTCAACTATTTTGAACATTGAAAAAAGTCTCAAAAATTTAATTAATTTGAGACGAAGAGAGTAGGTCATTTGACATATGGAACAAAAATAATAATTTTAAGTAAAATTTATAATTAATTTTTTTGTATATTTAATTTGCAATTTTTACTCTATCTGTTTAAAAATAAATAACTTAATTTGACTTGACACAAAATTTAAGAAAATCAAAATATCTTTTATTGTTCTAAATTAAAGTTATGTCAAATATATGAAAATATGTTTTAATCTTATATTCTTAAACATGTCACTGTCACGTGAAAAGTTGAAAGTAAAATATTGTCAAAAAATAAAATAGATCATTTTTTAAAAATAGATTAAAAAAATAAGACATTCTTTTTTAAATGAAGAGAATAATTATCTACAACTATTTTTCTCATTTTTTATTATAATTTTTTATATAAAAAGTAAAATAATTAATCTAATTAAAATAATTTTATCTATTTTATCCTGCAACTTGCATATTGCAGCTGACATAATACTTAATTCCATTCTCTATTTCTGACCAGTAGCAGCTCAAGAATTCAATATTCTTTAAACAAGATTCAAAGGAACACAAAAAGATTTTAATATCATATATTATAAATTTAATAATAAATAAAATTCCTATGAGTGAGAAAAGAATATAGAATAGGTTGGAAATTAAATAACCAAGAAAGAAGAATACTTGATTCCATTTTTTTTTAATGAATAGCAAATAGAGGTATAAATAAATATTAAAAAAATGTTTCATATACTTGATTTGTAAAATAAATAAATAAATCAAATCCATATATGAGAGTGTGTATTGAATCTCATTAATACTTATTATCAGAAAAAGAAAAATTTATGTGCTTGATCCAAGAGCATAAAAAAATAAAATTAGACTTGCACGTGAGAGTTATTAGGAGGAAATTATTTCATAATTAATTATTTTGAGATAAGTTATTCAATTATGTCTATAGGATAAATCATCTCATTACTATGATAATAATAATAGAATAAATAATTTAAGGACTATGTAATTTTTTTAGACTAAATACAAAATAAAAAAAATGTAGTACATTTTATTCCAAATTATTGTATCTCATAAATTCTTATATCATACATCAAATAACTCCTTAAATTTTTAGATGTTACTTACACACTTCAATCGTAGGTCTTGGAATCTGTTGGTTTTCTTAAAAGATTGATGAAGCAGTAAAAAAGGGTTAAAAATGTCTCTGTTTAGATTGAAATAATTTTCAATAATTTTGTTCAGCATTGAGGAAATAAAATTTGCATAATTTGAAATTTAAAATCGACTAAAATATCTCAACAAACTAAACTATCTAATAGAAATTTACAATTCAAAATTATGCAACTTATTTGGCTAAAAAATTACTGCAGTAATTTAAAACAAATTCCAAGAAAATCGAATCTTACTATCATCCACTAGCAATTTTTTTTCCAGGTACTTTACGCATATAAAAAGTTTCATATATTTGCTGAAAATACAATTAAATAATAATAAAATATAATCTTTCAAAACAAAAATCTGAATTGTGCTTATCTTATATACCGAAGCGAAATAATTTTACCTCAATACAAATTATTCTGAGAGTCCGTACAAATGAATACTGCACACAGAATAAACACATGAAATAATTACGTTGATAACAAATATACTGGTTAATTAATTAATATAATTATAGTTTGAATTAGTTGCTGCTCGCGACAAACATCTAGCTATAATTACAGTTTGAGTTTTGTATAATTCGCACAATTTATATAAAACTTGTGTGCAATCAAATCGTATAGCAAAATATAGATACATTAAGAGTTATATAAAGAATTATACAAACTCTGTGCACAAATTGTATAGCTTATACAAACATTATATTAAAACTGCGAATTATATAGCGAATTATAAAAATATATACAAATATTCTATGAATTATATAAACACTGCTATAACTATAATTATAAAATATAATTACCAACTTATAATTATGAAATATAATTAAACTATTTTTGAGTCACACGAAAATTCATCTAAAAGCAAATACTCTAAGACAATAAATCCACAGGAATAAAAGATTTAATATTATAATTATCGCTTGATAATAAATCCCAATTCTAATCAATGAGCGAGAAAAAGAATATAAAACAGTTTGAGATGAATATAATAACCAATAAAAAGAAAGCAATTAAATAATGCTAACCAAAATAAACAACAAAAAAAAGAAAAGAAAAACAGTTAAATAAACAAGAAAATACTCCAGGGCACTATTTGACTTGGCACGATATTTAATTTTTTTTTTTTTAAATTAATGATCTAAAATCATCCATAAATATTTGTGGGATTGAAAATCATTTCAATAAGGTAAAAAAAATTTTAACTTAAAATTATTTTTGATTCAAATAAGATGATATTTTTTTTTACACGGATTAAAAAGAAAAGAGTGCACATAAAATGAAAATACCATGCTAAATCAAAGAATGATACATAAAATGAGACGGATGGAGTATTCAACTAAGTTCAAAGAAAGTGTCATTTTCTTGAACATAGACTTAAGAAAGATAAAGTGGATAGTGATAGAAAGCAAAGAGAGTTGTATTTTGTACTAGATTATATATATGCATGTGGATTTCTATTTAGCTAAGCTGCATGTTGATATACAAAAATACCTAAAAGGTGTATTTTAATGGAGTATTTTAATGTTGGTTTGAGGAGTGAAAAGTGCTATTGAAAGCAAAAGCCATGCTGGTGAAAATGGGAAAGAGAGATAAAATATTGTTCTTGTTGAAGAAGCAGAAGCAGCAGATTATGGTTATAATGTCCATGGAGATTAGAGCCACTACTAGAAAAGGAAAAATACTTCTCTTCTATACTCTTCCTTTTTCTCCTTTTCATTTTTGTACTCTTTGTTCTTTAAACCATTTTACAATCCACCAAAGAATGCATCTTTAATCCCTTTTTTGTGTTTTCTTGATCTGTTGACACTTTTCTGCTTGTGGGGTTCTTGTTTTTGGGGAGTTTTGGTAAGTATTTGGGTACCAAGTTCTGGATTTTGTGTTTTTTGACACTATTCTGCTTGTGAGGTTCTTGTTTTTGGGGAGTTTGGTAAGTTTAACTAGCTTATTCGGGTACCTAGCTCTTGAATTTGTGTTTCTTGGAATGAAAAATTGGATCTTGGGAGTTATTGTTGAAGATTCTGGGGTTGGTTGAGCTTATGTAGATTTGAATTTCTACAGATTGGTCAAAAGAAATTTTGTTTCCAACATTTTATCCTTCCAAGTCATGCCATTGATGTATATACCATACTTGGTGGCACTCTAGATTACTGTAATCTGTTTTCCCCCTTTCCAATATTTAGTGATTTGTGGGGGAATTTTTTTTCCTCACCCATTCTTTAAAGAAGAGAAGAAAAAACTATATGTAAATTGCAAAAAGGAAAAAGGAGAGCCCACCATTTTTTTGTTGAGGGTTTGATAGTTTCCGTTGTATTTAGATACAGATTAGGAGAAAAAGTTACAAACTTTGATGAATTGAGGCAGAATTGGTATCATTCTTGGTGGGGTTTTACTCATTACTGTCAGTCTATGGGAGTATCTGAAAGTTCAATTCTTTATTTTATTGAGAAAGTTAAATCTTGGATTTCGTGGGGAACGAGTGGAGTAAACATGGATGTTGAGAGTGGAAAAGCCTGCTGGGAATGCAAGATGAAGTTTACTGATTCTTGCAACAAGTACAATTGCCAAATTTGCAATGGAGTTTTCTGTGGTGATTGTTGTATGCAAAGTTACGGATCTTTGGATGTTGTTGCCTCTGGATCACAAGGGAAAGTGGTTGTAATGAAGTCTTGCAAGTGTTGTTCCGAATTAAGGACGTGGAATAATGGTGTTGGGAAGTGTAGAGACAAAAGTTATCCTTTTGAGTCTCCTAGAGGAAGCTCAGAATCAACATCACCAAATTCCAATAGTGATAGATTTGATGGTTATTCTTCACATACACCAGTTAAGAGTAGTTTTACAACCTTTTCAAGTCATCCGTCTCCGATATCTCTACGTCACTCACCAAGCAGGTATATTGTAGTTCTTGTATCAACTTTGTTGTCAATGTGATGTGCTTTTGAAATCTGTTACATATTTTGAATGGAAGAACATATATCCTGCATAACCATTAAATTATCTTATTAGTGGTTTAGATTTTTAAGCCTCTGACATTGTTAGTACTAGAGATTGAATTATTATGTTTTGTCAAGATTTGTTTTGGATTAGTACCAGAGATGTTTTATTTTGAAGTAGCAGATGGTGCAAATATGAGATGATGTGTCATATCTATGTTCTCGTCCAGGATATTCAACAAATAATTCTTTTGCTTATTTACTTATATGTGAATTGAAGAATGCTCACATTTGCTTTGGTTGAGTGTGGAGTTCAATCAAACTATTCTTGTAGTTTCTTGCTCTTTGGTTATGGTTATCAGCTGTGTTTTTTGTGCTTCAATTATCACATTATTTTGCTGTCATTACCGATCATTCCTCTGTATGTTGTGTAGCTCTCCATTTCACATTGTTTCGTTGTTGTTATTGCTCTCATTTTTCTATTCCCTTTTTCAAACTGCTTGGAAATGCTTAATTTAAGCCAATGGTCTATTGGAAACAACTTCTCTATCTTTACGAAGTAGAGGTAAGGTCTGCATACCCCCTAACCTCCCCAGACCCCACTCGTTGGATTACACTTGGTATGTTTTTGTAAGCTGTTTTTGGGACACAGAAATAGTTAGGCTTGTTGTAAATGAAATTTGTTACTATTTTGCTAATAATTTCAGGAGTGATGAAGACGAAGGAGGAGATTCAACAAACCAAATTTTTAGTCCATCAAGTAGCTATTTTCAAGATATTTCAGATATAGATTCAAGTAGCATTAGTACTAGACACAAATTTTACAGTTTAAGGTCAGCTGGATCAAGTCCATCGGACAGCCCCTCTAGGATTCGTTTTACTTCCAATAGAGTTGGGCATTCTGTACAGCAAGATCATAATGAGACCCAAAGGTCTCATAATGATGGTCCCTTTGATCAAGAAGCCTCATATGTTTTAAGAAGGCTTGAGAAAGGGATGAAGGATCCAGAGACTGCTGATGCCAGTGTTGAAAATTTGTCTGTGTATCAAAACCTGTTAGTGAAGCAGCAAAAGCCATTCGATCTTAGAAATAGTGATCTCATATGGTTTCCTCCTCCACCTGATGAAGATGACAAGGATGAAAATAACTTCTTCACATATGATGACGAGGATGATGAAATCGGAGTTTTGGGTGCAATATTTTCTTCAAGTGGGAGCCTTACCACCATGGATAAAGAGCCTGTGGATCACAAGGAACCAATGCATGCTATTGTACAGGGCCATTTCAGGGCTCTTGTCTTACAGCTATTGCAAGGTGAAGGAATAAAGTCGGGGAAAGAAAGCGGTGCTGATGACTGGGCTGATGTAGTTACATCACTAGCATGGCAAGCTGCAAATTTTGTGAAGCCAGATACTAGTGAAGGAGGCAGCATGGATCCTGGTCATTATGTAAAGGTCAAATGTGTAGCTTCTGGAAGCCCAAGGGAGAGGTAAATACGTCTTCTCTTTGAACATTTGCTTCTTAGGCTTGGTTAGTCATGTCTTATCATGCAGTTGTTTCAATGCAGCACCTTTATTAAAGGAGTAGTCTGTACGAAGAATATTAAACACAAGCGCATGACATCACACTGCAAAAATGCTAGATTGCTTCTGTTAGGAGGATCACTCGAGTACGAAAGAGTTCCCAATCAGTTGGCATCTTTTAACACATTGTTGCAACAGGTATTTGGTAGATTTCTCTATCTTTATATGATTTGAGAATTTGAGATAAGAGTAATTAGGGACAAGTTCTTGAGTTCTATTATCCGAACAGGAAAGGGAGCATCTGAAGATGATTGTTTCAAAAATTGAGTCCCACCATCCTAATGTGCTACTTGTGGAGAAAAGTGTATCTTCTCATGCACAGGAGTATCTACTGGAAAAAGAGATCTCTTTGGTGTTAAATGTTAAGCGGCCACTGCTGGAGCGGATAGCGAGGTGCACTGGTGCTCTTATAACCCCGTCCATCGATAACATAGCCATGGCAAGATTGGGATATTGCGAGCTCTTTCATTTGGAAAAAGTTTCTGAAGAGCATGAGCCTCCAAACCAGTTCAACAAGAAGCCATCAAAGACTTTGATGTTTTTTGATGGTTGTCCCAGACGCTTAGGTTGCACGGTAATTTTTTCTGCCGCAAGACTTCAACATTATTTTTTCTTCTTCTAAAGCTTTTAAATGTTTGAGCTCTAATTAAGACTTATATCATGCATACTTCATACGTACATTGGATTCATAAAGTATCTTTTGCTAGAATTGTGAGACTTTCTATGGCATAGCTTTATAATGTTCTCTTATTTATCGCCTATGTCTACTATTTACACAGAACACTCTTGTCCACTCTTACTAAGAAACTGAAAGAACAGAACAAAGGGTGGAATGGTTGCTCTGCTTGTCTTCTCTTTCCTTTAATGCATAAATTTCAAATTTCACCTGCTTGTCATGTAATTTATTTGGAAGTGCTTTACACCAGTCGCTGAGTGCCACATGTCCACTTCTTTCCACACTTTTGAATCCACAATATATAATACTCCTACTGATTATAGTTGTGCTTGCAATTCAAAAATGATTTGAATTCACATACCAACTTTTATGGCCTAGACCGGTTTCATGTTCCCAAGAGCTAGAATAACAAACATTTGAAAAATGCTTATTCACGTAGTGTCATTTGGAGCATCTTAATGACATATTTGAAAAGGATCAGTGGTCTTACTTATTCACGGCAAATTTGACATATTGTGCGAAGCTATATTGTCGAAAGTAAATATTTTCTCGATGGGAAGACAATTTTGTCCTCGGGAGCAACGAGAGGGATAAGAGAAGACAGTATAAGCCAAAAATAAAGAACCCATAGATTGACATTGATAGGGAAAAGAGAAGACAGTATAAGCCAAAGAAAACCTTAGATTGATGTTGATCAGTTCTTGTACACTAATGTTTATCCAGTATAAGAAAGCAAGCAATTCATGTGATTCACTTAGCGAAAATCATCTGCTCTCATCTTTCTGTTTGGTCTGTCAATACTTCTGTACAAAACAGACCTACGTCATACCTACTCGAAAAATACCTATACTTTATACTATACCTTTTTTTAAAAAAAATTAGATTCCCTCCATTACAACTTGTTTGACCTACTTTCCTTTTTAGTCCGTTAAGAAAAGAATGACCTTTTTCCTTTTTACCAACTCTTTAATTTTAATTTTCCACATGGCACGTTTAGACATTTTGATACATTTGACATATCTCTAATTTAAGACCACAAGATTGAAAAATCTTCTTTATTTTCTTTTACTCCATGTCAAGTCAGAATAGGACAAACAAAGTAAAACGGAGGGAGTACTAATATAGAAGTGTGTCTGATGAGTTCTTCTGTCTCATTGAACATTCTTAATTCCAATTAGTGGACATTTTACAAGAACTTGGTGAAATAGAAGTGATCACATATAACATACACCATCTGCCATAGTGGATTATGTTTTGATCAGCTGTAGCTAATCATCAGGTACCAGTCTTAAATGCTGCATTGATTTAGAAAATGCTTAATTAACTTTCATCCTCTTCTTTAATCACTGAATTGATGCCTACCATGGTCTTGACTTTCCATAAAGGTTCTGAGAGTTAAAAAAAATAGTAACAAAGTATTAAAAAAGGATCTTCAGACTGCATTGTCATAAAGGATCAGCAATTATATCTTAGTTTAAATATCAAGAGCTTGAATTTGTAAACAGATGTTAGTTATCCTTTCATTTGACATTTCATAGGTCTTGCTGAGGGGTTTGTGTTGTGAAGATCTCAAGAAGGTGAAGAAGGTCTTCCAGTATGCAGTCTTTGCGGCATATCATCTGTCCCTTGAGACGTCGTTCCTTGCTGATGAGGGTGCTAGTCTACCTAAAGTTTCCGTAATGCCTTCAATTGCTACACCAGAGATGACATCTGCTGATAATGCTATTTCAGTGATTTCTCATACTGCTTCTCCGGCAAGACAGTGGAGAGTTGGTAGTGACCCACATAGTCATGTAGGATCTGCCAGCTGCAATTCGGATGTTGTGTTACCAGAATCGCTGGGGAAACATCATTACTATTCTTTAAAAGATCCACCAACCCTGGATGATTCTGGAGACAGAGATGTTCTCTCTACTGCATGCCTTGAAAATTTACCATTGTTTCATGCACATGATATACCTGTTGAATCTGTCGGAATAAAAAATCATACCAGTGAAGGATCAGGATTAACTATAGGTCAAGGGGAGAGTCAACCAAGAGAATCACCAAAGCTGTCAAAGCTTGAGGGATCAGATGAATTGGAACCCTCTAATCAATTATATTCAGGTGCTGACAGTCATCAAAGCATACTAGTATCATTTTCAAGTCGATGTATTCTTAATGGAAGTGTATGTGAACGTTCTCGGCTTCTTCGAATAAAGTTTTATGGTTCTTTTGACAAGCCACTTGGGCGATATCTTCAAGATGATCTTTTTGGTCAGGTAAAAGTTGATAGAAATCATCTTTTTATGTCCAAGTTTTGTACTTTCAAGCTATTGATGTATTGCACTTCATATTCCAGATACATTCCTGTCAATCATGCAAGCAGCCAGCTGAGGACCATGTCATTTGTTATACACACCAGCAAGGAAACCTTACTATACATGTTAGACGGCAACCTTCAGTGAAGCTGCCTGGTGAGTGGGATAACAAGATATGGATGTGGCATCGATGCCTCAAGTGTGTGCATATAGGAGGAGTCCCACCAGCAACTCACAGAGTAGTAATGTCGGATGCTGCTTGGGGGCTCTCATTTGGGAAGTTCTTGGAACTTAGTTTTTTAAACAATGCAACTGCCAACCGTGTTGCCAGCTGTGGTCATTCTCTTCAAAGGGACTGCCTCCGGTTTTATGGGTGCGTACTATACCTTAAGAATGTAGTTTGTCGTCTGCCAGTAATGTGAAATTGCTCTGATCATTCAATTGTTGATTTGCTTTGCTGCTATTTAGAGAATAAAATTTCCCATTTGCCTTTACAGGTGGGGAAGTATGATTGCATTCTTCCGCTATTCTCCTATTGATATTCTGTCAGTTCGTCTACCCCCATCAGCTCTTGTGTTCAGTAGCTATAAAGAGCAGGAGAGGTTACGGAAAGAAACAGATGAGGTGCTATAAGTTCCAAGACATTTTCCATTATATTGCAACGATGCTGTGTGTTTGGGATTTTTCTGGTCTTTTTTATTTTTAGTCTTAGCCTCCAATAGCTCTTATTAATACTATATTATGCTTCCTGTAGCTATTGTGCAAAGCCAAAGCCTTGTATGCAGAGATATCCAATGCTCTTCGCAGGAT
Source organism: Solanum clarkiae (assembly GCA_011800125.2). Lineage (NCBI taxonomy): Eukaryota > Viridiplantae > Streptophyta > Magnoliopsida > Solanales > Solanaceae > Solanum > Solanum clarkiae. The sequence goes on along the minus strand of JAABOM020000084.1, from coordinate 2,139,974 downwards.
TGAAGAGAGAAGTTCCTCTTTAGAACATGATCTATATGATAAGACACAGCTGGATGACTGCATCATAGAGTTAAAAGACTTACTTATGAAAGAAAAGAGCGATTACAAGGTAAGCACCAATTCGAGATTGATGTCTAATACGTCCCCATGTTCCTTTCCATGGAAAATTATATGTATTCAAGTTTGTTGGATAAATGTGCTCTTCTTCCTTATATCTGTTGCTTCTGTTTGTTTCTACAGCAAGACTTGCTTCAAACTGATGATACAGAAACTTCAGAACGAGGGCAAGCAGCGGTTGACATTCTTGAACTTAATCGCTTGAGGCATTCCCTTGTGATTGCTTCACATGTTTGGGATCGTCGGATTCTCTCTGTTGAATCTCTCTTGCAAGAGAGCTCTGGTTCAGAGGATACTGGATCTTGTAGTGTGCTGATAGATAGGAGAAATGACATGTTTCTGAAAAATGACCCTCTCGAGCATGTCTATGAAGAGACCGAACCTGAATTCTCAAACTTAGAGGAATATCCTCAGAAACCATTTCAGTCTGAACAGGAGACTCATGGGTCATCTTGTGGGCTGGAAGACTCCCTGTTTATCTCATGTGCGTTCGAGAAAACGCAGGACATGCCGATGGAAGGAGAGAATGCAGTTAATGAAACACCCTTGGAACGAGCTCCTTCAGCTGGCTCTGTTCTTTCTGATCAGATAGATTCTGCTTGGACTGGTACTGATCGATCTCCCAAGAAAGCTCAGTTGAATATGACATTACAACGAAATGGATCTGAAGCTGCTCCTTTCAGACAACTGAGTCAACTCGATTATCCTCCTATTACAAGGCTAAAATCACCAGCAAGAGTTAACTCCTTCGACTCTGCATTGAGACTTCAAGATAGAATCAGGAAGGGATTGCCGCCTTCTTCACTGCATTTATCAGCAGTTAGATCTTTTCATGCTTCTGGAGACTACAGAAATATGATCAGAGACCCTGTTTCCAGTATTCAGAGAACTTATTCCCAAATGTCACCCAATGAGGCTCAGAAGTTTAATCTCCTAATGAATTCATCACCCTCGTTTATTTCTTATGCATCTCTTATACAAGATGGAGCCAGGTTAATGGTACCACACAATGGCTTCAATCACATTGTAATAGCTGTTTATGACAAAGAACCTACTAGCATAATATCGTATGCTCTTACTTCCAAAGAGTATAAAGACCAAGTAACTGATAAACCAAATGTGCCTGAAAGGGGTTGGAACATGAACGCCACCAAGAAGGAGAATGGAGTGGCCTCTAATGTTTCAAGATGGCAGTCTTTTGGCTCTCTAGACATGGACTGTAACCGTCATGGAAACTACGGTTCTGAAGATGCTTCCAGGTCAATTAGTTCCCTCTTTGCAGATTCCAAGACTTCCCCTCACCTAAGGATCTCTTTTGAGGATGAATCTTCAAATGCTGGGGGAAAGGTGAAGTTTTCTGTCACTTGTTACTTTGCCAAGCTGTTTGATGCCTTCAGGAAGAGATACTGTCTTGATGAACTGAACTTTATACGGTCTTTAAGCCGTTGTAAGAGATGGACCGCTCAAGGCGGAAAGAGCAATGCTTATTTCGCTAAGTCATTGGATGAAAGATTCATAATAAAACAAGTTCAAAAAACTGAATTAGAATCTTTTGAAGAATTTGGACCCGAGTACTTCAAATATCTAACAGATTCTGTTAGCTCAAGAAGTCCAACTTGCCTTGCTAAAGTTCTGGGAATATATCAGGTTTGATGGTGAATAGAAATATTTCTCCTTTTATCTTGAAAATGTTAAACTTGGTGCAATCTTATTTTAATTATGTTGTTTATGCTAGGTTTCAGTCAAACATTTGAAAGGAGGCAGGGAAACAAAAATGGATTTGATTGTGATGGAGAATCTCTTTTTTGGAAGAAAAATATCTAAGGTCTATGATCTTAAGGGTTCTCTACGGTCCCGTTACAATTCAGACAAAACTGGGGCAAACAATGTGTTGTTGGACATGAATCTTTTAGAAACATTGCGTACCAAGCCTATATTTCTTGGAAGCAAAGCAAAAAGAAGCCTGGAGAGAGCTGTTTGGAATGATACATCCTTTTTGGCGGTATGCTGCTTAGCTTCCAACTTTGTGTCTCTATATTTCTTTTATGTATTAAAGCAACTACTATTGTGCGTCAGTCCCAAACAAGTTGAGGTTCGCTGTATGAATCTTAAGTGGTCAAGTTTCTCCATTAAATTCATCTCAGGCCATCATTATACAAAATTCTTGAAATTATTAGATTTTTTATTTAACTTGAACTACGTCAAGTTAATGAGTACTATTCAATTTTACTCATGACAGAGCTGGCTAATATTGTTAAGGTTTGCTGACCAGTTCATGATATGGCATATCTTTAAATAGTCTGATTTTCATTCTATCAGTTGCCATGAAAAATATCCGAAAACCCAAGCAGCAATATACAATACAGAATTCGTCTGAATCATCCTTTGTAATCGGAGATGTATGATTTACTGCTGAAAGTTGATGCACTGTGATCTTGATACTTTAGTCCAGAAGTGTTGTATGATCATAGGAAGTTTCCCTGAAAGAGCATTTCTCTAGACCAAAGTAATGTTTAGGTTGGCATACTACTATAGGACAAATTTTGTTGGGCGTGAAAGGCGTTAAACTTATTGAACATGTTCTCTTAGCTGGTTTGTAGTTGTTTATTAGTCTTTGTACTTGAAACCTGCTCCAATGGATCTCAGTCGCCTCGTTCTCTTCTTTACTCGTATAGTTTTGAGTGATAGACTAACGAAGTTTCTCTTCTTGGCAGTCGGTTGATGTGATGGATTACTCATTGCTAGTTGGGGTGGACGAAGAACGCAAGGAGCTAGTCTTAGGGATCATCGACTATATGAGACAATATACTTGGGACAAGCACTTGGAGACGTGGGTTAAGGCATCTGGCATACTTGGTGGACCAAAGAATGCATCACCAACGATTATTTCTCCGATACAATACAAGAAAAGATTCAGGAAAGCGATGACAAGCTATTTTCTCACCGTCCCTGATCAATGGTCGTCTTGATGAACATCTTGAATTCATTACTATGAATAAGCAAAAACCAAAATGGTGTTTGCAAAGAACAGCAGGAAGGAAGGAAAGTTGATAAAAGTTCCAATTGGTTCATTATGTTTGTTTGTTGTTGTAGAATAGTAATAGTCTTTTTTGTTGAGAAAGTCTGGCAATATGTGCATTTTCATATTAGGAGAAAAAATTATTCATTTCGTGGTTTATCCTTACCATTAATTACTTGTTTTTCAAATTATTTTTAAGGATCTAATATTTAACATCAATGGTAGCTCATGTGGTAAAATGGTCATATGAATCATTTTTTTTTTGTATTAAATGTAATTTTGACAAGTAAAAAGTAAATGAAAATTGGGCAAATTTCATATACATAAAAAAATACAAAGTTTACCAAAAAAATAGTCAATGATTTATTTAAATAAAAAATAACCTCAAATCAGTAAAATCATACCTATATACAACAACATACCAGTGGAATCTCACAAGTGGAGTATGAGAAAGGTAGAATGTATAGTCCTTACCACTACCTCACAAGGTAGAGAGATTGTTTCCTGCGAACCCTCGTCTCAAAAATCCATAAGTAGAATAGACTAGATATGAAAAAAGAAAAGAAAAAGAAACAGAAAGGATGAGTAACAACGAAAAACATATGATAATGTATAAAATTATACATTATGATGCACAAATATACACTGAAATCATAAGCAATATTAGTCACGATGATGTCGGGCGCCATGCAAGTGCTATTCTTTTGTAATTATTTAAAGTGAAATTATCTGTCGGTGTAATTATTCCAATGAATGAAAATTTGGGATGATGAAAAGTAGTAACAAAGTGAGGAAATGACAGAGAAAATTGTTAAAACTATTGTTTAAATAATAGTATTGTTTTCAAAATATAATTTGCATTAATTAAACATATATTAGTTGTCATTTTGATTATTTTTCCTATAGTAATCGTTGTTTAATTTGCATGTGAAAGAGAACTTATTTTCAAAGCATTGACAATTGTTGTCCTTTTTAATTTTATTTACATGTGAATTCACATTTTCTGTAAAGAACATGTGATCCTATTGAATATTGACAACTCAAATAGAGTAGTATCGTATTACATTGTATGTATTTCAGTATTTATACGATATTATTTTGATAAATATAATATTTAAATAAAATAAAATTATTTTCTTTTGTTACATAGTGTTACACATTATTAATTTAAAAGATTAACCTATAAAAATGGTAAAATATGATAACGTTATTATAAAAGGTAGAGTTAATGATTTTAAAAAAACTAATAACACCATCGATCACATCAAATAAGTTGATACAAAAAATGAAATTTTTTATTATTACTTAGCGATAGATTTAACAATAAGATACAATGAAATTTAACTAACAATCAAACTATATCATGTTTATTGATAAGATAATACAATCAAATAATAAGTAACAGTTGTCCAAACAAGCTCTATATATATAGAATATTCGTATATATAATAAACAGCTTATTTGATGAGCTTAGAGTTGCCGTATCTACTTGAGCTGCCTGCTTTAGCTGCTTCAAGCAAATAGTTGTTGCTTGGCTTGATGGTCCTAGCCAGACATCTTAAATCCAGCATTTCGAGATCGAATCTCAACAATGACAATATTTATACAACATTTCTGTTAAGTATTATTTAATTATTTTTTCATCAACTGCAACTATGAAATTACAATAACGAGTCTACTTAATTTTGCGGTTGAGCATTTTAGCTGTCTGTTATAGTTGCTTGAAGCAGGCAAGTGACTACACCTGCTTATTGTTATGGTGACTATTAAAGTAGCTGCTTAATTTTACTGTGTTATTTCTGTTAATTATTATTTAGCGATTTCTTCATCTACTGCAACTATGAAATTACAATAACGTATCTACTCAATTCTGCGATAATTATTAAAATATTTATTGAGCTGATGAAATGCACGAAATTTAAAAACTAGTATTGTATATATTTAGTTCCCTTTAAAACAAAAAAACACGATCATATCAAAAACAAACTGATCAAGAAAAAACACATGAATTATGAAGTACGTAACTTACCAAAAGGCAGTATCATTTTGTTAATTATTTTTTTTTTTTTTTAATTTATATGATATTCTTTTCTTTTCAACCAGTCTAAAAACAAAATCCCTTTTTTAAAAATATAAATAATTTTTAAATTTTTTTTGATAAAATAATTTATAGTCATATAAATAAAATGGAGTCAGACATAATAATATTAGTTACTACTAATTAGGTAGGTAGATCCGTAAATTGGTGAGCAATTCCGTTCCGTCATGGTCATCATGTTCTTTTGCCTTTTTTTGACTAAAGTATTTTAATTTTATTTTTTGCTTAGAAATTATGAGAAAACAATTACTATCAACATGGACTTTTCTTATTTAAAGTTGATACCTACGAAAAATTCATTAATCAAATTACTAATTTTATTTAGACTTTTAAGTTATATTCACGGTTTAGTTTAAATCATATAAATAATTAAGTTTACTTTGTCTATATTCTACCCTGCTTCATATTTTTTTTCCTGCAACAGGGTTAAACTTGTAATTCTACTTAACCACAAGGGGTCGTCCTGTGAGGCCAGAATGAGTTCAATCTGAAGTAACTATGTGGTTAAACTTGTAATCAAACTTAATCACAAGTGTACATATGCGTCCTATGAGGCCAGAGTGGTTCAATCTTAAGTAACTACATGGTTAAACTTATAATTACACTGAACCATAAGGTCCCTCCCAATGAGGCCAGAGTAGGTTCGATCTTAAATAACTATGTGGTGAAACTTATAATCAAACTTAACCACAAGTGTTCGCCCTATGAGGCCAGAGTGGCTCGATCTTAAGTAACTACATGATTAAACTTATAATTATACTGAACCATAAGGTCCCGCCCTGTGAGGCCAAAGTGGGTTCGATCTTAAGTAACTACGTGGTTAAACTTATATTAAAACTTAACGACAAGTGTCCGCCTTATGAGGCCAGAATGACTCGATCTTAAGTAACTACATGGTTAAACTTATAATTGTACTGAACCATAAAGTCTCGCCCTATGAGGACAGAGAAGGTTCGATATTAAGTAACTATGTGGTTAAACTTGTAATCAAACTTAACCACAAGGGTCTGCCTTATGAGGCCAAATTGGCTCGATCTTAAGTGACTACATGATTAAACTTATGATTATACTTAATCATAAGATCCCACCCTGTGAGGCCAGAGTAGACTCGATCTTAAGTAACTACGAGGAATATTCATTCAATAACTTAATGATTTACTTGATCATCGCATTCTTATTATTTTATCAAAAGTCTTGGTAACTTGTTTAATGCGCGTAGAATTATTAGTACATTTAAGTCCAACATTGAATTATTAATGATGAACGCGTGGAAATTTCCTTTTAGGGTGTGTTTGAATTTGATATGAAAAATAAGTAGATTTTTTTTTAAAAGTTTATTTTCTAGTATTTAATAAGTAAATAAGTAATATTTTAAAATATTTATATATAATTTAACAAAACACTATGAGAGTGAGATAGGATGGCGAGTGGAGGTCCAAGAATCAGGGGTGGATAAGGAGAAGATTCGGTTAGTAGTTCGCATTCAGATTCAGCTAAATCTAGTAAGTTTTGCTCAAATACTATATTTGTATTAATAAACTCAATAATATGTGTAAATATTGAACTTAGAATTTCATTATTATCACTTAATACCGTCGTCATAAAATTTAAAATCCACAAAATTAAAATCCTAGAACCCCATTATTATCAGTTCCCAATGTTTCGAACCCTACTTGTCCTCATGCACAAGAACTGCAACTTGTTAGTTGTTACTACACTGTTTTTCTATCATGTCACAATATATTAGGGACATCGTTTTAATTTATTAGTCTTTAATTTTTTGTTCATCTTTTCCATCAATCTTGGATGGAGCCAAATATTCACTATTTTTTGGCTTTGGGATATTATGGAATAAAGCAAAATAACTCTTTAAACTGTCTGCGCTTTTTAAACTGTCTGCGCTTCTTTCAATTGTGAAGTAGCAGTTAGTCAATGCAACTTTCGACGCTCATCATGGGTCATTCGGAAATAGTCGCGCTATGTTTTTAAACATAGGGGTCAGGCTGCGTACATCCGACCCCCCTTACCCCGCAATGGGCGGGAGCCTGTGAGGCATTGGGGTAATGTTGTTGTTGTTAATTTTTTGTTCATTTGTTTAAAAAGAATGTCACTTTCCTCTTTTAGTAACGCTTCATTCTAATTTTTCACATGACATATTTAAAACCATAAGAAGGGCATTTTGTATATTTTGAATACTTTAGTTAAGATCATACGATACAAAAATATTCTTTACTTTCTTAAACTTTGCGTAAAGTCAAAATCTGACAAACAAATTAAACCGGAGGAAGTAATTCTTGGAAATGATACTCCTTGGTTGGGCGATCAGAGGGAAAGGAGAATCATTCTAATGGAGAAGTCATAACCTTTCAAAAGATGTTTTGGTTTGCTTTTACTCGCATTTTAGACTAATTCCACGGAATATTTGTTACCTCCCACCCACCCATCAACACAATTTATCGAGTAACGCTTCCTCATAGATGAAAAATACAGCTGCTAGCCATTATCTCAGAATCATAATATGTGGAAGACATCAAAAGAAGAAGGCTAGCATAAAGGAAAAGAAAGTGCAATTCTACACATATCAAAATGCTTCATTTATACAGAGTTGATAAATTTCCATCACACCTTAAAAGTGGTAAACATCAAATGGATCAAATTAGTAACAAATAATGAAAAGAAACAGGTCAAACGAATCAGTGACTCACTCGAAAACAGACTAAATAGATACACCGATACAACGAGCAACGAGAATTAACTTATTTTCTCAATGCTCGTTTTCTCAGATTTATCACTCTATAAATGGAAATGTGTAATTCACGGTCAGGTAAGAATGAAAGAAGCAATTAATGAATCCTTCACTGATATAATGCCAGTCAAGGTTGCAGAGGTTTTCTAAGGTGCTCCAACAATGAGGTAGCCTTTCTCTTGGCCCTCTCTGTGCCGCTATTAGCAAGCTCTGAAAGAGGTATAAGTGCTCCGAGCCTACGAAGGCAACATAAATTTACTGTATCTCTTTTGCACAAGGAGAGCAAGATAGCAGCAGCATTCTCTTTATTGCGAGGTAGACCTGTCCTTAAAAGATCAATCAATACAGGGATCGTGCTAGCTTTTGCTATGGCAGCCTTGGCCTCATGGTGGCTGGCGAGAACTGAAAGAATGGTCAAAGCTTCATCGACCATACAGCTGCTTGAATCTTTCAGCATCATTAACAGTGCTGGTATAATCCCTGCGCGAACAGCCCTACCCTTATTTCCTTGATATATGCATAAGTTAAATAACGCTGTTGCAGCATCTTTCTTTCCTCTGGTGCTTCCAGTCTGAAGCAATTCGACCAAAGCTGGTATGGCCCCTGATGCACCAATTATTATTTTGTTCTCATCTCCAAGTGATAAACTAAAGATGGTTGCTGCTGCATTTTCTTTTGCTTCCATGCTTCCAGCTCTGAGAACTTGAACAATTGAAGGAACAGCACCGGCAAGCATGATAAGTCCTTTGTTGTTGTCAAATATAGAAAGGTTAAGAATAGATGTGACGGCATTTTCTTGGATTTGGCTGTCTTCAGATGTCAATAAGTTAACTAACACCGGGATTGCTCCAGCTTCAGCAATCAAAACTCTGTTGTCTGTGCTTCTTTTGGATAGAGACCGTATCTCCGCTACTGCAGCCCTCCGATCATCAGTGGACCTGCTTGACAGTTTGCGTACAATTGCCTCAATAGCTGCTATATCTCCACTTACATCACGAAACGATCCATCGCTTCTCTTTATTCTCCCATTTGCTAATGCAGTTGGTTGCTCTATATTGTGCTTTGCACACCAATCAGAAATGAGACTTCTTAAAGCAATATTTGGTGTCAGCGTGAGATCTTGGAGTATTTGCTGAGTTTTTGGGCATCTTGTGTTGCCACCGTCTATCCATCTTTGAATGAAAGATCTCTCGTAAGTCTGTAGGAATACGAAAAGTCTACATTTAGCATATTCTAGCGTACTACATTTGAAGATTCTCCACCTAAAATGAAACACTTCCAAGGAAGATTTTCCATCTAAAAGACAAAGAAAGGCAAATATGCAGTCAAATGATAATGTATCAGACCGATGAGGACGGTACCTGTCCAGTGGCCACAATTACAGGATCCCTCAAGAGCTCGAGGGATATAGGGCAAAGATACTCCTCAGGAATTATAGGAGAATTGGGCTTCTTACTCTCCACAAGATTCTTGCTGGGTGAGTCATCTTCCCTGGCTAAACAACGACTTTTGGGTGAAGTAACCTCAGTGAATTTGGATGAATTCCTTAGATTTTCTGGTTCCTGAACTATCTGACCGCAATCATTGCCATTTGGATCGTTCCCTAAGGGAACACCTCCAAGTTTTGGCCGAACTTCATGATCAATATTGCCAACATTCTCTAGATGTAAACTTCCAACTCCCCTACTGCCCGACTGAAGTGGATCAATCTCCTTATCTAACGGTTGGGACAATGCTCGAGCTAATAGATTTGAAGTCACAGGTCCACCATACCTCTCTTTAGCTCGTTGCAACTGTGATCTGACCAATTCAACCTGGAAAAGTAGAAATATTACGGCAAATCCATCGGAGAAAGCATCATAAGCAGGAAAAAGTAAAACCTCAAAACGAACCTGCTCTTGTACTTCTTCTGATATGTCGAACTGGTCATATGGTAAGCTGTCTAGGGATTTCACCAATTTCCATGTTACACATTGGAATTGAAAGACAATTTTCTTCCTTGCTGTGTCCTTAAATCAAGAAACAACACAAGTTGAGAAATGCACCCAATATTTGCTTGAATGAAAATTGCGACAAAAGAGCTTAAGCGAACTGTCAGAAAATTGAAGATTTCAATTAGAAAAGTTCCTTTTTATTAAATGCCAGCATGAAGAGAAAAGTTGCATCATTTTTTTTCTTCACACCATTAACTCATCTGAAAAAAATCATGTTCCCCCTCTCCAAAGGTAAGGAAGACAAAGTCAATTCTATCATCCACCACTCAAACGGTCTGTGCCACTGTGATTTTGCACAATGTGGGAAATGAATCTTAATTCTTAATTGTATCAAACAACTTTAAATCTAAACAACCCCAAAAGGATCTCTTGCGACATCTTGCATCCGAATCACCATATCTTCCGAATTCCTAACACAGAAAAAAGTCAAAAGACCTTTGATTCTTTCTACCAAAATTTATGCACCTTCAAGCACAAAACCACAAAAGGTGAGCAACTTTTCATTTTTTTGATAACAGTGGTGTTTGAGCAAGCTTGTAGGCAACTCGACTAATTCCACATTTCCACGAAAAACCTGTCACCTCCCACCAGCAACAGGTACCACATAACTCTGTCTACAAGTCTACGATGGATGGGAAGATATCACCTAGCCTTTTTTGCATTCTCAACCAACTTCATTGATCACTAATCCACACCATTGGGTGTCAAAAGGAGATCAAAATGATCAACACATCACAGCAAAAACAAGTACATTGCTAGATTTCACAATTTTCAACTAAAAAACTTAGAATTTGGGAATTCACATATAAAATCCCCCACCCCCACCAACCCCACTTAACTACCCGACTGTAGATACAGAAATTCAAAAGAACCAATTTTACTAAGGATGACTATACACTTACAGATGAGATCTTGGGATCAAAGTCATTTGCTGCTAAAAGGAGTCTTTTTGCAGCTTTGAGAGCTACGGAGAGATCATACAAGCAACAATTTTGGGAAGATGATGAAGAACCCAAATGAGTGTTGGAATCCCTGATTTCCTCGAGCAAATAAGCCAAAAGGGACACTCTTCTAGCTAAATCAGTACAATCTTTCTTGAAGAAACCAGCAAATCCGGCACCGGAAATTCGACAGACTTCGTGAACAATCTGGAGAGGGATCTTGGTAGAGTCTCCGGAGACGGCAGTGGGTCCTCCGCCGGCCATGGTGGTGGTTGGTGGAGATAGTGGAATTGGAGTTGGATTCCGGTAGCTATACAACCACAATGCAGGGACAACTATGTGGTACCAATCGGGTTTATGAAGCTCGGGTTAATAGAGGATTTTAGATTAATTTTTTTTAATTATTTTTTTATTTTTCTATTTATAGAGAAAGAGGAAAATGGTAGGAAATAAATCATTTTTGGTTAGAGGAAATTTAGGGGCAAGTTGATCTCAAATACAGATTTTTCTAACAAAAACTAAATTTTATTTCGAAATAGGTTGAATACATAGACCACCCTTTAAGTTTCTTGGAATTTCATTCACATTCGAATCATGATATGTATCAATTAAATATTTTGATCGTATGATAAAATAAAGTAATATTAATCACTTTTAACATAAATTTTGAAAATATTTATGTGAGTGCTTGACATATAAAAAGTATATCATTTTCTTTAATTTACACTTCAATGATAATCAGAATTCAGAGCAGATCTAAGTTTTATGGCTTATTGAGATGAGTATGTAGTTGTTGAAGACGATATATTTTATGGGCATATATAAACATGCTCTTTAACTTTGTTTCAACTGACATGTATGTCCTATGATTTTTGATGTGCATGAATAGACGCTTAAATTTGTATAAAATTAAAAAATTAGATACATTCGTCCTATGTAAATTCCCGCATGATAATTTTGTGTCCTACTTAATGTCCGATGTGTACAATGTCATGTAGGACACGTGTATCTATTAGTTAAATTTTATATAAGTTTAAGTGTATATCTATGCACACTTAAAGTTAGAGAGCGTAGATATCAATTGAAGCAAAGTTAAAGGACATATTTATGGTAGATAAATAGCTTAGCCTTAATTCTCGTGATTGTCAAGAGATCTAGAAAACACACACATATATGAAAGTATCAAACATAACATTTGATGAAGAACTACTCTTTCCGTTCATTGTAGTTGTCAAAATTTTTTTAATTTTATTTTTATTTTTTATTTATCATTTTAGACAAATTAAAATAGGATAAAATTTTTTTGCTATTATACTATTAATTTATTGTCATTGAATTAACGACTTTAAAAAATAATAAAATTAGACTCTATCAATTAATAAGGATAAAATGATAAATTTATTATATTAATAATTACTTTAAATATATCAAGTAAAAATTTAACAATTAAAAATAAACGGAGGGGGAAGTACATTTCATGTTTTGAAATGACAAAGAAATTTGGAAATTGATAATTTTACAATAATTCCTTTAGGTCTAAATGTGATGATTTAAAAACACTATACTTTAAATAAAATTAGATAGGGCCACACATAGTTTATCATTAGTAGGAAATTTACATGTGAGAGAACCAAAATATTATTTACCATTAAAAGAAATGTACTTTTTGAGCCAATTTTTTTTTCTTTTTGGGTAAATTTATTATACAAACGAGGCTTTGAAAAGTTCCATTAATTTATGCTTTCTTGTTTATTTCTACAATTTTTTGACTTCATGGTTGGACCATACCTACAACAACAACAACATACTCAGTAAAATCCCACAAGTGGAGTCTGAGGAGGGCAGATTGTACGCAGACATTGCCGCTACTTCCTGGAAGTAGAGAGGCTGTTTCCGAGAACCCTCATCTCAAAACCCATACCTATTTCCT
>JAABOM020000084.1:2100812-2118599 GCA_011800125.2 Solanum clarkiae | reverse complement strand
TACCCAAAATTTCAATTAAGAAAAAATCTCAATTCAAATATTTAAAATAAATTAATAAACAACAATAACAACATACCCAGTATAATCCCACAAGTGGGATTTAAAATAAATTAAAACTTATTAAATTAAGAATTTATTATTAATAAATCAATAAGCCTGCTGCAAAAAGCCCTGGCAAAGAGCCACTCAAATGAAGAATTCCTGTGAGGGCAAAGGGACAGTAGTGAATTAGGTAAACTGTTCCTGTGTCCCAACGAAATCTAAAAATATCAATTCTTTAATCCAAATTATCAAATCAGATCGAAGTTTTCAGCTCTGAAAATCCATTTCTACAGACACCCTTTTCCGTTTTACTGAATCTTGGCCATGTCTTCTTCAATATTTTTTCTCTTTTTTGCTCTATTTTTTTCAATCTTGGAACCATCGGTTTCTGTTTCGAACGGATCCCAGCGTGGAATTCTTCGGGTGATTAGTGGCCAAGATGGTGAGAAGCCTGACTTTGCTGTTGAATTAAACGCCACCAACTTCGATTCAGTACTCAAAGAGACTCCTGCCCCTTATGCCATTGTTGAATTCTATGCACACTGGTCAGTTTACCTTGTTTTTGAGAATTAGTAGTTTCCTTGTTGTTGCTTTAAGTAATCTTGTCAATTATAACTACCCCTTTAGTGCCAAATTAGTTTTTGTATAACCTGTGGTGTCCTGATGAATTTGGATTAACTATACTAATCAGTAGCAGAGCTACAATTTTCATTTAGGGGTTCACAATATGAAGGAGTAAATATACGAATAATCCAAAGGGGGTTTAACATCTACTGTATCCGCTTAAAAAAGTAATTTTGACTATATATAAAGAGTGAGGGTTTGGATGAACCTGAACTCCTAGGCCCTTCCAAGATCTGCCCCTAATACTAAAGGTACCTGTGTCTAACTAGTGGGGGGTACCGGGTGAATTCGCCAAATCTTGAGCATATGTGAATTAAGTTGCCTAGCTTGTTTTGCTCCATGAGGGATTTAAACCTTTATCTCACATGTTTTTTGTTCCAGTTCCATTGCCCATTAGACCTTTTTCGAGAAACAAGTAAAGAGATCTATTCAATGATAACAAAAATGAGAAATTGTGAAGGGCATTGGATTGATGATATAAAAGAATCCTAGGTCGCGAACAATGATTTGATTCACGGTGAAGAAAGAAAACTCTCTGTTTAGTTCTCCACCGTAATGGGGAAAAAAAAGGATTGATTGAATTCTATTTTTTCTTTACTCTTAGTGATCATCTGTCAAAGAAGGACTTTGGTTAAAAAAATGATTAGGTTCACCTCAATCCAGAACTAGTTGGGGTTGGCTCTCCATATGGGCTATTTTGTTCGTAACGGCCATCTAATGGTACCAATTTCATTCCAAAGAAACTTTGTTGATCAGTAGGATAATAACCTTGCCTCAATCCCAAGCTGGTTGGGATAGGCTATATCAATAGTTGTGGTATGAAACCTCTATATCCTTCCTGCTTTATTGAGTCCATTTCATTCAAATGATGATAGGTTCTATTGAAACTACTAGGAAGATCCAAATTAGAAAATGAAAAGCATTCGTAGTTGGAGGATGTAACTCTTCACGCATTTCATTCTAAAGAAAGGGGGAGAGAAAATTGTTGGTGCTGTGGTTTTAGCATGTTTATATGTATTCAAATGACAGAAAAATGTTAAATTACAATAGTTGTTGGGAGAAAAAAAGTTCTGGTATAACCCATTTCATTCTGTGGTGCTAACTTCTTTCTTCCTTGGCTTGGTTTTGGTTGCTGGACATGTTAAAAGGATCTTTTTGAAGTTTAGTGAACTGTGTGTACAGAGAGAACTCTACGGAAATTATAAAGATTGTAGCTTTTTGCATCTGAGTGTTTGGATTTGGTTTGTCCCTTATAAAAATTTGAGTAGTTTGAATATAGACATCATAATGATGAAACAGTTTTACTTGGTAGTAGTAAGAGAAGCTTGTGATGGTCATCAGACTCCATCAATTTGGTAAAGTTTTGGATTAATGAAAAGTTAGTTGTGTTCTTTTTATTCACCAAGCAATGTGTTTGCGTAATCCAGGAATTCTAACAGCTGTTCATTGTATATTCTAGTTCTTCTTGTTGCTGGGATATGTAATATGTGACACTTGTGGAATTCATAACAAAATTCTATAGAAGTAGGAAAAGATGAGAAAGCTTAGCATCAACATAACTTTGAGGAAAAGTCAGATGTTGCCTGTACTTGTTTTCTTTGGTGTGTGCTTACAAGTAGTTTGATCAACTTTTCCATGTGTGTTGAACTTCTATCTTAGATTCGTAATATATTATTTTGAACCAAGTTTACATCCATGGGGCTCTCACTTAAAGCTCTTTGATTTGTCTCGCAGGTGCCCTGCTTGCAGAAATTATAAGGTATGAATATGCTACTTATTATATGAACTTCCATTTTGATATTTCTAATGATGAGGCAATACTTTTGCAGCCACAATATGAGAAGGTTGCAAAACTCTTCAATGGAGCAGATGCCAGTCATCCAGGAATCATATTAATGGCGAGGGTAGACTGTGCATCAAAGGTATTATTCTATGCTTTATTTATGCTTCCAAAAATTAATTTATCTTCAATTTGTGTACATAATCTCCTCTTTTTAATAGGCTTTTGTCAATGGTCAGTGAGTGTTTTACATTTTTCCCTTTTTTCTGGTGGTTACTGAGATTTATAAAGAGTGTTCATCTTTCTCCAATGTTTTTTTTTTCAAACTTTGTAGTTGTTCAATCAACTGTAATCTATGGATTATACTCTCTCTTGCCCTCTTATTCACTATTTTGAATGTCTGAAGATCATAATGGAAGTTACTTTGATGTCATAGTCTCTCTGTCCTTAAAAAGAAAACAAAAAAATCAGTAACTCTTTGTTTTTGATATATATTAATCAGTCTCTCTTTATTTTTCTGCTGTTCTCATTTAAATAGATTAGGGTGGCTCTGTCAATATCGCTTTGATTGGGTATTCTTGCCTTTTAATCATTTCACTTTGCCACAGTTTTTCTCCAGTAGTTTCTAATGTGCTTACCACTTGATACCTTCCATTCATATAGATGCTTTTCTTCAATACTTCTTTCTCTTGTCATTAGCCTTAGCTTTTTTCACTCTGTTAAGAGCCCTTTTCTCACCATATCTAACTGATTTTTCCTCTTATTCATCTTTTTGGCAGCACAGATAAATTCTAATCTTTGTGATAAGTTCTCTGTGAAGTACTACCCAATGCTTCTCTGGGGCCCTCCTAAGAAGTTTGTTGGTAGTGGTTGGGATCCAAAACAAGAAAATAGCGAAATAGTCGCCATCGAAAAAGGACGCACAGCTGATGTCCTTCTAGGTTGGATCAACAAACAACTGGGAAGGTATATATGATCTCCTTCATAGGTTTTGTAGTTGTTGGTGAAGTCATGTCCTAAAATTCGCTGTCTTATGGTGTTAAAAGCTCTAAGCTGATTGCGTGTGAGGTAGCTACTGTAACGATGTGATAATTTTGAGAAACAGATGATTTATCTTTCTTAGTAATTCAATTGAGCTGCCTTCTTTCGAGTCTTTAGGATCTAAGTAAGTTAAGATAGATCCAGTTGTTGCAAATAGGTTGTGTTGTCTTAAGCTACAATGGTTGTTAAAAAAGCTGTCTAAACTACGTTATCTCTAATAGTAATAGTAATTGCAACTGACGTTATAGAAATATCCACCAAGAAGAGTTCCTTAAATACGAGAAATAGAGATAAACCATAGAAAGCCTGTAATGCTGATGAGTTACTTTTGAGTTTTAAGGTAAAAAAGTAAAGAATTGTTTGAAAAGTACAAAAGCCAGTTCCATGTGACTTTTCGTTAATCTTGTACCCGCTGTAGAATATATATTGTTGGGGAACTGTCACATAGAGCTCGGGCGGACTTTATGAATTATGTACTGCACAAAAAATTGTTTTGACATGATTAGATTTCTCCGTCGTTTGGTCTTCTCCAAGGATCTTAAATTCACCAAAAAGAATCAAATCCATAATGTATTCGACTGATTTCATATCCTAAATGCTCACCGCATAGGCTGATGTCGTATGAGACTTGAGTTAGACTCTTGAAATTAGAAGACAAGCATTTGTTTGTGTGTGTCCTTTTTCACTTCAGATTTGTTCACATGTGAGTTTTACACTAGTTTTATACTTAATCAACTATTCTTCCCATCGCATTGACTTTGAACTTTCAGCTCTTATGGCTTTGATGATGGGAAGTATGAAAATGAGCATCTTCAGAAGAACTTTTCAGATCCTGCCCAGGTTACTAGGAGAGCATATGATATTGTTCTGTTTACTAGTTTCATAAATTTAAGCTGTTCATTTTATGTGCATCTCTCACTGCTGTAAAATTTTTCTTATGAAGATTGCCAGAGCTATATATGACGTCGAGGAGGCAACATCGACTATGTTTGGCATCATTATAGACCAAAAAGAAAAAAAAACTATCTCTCTCTCTCTCTCTCTCTCTCTCTCTCTCTCTCTCTCTCTCTCTCTCTCTCTCTCTCTCGCTCTCTCTCGGATAAATTTGGTCTGCATGACTTAGTTTCAATGGCTTTGGTCTTCAATTAATGCAGATGATCAAATCAGGGACTCGGGCCTCACTTATAAAATTTCTTCAACTTTTGGTGGCTCATCATCCTTCTAAGAGGTTAGCTCCTACATTGCAGTGTTTTATAAATTGTAAAAGCATATCCTGGCTTTTGTTGATTTGTTAAATTTGGATATTTGTCGTAGGTGCCGGAAGGGAAGTGCAGATATATTGGTTGACTTTGATAATCTTTGTCCATCACAGTCACTGTTAGCGAATAATGAGGTTGACAGCTGTAGCAAAAAGGGCGCACTGGGAAATTACCAAATTTGTGGGAAAGAGGTTCCTCGTGGATATTGGGTGAGTACACAAATTTGTTCCTTTATTTTCTTTGATACATATTGAGTTCAGTATTCGCTTCTTTATTTAGTAGAAGTTGCGACCTTCACTCCTTTCTATCTAAGGTCATGTCCTCAGTGAGATGATGTTTCGCCTTATATTTGTTACTTTATCGTATTTACATACTATCATTTGGCTTTCATTATTAGTGGTTTCCCTTTTTTTTCCCTTTTCTTTTCCCTTCTTTTCCATATCTAATATCTTGTGCTTATGGGGCTTGATTTTTGAGGCGAGGGTTTTCCAGAAACAGCCTCTCTATCTCTATGAGGTAATGATTAGGTTTGCGTACATTCTACCGTCTCCAGACCCCACTTGTGGGATTCCACTGGGTATGTTGTTGGACAGTGCCCTATCCTGGAAGTGGAGGGGTTGATTCTCTATTCTAGAGCAAGATACGTAGAGGGTGTTTGGCTAATCTTATAAGCTAGTTAAACTAGTTTCTAAACACTTTTTGACTTATCTCCGTGTTTGGTAAGTACCAAAAGTGTTTAAAATCCAAAAGTAAGACTAAAGCCATAAGCTGGTCACCCCCACCTTATGGTCTTACAACTTATAAGCACTTTTGGTTGCCCATGGTTCAACAATTTTATTCTCAATACCTTATGTAATCTCCAAAATATTACTCTTAAAACATCACTTTAATTATATGTCTATTCAGTTCTTGTCATACGTCCTTTTTTGAAGTAGAAATACTTCCAATTTTATTCTTAATACCTTATGTAATCTCCAAAATACTGCTCCTAAAACCTAACTCTAATTATATGTCAATTCTATTCTCATCATAGGTCCTTTTCTGAAGTAGAAATACTTCCAATATTGCCTTTTTTATAAATAGCTTTAGGGACATTTCAAATAATTTTTAATGGAGAAGTGCTTATCGATTTCTCTTTACCAAGCACATTAATTGCTTATTACCTGCTTCAGTTCTTTGATCTAAACATGTAACTACTTATCTATAAAATCAGGTTCAACACCTAAAAGTGCTTTTAAGCATTTGATGCTTACCAACTACTTTTAATCACCTAATCCATACGGGTCCTTATACTGTGCAGACAATCAAGCCATAAATCAAATAGACTTCACAAACCAGTTTTCTTCATATCCACCTTTTAAACTTTTTTTCCTATTTTAGTTTATTTATAATAGACGGTTCTATTTGTAATGAGACTATGAGAAATGATCTACACCACCTTGGTGCTTTCATGTGAATTTTAAAATAATAATAAACATAATGAACTCTTGACTGTGAAAAAGATGGAAGCTTTTGAGGAAAAAAAAAAACTAACTGCATATATTATTGTTTATTACTCCTGCAGTTCTGCTTTATGTCTCGTTTTATATGACATTTAAATGGACAAGGAGTTTTCAATGTTAATTCTACTTATGTAACTTTATTAGTGGTAATGGCAGAAAATGTTAAGGTAATGGTTGAAAAGACATTTGGAAGATGAAATATCATATCAAAGTTTTAAAACTGATTTGGTAAATGAATTTGATTTCTTTTTAGTTTTAGAAAATATGTTTTATTATTGAAATGGAGCAACTGTTTTGGTATGTTCCATTAAGGAAAGAGTGCCCCATAAATTGAGGGGATTTGTTATCTATTTGTTTTTGGAAATAGATACACTACTAACATTTAACAAGAACGTGTGCAGCTCTCATTATACTATAGTGCTCCCATTTAGAGTTTACTTATACAAATTATTCTTAAATCCAGTCGTAGTTCTCTGTGAAACTTAATACATAAATCTTAAGAGGA
This sequence comes from Solanum clarkiae, assembly GCA_011800125.2. NCBI lineage: Eukaryota > Viridiplantae > Streptophyta > Magnoliopsida > Solanales > Solanaceae > Solanum > Solanum clarkiae. Next base: position 2,111,846 of record JAABOM020000084.1, on the reverse strand, counting down.
CTAATACTAAAAAACAGGCTTTATGACGTAGTAGTTACCGGTCATTAGAAATCATGGTGAATATACGAGACATTGAAGTGTAAATTTTATTGTCCTTCAGCGGAGCAGGTTAACACAAAAATAAATCCTGAAAATATTTGTAAATACTTTGTGGCTGGATCACTAAACTATCTTAGTACTTATCCTTTTCATAATGTTCTCGTGGTAATATATGATACCTAACCTTTTACTTGTCCAACCATCTCTTTTTCTGTGTTTATATTTTGATCCTTTTCTTTTTTGACTTTTCTCGGGGGTGCAATTTTTTGAAAGGATATGTGAAGGGGAGGAATTGTTGTTATGTGTTGAATAAAATATTTGTGATATTACCTTGTCAAAAAACAATATCTGTGATGTGTATAGATCTCTGAGTTTGATTTAGCTCATCCGTTCCGTGGTTGGAATAATAAACTTATTTTAGAAGTTTTTTCAGTAACTATCTTTGGCTGCATAAGAATGCTAACTTTTTTGCTTGTCCAACTGTTTCTGTGTTCCAGTTTTAAGTCCCTTTTTCATTTCCTTAGTTTTTTCTTTTGGGGTGTGGGTGGTAGACAGGGAAAGCGGAGGGGGTAGTTGGATGAGATGTGCTCCACGTGTATGTATAACTTTCAGTTTGATTTGGTTTGTACATATCTTAGTGGTTCTATTGCTCCCCTCATCCTACTTCTAATTCTGACTTGCAAGAGGTCCCTAACTTTCACTATTTTGGTGGAACTTGTAAAACTGGAATTGTCTTGTGCATGAAGATATTCCCATCTTTTTACAGTATTAATATCTTGAAGGAGATTCTGTGTTTTACTTGCCATGCCGTGCAAAGCATTTCCAGTTCGTTTATGACAGTCTGTTTCATGCAGATGTATTGTCGTGGCAGCAAGAATGATACCAGAGGTTTCAGGTAATGGGTCATTCATGTTCTCTTTATTCATGTGTGGAATGTTTACGATTTTATGATCGTAAAAAGTTGTTTAAAAGAATATAGTGATGCAGATAGACTCATAGCCAGATAATTTATTACAGAGATGTAAAGTTGAGGATTTGCATTCTATCTGTTTCTTTACGCTATTTTTTCGATGTTAGTATCAGATGAAGCATGTTTAATGGGCCTAAATGGCCAAGCGGGACAGCGGATAGGGCATTTGAAAAGTCAACATATATGGTTAAATTTTATCTTTTTGCTTCTATTGTTGGTCTGCACCGAAGGGTGTGTCCTAACAGTCAATGAAGAGGTGAAAATCCAGGGAGACCAGGATTCAAATCTCAATAAAGACAAAAAGAATGCGAGGTGAGTTCTTTCTATGTGCCTTTGGTCGACGGAGTTACCCTGTGCATGTGTTGGTGGGAAATAGTTGGTACCCAGTGGAATATTCGATGTGTATGCAAGTTGGCCGGGGCATCACCTTTATCTCGAAAAGATAATAGTATTATTTGCAGGAGGAAGGCTGAATGGCTGTACGACAACATACCCGATTTTACAGGTGGGGTCTAGGGAGGATAGAGTGAACACAGACCTTACTCCTTACTCCTACGTTGTGGAGGTAGAAAGCCTGTAATGGCAGTAAACATTAAAATTTAGTGGATTTAGTCCATATAAAATTTGGTCTTAATTCTAAAATACAAGAGATGTTGAACCAAATCAAGATCAATTATTTAAATCCAAGCCTTGGATTTACTTAAATCTTCAGCTTGATCCTAAGGCATTGGTCTAGTAGTAAGACTGTAACTTCTGATGTATGGGCTATGTACACGTCACTGGTTTGAACTTTTGCTGCACATCTATGACATGACTTGGTTGAGGAGAAGAATCAGACGACGTCCTTTATAAATGTTGTGACATCTTAGAGAATGTAATCCATATTGTTTCTTAATATTTAACATTGTAATTAGTTAAGACTTTTCTTGTCTTGATTATTTGTCAGACTTGAAACTCTTTTACAATGGCGAATAGTTGAAATTCCCAAGTGGATCAACATTATAAAAGGCTTTTTTTAAAAGGATGTAGAGTTATGTTTTTGTTATTCTACTTAGAAAGTCCTCAGTAGAATTGCTTGAAATCCTGACTGACATACATGTTGAGTTTTAAATCTTGGAGGCCTCAATTATCTAAATAGCCTACTGTTAGAGATGCGGAGGATTTGGAAAATCCTAAGATAGTAAATTACAGACGAAGTTGAAAGATTGGGTTTGTTTATCTTGTGGTGTAGAAGTCTGATCAATTAAATACGTTAAAATGGTGGACACATAATCTGTAGGTGGACCCAAATCTCCGAAGCACTTGTAAGTTGTAACTGAAACTGTGGTTCATTTTCTTCTTAAAGGTTTGTATTTTATGAATCAAAGCACTTTGCTTCATTGAAAACCTTAATATCTAGGGAGTGAAGCTTCCACCAGAAAATGTATGGTTGGGGTTCCATTAAACGCTGAGAGCACATGAAAGAAGACACATGATTAGGTGGGTTCGGTTGCAGATCAGGGAGGGAGGGCGGGGTTCGTATTAACTGCAATCAGCAGTGATGGACTGATTAGTTCTCCTGCCGCCACAAACAGTTGATTGACACGATTGAAGTATCGTTTTTGAATTGTCTATTGCTTTCTTGCCAGCCTCTACTGCTGTCTTTATGCATCTTCTTTTGATAAGTGAACGTAATTCAGCAACCCTAAAAAGTGGTTCAATTTAGTTCAGTGCTAAAATGCTTTTGCTAAAAAGAAACCGTAGCAAAGGTGTTGGATGTCAAAAGTTAATCAACTGATGTTATGACATTAGCTCTTTTGGCAGTTTTCTCAGCCACGTGTTTGTATCTTTTGCAGTTGTGGTTTGTGGGTGTTATTACACTCGCTCTCTGTCAGAGTTGAGGATGGAGAAAGTGACTTGGCATTCAGAACTACCTGTGATTTTATACACAACTTCTTCATCTGCGAGGAATGTAGGCAACACTTTCATGAAATGTGTTCAAGGTAAAACGTCGATGAGGTTCTTTTTGTTGCTGAATGTTACTGTATCTGAAGACCCAGGCTGGTCAAGTAACTGTTGGTCTTTTAAATGTTCACCATCCAGTGTATCTAGTCCTTTCAAGAAAGCACGTGATTTTTCCTTCTGGTTGTGGAGTGCTCACAACAAAGTTAATGAGCGACTAAAGAAAGATGAAGAATCCCTAGGAACAGGTGATCCTGAATTTCCAAAAGTTATTTGGCCTCCAAAACAGCTTTGTCCATCATGCTATCTCAACCCCGGCCAAACTAGCGATGAAAATAGTAAGATTCGTTGGAATGAGGATGAGGTCTTTAAGTTTCTGGTTAGTTACTATGGAAAAGAGCTAGTGAATCTCTACAAGGACAAAGACCTGCAAGCAGGTGGTGGGACGGAAAAAGCAGTTAATGAAGAGCTGGTAGCCTCAACAAATGCAGTTGTGGTTCCACTGGGAGCTGCATTGGCAATTGCAGTTGCGAGCTGTGCATTTGGAGCGTTAGCTTGCTTTTGGCGTTCTCAGCAAAAGAATCGGAAGTATAAACATCTACACTCTTTGAAGAATATATGACTATTACTTCTGACATCATTCAAGTTGGTATAACAAAAACAACATAATTTTAAAGCAAAATTTGAAATGTTGAAGGAACTTAAAAAAGTTGAAAGATTTTTCAAGAGATGGAGTTTGAGATCGTTGGAGGTTGACATTTTTCCTGTCTTATTTGTTTTTCTCTTCCGCGAACATTTTCAGGCCAAGAAGAAGCTGGAACTGAGTGTGTTAAACGGGAAAGATCTACACATGGTGTTTGTATAATTCAGAGATACAAGCCAAACACAGCGGGAAGTAGGAAACAAACTGAAAGGATTCTTATGTGGATCTCAACTGCTAGAGACTCTTCATCATACATCTTTTTCATTTCCTATTTTTCCCAAATGGAGTGTACAGATTTACTTTATGACTGAAAAAAGATGTTATTTTGAGAACCTGCATTTTCACCCCTTGATACTCTTTCCATCTGATCTTGGATTGTTTCCTGTCTCAATTCTGATTGATCAGTGCCTTCCTTCACCCAAGCTACGGTCTATCGACCTCCTTGTGGTGGTGCATTTTGTGATCTTCTACTTTGATTTTACAAGTGGAGAGTGTCAAATATGCTAACATCATGTAGAATGGTGTATGGAGTAATTGATAAAGTTGTTGTCATGTGACTAAAAGATCACAGGTTCCAAGTCTTGGAAACAGTCTCTGGCAAAAATGCAAGGTAAGACTGTGTACAATAGATCCTTGTGGTCAAGCTCCCGAATTTTGCTCATAGCGGAAGTTTTAGTACATCGAGCTTGCCCCTTTCACATAGAATGGTGCATCTGGAATTTAAATGTTGCAGGTTCAAAGTTGAGATATTAGGTTCAGAAATGTATATTTAACTTAATATGTTCTTTTTTTTTTTGAACGCATATTTGAATTGACCTAGAAGAACTATCGATGGGTGGATTTGTCACTATAGGTGTTCGATATGTAGGAAAATGTTTTCTAGAAAAATGAATGAATTCTTTACTTATTTTTTGTGTTTGGTACATAAGCAAAAAATATTATCTCAGAAGCATTTTATAAAATCTAAAATGATAATATCATGAGAGGTAGGGGTTGTGGGTAGGTGTAGAGCGGTGATGGTGAAGATGAGGTGTGGTGGAGTTAAAATTCAATTTATTTTCAGGTGAAGGAATATATATTAATGTTGGTTTAGACCATTGAAATTTGCAAACAGAAAACAGGAATATATATATAGCTGAAGATTTGGCTTTTCCCAAATCTGCCAAGTTAGGCTGACAAACTTTGGCCAAAAATACATACAACTCCAGCCTCATATCATTACTAAAATCAACAACTTTCTTTTTTTGCTACTTTTTGTATTCCTTCAAAATGTTGATATACATATCTATATATAGATTTTCCTGACTAATTCACAGCTTCAGAGATATCTCTAGTTGTAAAATTGGATGTCGTCTTCTTTTCATCTCTTTTGAGTCCTTTCCTTATACCTTTATGCTTCTATTTTGAATTTTCTTCACTGATCTCTTCAATGTATAACTTCTTGTCTATTGATCAACCTTCGCGAACTTTGAAGCAAGCAACTCCGGCAGGATACTCATTGCAGGAAGAGAGAGTAATAACAGTAGGGTAAATGAAGATCGACAGTGCTTTCAGATGTTTACCCGCTATCCTGAGTACTTTTATTTAGTTCAAGAGCGAAAACATTCAACGGATAGCAATTAAGGGAGGTTCCTGCTGCAGAGTGACCAGGCTAGCTTCTTCACGGGACGAAGAGATGGGCAAAGTAGTCTGTCATGAAGGTTGAACAAAGAATGGCTTAACTTAGGAGGCAAAGTATGTTAAGGTGAAACTTAAAGAGGAAAAAGGAGTCACACAAACCTGTTGGTGTTGCCGGTGGTGGCAAGAGATCACTGCTTTCATTATGACGTACGCAGGCAGAATAATGCCCATAGCTCTAAGTAGCAGCAGCTGCAAGCAACGGGTGAAAAGTGAGAACACATTCTGTGTAATAGCGATACTCATGTTTCCATTTTCCCTATTCAACTACCTTACCATAACCAATGGAAGTGAGTAATCCCCTGCTTCATCAACTATGACAGGAAGAGCTTGATGTATAACTAGGAGCAGCATAAACTATTAAGAAAACAAAATGACAAAAGCAGTTAGAATGCCGCATAGTAGTAGGAAATTCTCAAACTTGAGATCTTTGTAGGAACCCATAATTTAAAATCCTGGGTCCACTTCATATGACATGTTATGCACATAAGCGTGCTGAGAGAGAGAGAGAGAGAGAGAGAGAGAGAGAGAGAGAGAGAGAGAGAGAGATTACTATTATGGCAAATACAAGACAACACATCATGATTCTTGATGTAGAAACTCCATCTTCATCAGAGTTAATAAGATTGTGATCAGTTGAAACCACTGCTATCACACGTTGATTATTCAAGTTCCTTCTGACAATTCGCCAATTTCCCCTGATAGAAACACCACATACACATGCTCTTAAGTGATCTAATGAGAAAGCAACATGGAAACGAGACACTGGGATTTTCAAATTTCTATCATGTATAGTTACAGTATTTCAGAAAAGCATAGAGATGAAAAGACACCTTAAGTGGCGGAAAATAGAGGGTGGTGCTGTGTAACCAGGCCTGAAAGGCTGCTTCACACAAATGCAAAAATAACAAAATAAGCAATCAACACTAACTGAATTAACTAAGCACGTGCTAACAGGAAATACAAATGATGATTCTGATGCAGCAAAAGTGATTGCTTTGCTGCAGATTATGTTTAATCTGTAAGATAGACAAACAAAATAGGAATCATATCCGACCTGGTGGCAGATCTCACAAATGGTATCACCCTTCTCATTACACCACCTTTGCACGCATCTACGATGTGCATACTGGAAGAAAACAGACGTTCCAATAGCAGTAGGAAAATAAGTTTAGTAGAACATAATATTATAATATCAGAAATGGAAGGACAACAGAGTAATGAATAAATAGCACAGTGTTAAGCGAGATGATCAAGTTCAAATCTGAAATTACTTAATGAGTAGTATATGCACAAAACAAGAATTAGAATAAGACGAACATGTAACTCCCCAATTCTTTCCCCTTTCAACATTTGCTTTGCGTATATCAAAAATCATATTAGATAGGGACATTCATGAAGAGAAACAGATTAGTGGAATACATGGCAACAGAACGTTGTGCAAAACGAATCACGTGAGTCGATTAGTAATTCCAACTTAGTACACTTGTGTCAACTTTACCATTTACAAAAGGATCTGGCAAGACATATCAAATTTAATACGTGTTACATACTGTTGATGCTATTTGGAACACGGAGAAACATAGAAAGATACAAGACAATTATGTGGGGTCAAGAAGATAAGCGAATCACCACACACGTGGACCTATTTGGCCAACCAAAGCCAAAAAGGGACCATCACAGCCAACTTTGACTTCTGTTAGCATCTAACATACGATACTAGTTGAATGATCAAATGCTTGCTTGGATCAGCCAAGTACTTAACCACTAACCCCACTAATTAGTTCAAGTTTCTCAAATTTCTTCTTTTCTACTTGCTACACCTTGTCTACTACAAGGGGCGAGAACACAAATGCAAACCTCATCTCCCTTGGGTCTGGGGCAAGGAAAGGAGGAGAAGGTGAAAGCAGAACAATTCCAAAGCATATTTAACACCCAAAAGAAATAAGTACAGGATCTGGACCTCCAAAGCAAAATAACGAGGACAAAGGTAGAACTCAGGATCTTCAACTTTTTTTCTCAAGTGGACAGATAGTATGCAACAATAAATTGGTTCAAGGGCCCAAAAGGGGAAGAGAATGAAGAAGACTCCAGATGAGCCGACCTTCAAATTGAAATTTGGAAGGCATTAAAAAGTTATAAGAACAGCACATTCAAACACATTTCTAAACAAATTCTTTGAGAAGCAAGAACAGATATGAAGTAGCATTGCATATCCTATATATATGACCACATCCACTCTAGAATGTCTTAATACTCGCAGCACTTGATGGCTCATCGGAATTTAAATATGCCCGTGAAAGTAAAACCTATCTCACAACATCTTAAAGAGGCCAGCCCAGTGCAATAAGCTTCCGCTATGCACCAGATCCAAAGAAGGGCCGAACAACAAGGGTCTATTGTAGGCAGTTTTACCCTGCATTTCTGCAAGATGTTTTTTCAACAGCTTGAACTCGTGTCCTCTTGGTCACATGGAAACAACTTTACCTGTTATAGCAAGGCTCCTTCACACCATCTTAAACAGAAATATTCTATTGTAGGAAGAAAAAAAATACTAACTATGACTGTACATGCAAAACAGAAAATTGATTTTAAGCTTGAAAAAGCAGATGTTTTACATTAATCAGTCACAAGCACAAGCATGCTAAAAGACTAATACACCAATTGATAACATCGTTGCATACTTTAACTGAAGGAAAATGATAATAAAGAAGGGTCGACAAACCTTCAAGCTACCACAGCAAGAACATGGAGCCTCCATATTTGAATCCATATCCTCATCTTGGCATATCCTGCATTCCACCATTTTTCTTGGAGTTAAAACAGCATCAGCACTTTGAGAGGAGCAATCAGCTGTCGTGCCATCAGTTATCCATGATGCTAATAGATTCTGATTCCTGCTCTCAATTGCAGCCTCCAAAGTTGATTCAGTCAGCAAACGATCAACAAGCAACACAAAGTGGTCTCCCATTCTTTTGGTGATATGAAGAAGACACAAACTTATGCCTTGAACAATCTGTTCTGTACCAGAACTGTATGAAATTAGAACATAACAGAAGTTTCCTTTGAACACAAAAAGATGCTTCTAAAGAAATATCAAAAAGCCAACAGACTATACAAAGAGCAGTAGTACTAAACAAAGGTGTAGGAAATATCTATAGGGTCCAGTCCACCATTAAGGGGCACTAATTAGCACATCAGCTCATTAGCTTCTCCACCTCCTTAACCCGAGCCCTCAATGTAAATAAATACACGATTATGGAAGAAAGGATTTTTTCCACATTAGAGGACGACATGGTTTTAAAATAGAGAAAACACTCTGCACCCCCTAAAGGATATTTAGGCTGTTCATCCACTTTGTGAGGATTCCCAATGATCAGTGACACAAATCGTGGTCGCTTCCGCTGCGGAGAAACCGATAAATCTCCTAAACTAGTCTATTTAGGATTCAAATTCTACAAAATGCAAAACATACAAGAACACCAAATATTCATGAAGCAAGCAAAACAGCTGATTAGCTTCAAAGTTTGTCACATTAGGGTATCAAGCCTAACTCACACTCCAAAAACTAGTTCAAAAGAAGGATAACTGCGCAAGCCTTATAAGGAGCTCAGGATTTAATTCATTCAGGGATGTGTAACATTCCATTCATCAGAGTTCAATTTAGAAAAATGAGACAACTTTAATCAGCAACAACATAAGCTTAGCAGATGGCAACATAAAAAAAGGACCAAAAAAGTCCCAGAATAAACTTTGCAAAAAGGAACAGAAACAAGAAGAGAGAAAGTACCTATAACAAAGAACAAAATAAAGAAACTTTGGACAAACCCATAGTGCAAAAATAGCATTTGAATCAATACCAAAATAAAGCAGGGAGATTAAAAAGAGGAAATTGAACAAACCCCATTAGCCAAAAAGTGATCTTTCACATAAATACCAGGTTATAACCAAACAAACATCACAATAGAAAAGAGGGAAATTCAAGAAAACATAAAACTTACAAGAAAACGATTGGATATCTTCTTCAACCTTAGAATTATCTCTGTGGGGGTTCTAATTTCTTCATAAAAATCAAAACTTTATAAAAAAAAAAAAGCAACAGATTAGCAAGAAACAAAGAAGAATGCAAATAGGAACTGGGGATAATTCCACTGAATAGAACACAAATATACTAAAATATTGAAGTGTATATCCTGATTCAAAAGGGTTTCTTGTTTTAGTCTGTGTTTCATGGTTACTCCACAGTAATCCACCATTTTTATAATCAGACAAATTTGAAAAAATCCCCCACCCCACCACGCCCCCCACGTCTCCCTGAACCGTGCCACTTCTGAGGGCCACACATAAAATAAAATTCAAATTGAATTAGAGTGGAATATCAAAAATTTACTTAAATTATTTCCATATTTAAATTATTACTCATTAATTTGAGAAATATATTTTATAAAAAAAATTCTTCCATCGTGATTAATTTTTTTTAAAAAAATATCAATATTAGTTACACATTAAAGATAAAAATATCACCATTCAAAAAAAATTTTATTTCTTTTAAAAAATAAAATTTAAAATATTTTTCTTATCATCATTTATTATTTTTTAGGAAGGGTCAAGTTTGGGTAATGTTGAAAGATTAAGTAATATATAAAACGGATCAAAATTATATTATTTGAGATTTATCATCCAATTGAGAGGAATGGGTGAAAAGTTTATTAAGAACAGCGGCATCCCTTTATTTATTACTCTCCCTTTCCCATTCTAATTGAATTTGTGAGGTAAAGTGTACATAAAAAAACATTCAAAGACAAAATTTATAATACACTTTTCACTATTGTCCATTGAAAAATCATAAATATGTAGTATAATTTATGTATTAGAAAATACAAATGTTCAATAAATGAAATGACAAATATGAAAAAAGCTTCAAACACTCACCTTGAATTTTGAACAATTCAAATATTTTGAATATTGAAAAAAATATCAAAAATTCAATTAATTTGAGACGGAGGGAGTAATAAATCGTAATAAATTGCTTAGCGAAATGTGTCTTTCAACTATCTAGTTTATTAATATGGTTCAAACATACATTACCTATATATTGTATTATAATTTGTAAACTAAATAGTTTAGGTTGTAATTTTCCCAATTTGATATATGTACTCCTTTTGTTCATTTTTTGTGGCACAAGTAATAAGTGTCAAAAAATTAATATCTTTTTATCCCAAAAATAACTCAATTCTAAACTTTTTATTTTATGCTTTTTTAGTGGTAAAAATTCTCATGATAACTTTAAAAATTATAAATTTTAATTATAAACATCTTGATTAATTAAAATATCGTCCTAAAAACAATTAAGAGAGTAAAAAAGGGAAGAGGTGTGTCTTAGGAAAAGGAAGACTTCTCAAGCTCCAAGATTTTTGCAATACGCACTCTCTTTGTTTAATAATTATGGTCCATCATTCATTTGACATGAAATTAAAGAATAGTAAATAATTACCTCTATTAAATATAAATTATTTGAGCATAAAAATTGAATGCTAGTTGTCCCTTTCTTTGGATGCGAGCGATGAAAAAGATCGTGGACAAAGAAATTTGACTAACACAATTTTTAGGCGACCACGTTTCATCTCATGAAATGCTGGCTTTGAGACTTAAGGAGTGGATGTTGGAATGCAACCGAGTTTTCAATTTGAGCCCGCCTACATAT
>JAABOM020000084.1:2075651-2091711 GCA_011800125.2 Solanum clarkiae | reverse complement strand
ATATAACAATAAGTGCGACTAGCGATAGATAACACATGACAATAAGAAAATTAAGACCAACTCTGACATGCCAGCCAACGAATGAAAAAAAAAATCATTGACATGCTAAAAATAAATTATTTTTTATTCCATATTCATGATTAACATAATAAACAAATTGCTCAAAATTATTACTCCATTATAAAATAGTATAAAATTTAATATTAAAAAAATAAATTTATACATAATGCCATTCATTTTTATAAAATATTTTCTCAAAATCGACTTATTAATGTCCAAAGTTGAGTGATCTTTTGAAACATTAAGTCTAACTAAATACAACATGTATGATTATCAATTAATTAAGTATTTTGTGGAAAAAAAAAAAAGATCAGTTCAAATTGAGGTAAATCTCTTAAAGTACATCTGAAGAAATTTTAAAACAAGAATAAAAATGAAAATTTAGAAACGTAGAAAAGGTGTGGTACAACATTTTCAAAATTTATCTAAATAAAGTATTTATATGTCACAATGGTTTATGTTGGATATTAATTAGTGGGTGACATTTTGTTCTGTGTATAGCATGCAGCTTCTTCAAGTTTGTCATAAACCCACTCATCATTTGAGTTAATGCGCAAAAAAAAAAAAAAAAATATTTGTATATTTACTTATTAGATTTTTTAAAGATGAATATAATATTTAAATGAAAGTTAATGGATTTAGCCAAACTCTTAGGTTAGCCTCTTGTGGATGGAATTCAAAATTTGAATATTATATGTTTGAGTTTGAAATTCTATCACAACTCATCTGACTTATTAGGGTCAAGATTTATTATTGGAAGAAAATGTCAGTCTCTTAAAGTTGATATCGATTTTTACTTAAAAACCTTAAGTAGATGTTATGTTCATTTTAAACATTTGTAGTATATATGATGGAGATGGTAGCTCTAGAAAAAACAATACAATGAAGAAAAAGATTAAAAAAACAAACAAACAAAAATTGGCTTGAGAACATATTTGAATTAAAAAAAATGGACACCTCCATTTAAGGAATTTAAGCTTGAAAAAATGGTGGTTGATAGTAGGTTAAGAAATAGAGAAGAAGCATGAGAAAAATAAAATAGAAGAAAAAATGGCTAAATATAAATCTCTAACACATCTTTATTGAGTGTATCACACTTACGTTGTCATGCCAGTAAAAAGTGTCAAAATGACATAGCATAATCCTACTACGATTCTTTAAAATGGATAGACTCTACTTGAGTTGTCTGAATGAATAATTGATGCCAACTTTAAGGAGTTATAAACAAATTCTGTCAACACTATTTATACATAATAACGTAAGTTTGAGTCAAAATTACTAATCGAAATGAACTATAACTAAAGTACAATATTTGCCTCCACGTGATTGGGCAATTTTGTCCCTACTCTGCATTGGTCTTTAGTTTCTATCCTTCATAACAAAGCATTTTTTTCACATGGTATAAATCATATATAATTCGTATCATAATATTTCATAAATTATATATGCATGTACGGGATAATTATGCCTTATTAGACATAAATTCGATTACTAGACAACAAAATTACAAAGCGTTTTATTTGAAAGACAAAACGTGCGATTTTGTGAGGTTAGTGAGCCTTCCATCCGTCAAGCGAACCCTTAAACGTCCATACATATTCTCTTCTAACATAAAAGTAAATGATGGGACTCCTAGTCTTGTACCATCAAACAACATGGAAAATGGAACATGTCCTATGCCAAATCTTGATCTTGCAAACTTTTATGTGTTGGTAGTTAGTTGTCACTTGTAGCCACGGGGCGGATCTAAGGGCGAAAGAGTGTTCATCTAAATTAACAAGTGAAAATAATTTTTTAAACCTTTTAGGTACATGTATAGATTTTGAATTTTTTGGATACAAGATTTGACGTTTGCTTAGTAATTTAGGAGGTTCAGAATTCACCTCGAGGTTTCAAGTTCAAATTTAAGCAATACATTATTAAGGTAGACTGAAAAAATATTGGAGGAAAGTAATCAGATAAGATATAGCAAAACTTTATCTCATCGAGGACATAATCTTAGTTGGAAAAGAGTGGAGGTCGCCTATTAGGGTATGAGACTAATATTCTAGTAGGGGTAGGTTGATGTTTGTTCTTGTGATATGGTTGGTTAGTATGATTAGTCGTATCTTTATATCATGTTATTGTTATTATCCATCTTATATTTGTTAGTTTTATCGTATTTACATGCTATTATTTGCTTTTTATCATTAGTCATTTTCCTTTTTTTTTCTTTTCTTTTCCCTTTTCTCCACATCTAGTATCTTCTGCTTATGATGCTTGATTTTTGAGACGAGAATTTTTCGGAAACAGTCTCTCTATCTCTATGAGGTAGTGGTAAGGTCTTTGTAAATTGTATCCTCCCCAAACCCCACTTGTGGGATTCCACTGAGTATGTTATTGTTGTTGTTATTATTATTTTTTGAATAATGTTAATAAAAATTCTGAATCGGTAACTGTTGATGAACTCTGAAGAAGGAAAAACCACTTGTCCATTGTTCATTATTAACCAATATATCATAGGTTAAGTTCCTCCAAGTCTCTAGCAGCTTGAAACCAATGAAATTAGCTTTAAAAGATTAGACACATTGTTCTTCTCCCACTTTCTAAATACATATATAATATTATATCATGAGAACAAAGAAACTGGTTCTTTGTTTCCAAAAGTAGAAGGATAAGATGCTTAATGTTGTAATGCTCACAATTAAGCTTGAGAAATTATTGACTTACATATAAATTTTTGAGGTCATGGAGCTGTTGTTGCATAGAATATTTACAAAGAAACTGATTCCACAAACAGCCAACGCGAACGATTGCATTTAAAAGTAGTTGAAAGTGGCTTCAAGAACATTATAAACATGGAGATATTTCATTTTTGTCTCGGCAAAAAAAGAATGATGTGATGTTTGAGAATCAATTTCATATTCACTCTGCTTCCTAATGTGTTACTATATATGCTAGAGCTTATGTGTGTTATATGCACCAAATGTGGCTCTAGGTATAGGTGACTCGGAATTATAGTGCTAGTTCGAGGATATTAGAAATGAGTTACTTCAAGAAATGGAAGGCAGTAGCTGCAATGATTTTTGTTGAATTTGCTCTGGCTGTTGTAAATGCTTTGTTTAAAAAAGTACTCAGCAGAGGAATGAATCAGTTGGTGATAACTACATATAGATTTTCAATTGCTGCGATTACCTTAACCCCTGTCGCGTGTTTCCTAGAAAGGTATGGACTTTTTACACATCATGTACTGATGCCAAATCAGGTAAAACAATATGATCTTATAATTCAACTTGCCTCTTGCAGGAATTTTATATCGAATTTGACAGGTCGTGTTGTGTGTTATCTGTTTTTCAGCGCGCTTTTGGGGTGAGTTTTCTCTTCATTTGGTATGCTAAAGTATCTTCATCATGTTTAGTTTTAGCACAATGACGAAAAAATCTGAGAAGGATGGGTGTTTTCAGGGGCACGCTCACTCAATATTTCTTCCTGATTGGACTAAAGTACACCTCAACAACATTTAGTTGCGCGTTCATCAATATGGTGCCTATCAACACATTCATTATGGCATTGCTACTCGGGTAAGCACAAACTCGTTCATCCAACTTTCGTTGCACGATTGATTCTTATAACATATTGGAGTTGATTTCTCACTCAACTAATACTTATTATCTCACTTTCAAGAAAAAAGGCGACTTTCTTCTTGGCCATCCATGCCAGTAAATTTTTATACTAACGACATAGTGGGGCTAGTTTTTGAGGACTCAAAATTATTGTAATGACCATATCGAAATGATCAACTTATGTAATTCTTGCAGGCAAGAGAACATGAATATGAGAAGCAAAAGTGGGAGAGCTAAGGCATTAGGAACCTTATGTTGTCTTGGTGGAGCCTTAATACTTACTCTATACAAAGGAATGCCAGTGATAAATCAATCAGCACCAGAAGCTGAAGTGAACCACAGTATAAAGAGTTGGATTGTTGGTTCATCATTTCTATTCGCGGGGAGCGTCGTTTGGTCTTCATGGTTCCTTATACAAGCTAGGATTGCGAAGGACTATCCTTATCAGTATTCTAGCACAGCAATAATGTCATTTCTTGGAGCCATTCAATCTGCAATCTTGAGCTTAGTTATTGATAGAAACACATCCTCTTGGTTTCTCAAAGGAACTTTACAGATCTCAACTGTCATATATGCTGTGAGTAATCTCCTATTTTCTTGTTTACTCTTATATTGTATTATACACTCAAACTTCTTTATAATAACATTGTCTGTCCTACTATTTTTTTATTGCTATAGCGAAATGTTGTTATAGAAAACATATAATATATAAATATGCTCTTTAACTTGGCTGTGCATAAGTAGACATTTAAACTTATATAAAGTTGAACAAATAGACACATGCATACTACGTGGCATAATACATGTAGGATGCCACATAAGGTTTTGTGTAGGACATGTGTGTCTGCTTGTTCAACTCTATACAAGTTTAAGTGTCTATTTGTGCACATCTAAAGTTAGAAGACATAAATACCAGATGACGCCAAGCTAAACAGAAAATTTATGTATCGCTACGGAACAAAACATAGCATGAAAGATGGTTTCATGGTTTCACAGAAAAAAAAGGCATGACTTTTATAGCGGTATATTGTTATAAGAAATGACTGTCACAGAGAGATCTGACTGTAATTGATTAATTATGTACAGGCATTGGTGGGATCAGGTTTATGCTATGTGGTCATGTCATGGTGTGTAAAGCAAAAGGGTGCAGTATTCACCTCTGCATTTAGTCCCTTCATTCAAGTTTTTGCTGCTGCGATTGACATCTCAATACTTCACCAACAAATTCACCTTGGAAGGTGGGAATTTCTTTTCTTTAACGATTTTTCACCAAAAATTGGAATAAGAATCAAGAAAAGGAAAAAAGAAAAAAAAAAGTACAGGTTCAATGATTTCATCAAAAAGTATATAGTTTCTCCGATTTAGTTTACGCGACACTATTTTCTCAGTAATTCATTTCAAAATGAATGACACATTTCTATATTTGAAATTAACTTAACTTTAGCTTTTCATTTTACCCTTGAAAAAGAAGTTTATGTAGCCACATAAGTGATCTGGAATCTATAAAAGTCACCAGTTTCGATAACCATATAGTCGAACAAACAGTATGACATATTTAAAATCATAAATTTCAAAACTCATTTTTGTTTACTTAAATTTTGTACCGAGTCAAACTAAGAGGCAGGTCTAGATAAGGACCACACCTTGAGGGATGTGATATAGACAACATATTCTAATGCAAGCATTAATGTCATCTTCCACATCTCGAACTTATGACCAATAGATTACATGGAGACAACTTTACTGTTGCTCTAAAATTCCCCTACAAACAATATCAAATAAATTGAAACAGAAGACATTGATCAAGAAATCAAGTTGCCTGATTTTACCAACTTGCCAATCACAATTGGAGAGTAAATACTATTATTCTACTAAAGTATCTTCTTTTTTTGTTGCTTTAACAGCATTTTGGGGTCCATTTTGGTTATTATTGGCTTGTATATTCTTCTATGGGGTAAAAGCAAAGACACAGAGAATATGAAGAATTCTGCAACAACAGAAAAGAATGGGCAGATTACACTACCTGTTACTTCCAGTCCATCTCATACATAACAAGGCTACATATGCAACAAAACATAATTCCTTTCTGAAGCACTAAGTGATGCAATTTCTGCTATCAAAATGTGACATAAATTAAGACGGAAAGAATATACATAGTTTGTCTGAATTTTTTGACTCCTATAGCAAACATATATTATAACATAACATGAAAATGTCTGTGAGTGAAACCCCAAAACCTCAAATCCCCTAATGCCTATCAAATAAGAGTCCTACTGAGGATCTGGTGTCTAAAGTGTTTAGGATTTGTCCCGTTAAGGTGGAGAACTGAATCAAGAATTCTCTTTCTTCATCATCAATCGAATCACTGTTCGCGACCCAGGATTCAATCTTCTCATCAATTCAACCCTCGTTCACGTTTTTCTTTTTTCTTATCAATGAATATATCTCTTTACTTGTATGACTTAGATGTCTCGTATTTATAAAAAAAAATGACTCAATTGATGGGATTTAGTATAAAATCGATGATCTCGATGAGATTGATATTCCAATCTTTCTTCTTAGAACGTATTGATTGACCCTAACATTAAAGGCTTTTTGTTAGCGAAATCTCTTTCTATCGAAAATTTAAAAAGTTCTTTCGTACGGCAAACCCAAATAAATAAGTAGTATAAGTTAAAATAATTTGAACGAACAAACTGGTTTCGAAAAAGTACTTGGCCTTCGGATAACTGTTATAGAAATATCTGACTGTAAATCAGCACGACGTGTCCTTCTAAGGATAAAAAAAATTATAGTTTATCTGTTAACAAGTCCTAATTTGTAAGAGAGAATCTTTCAATCATCCACAATAATTTCTAAAATATAATTATCCTATGCTTTGGAGAATTTATCTTCAGGGGATTAACTTTAGAGAGGAAACTTTAATCATATTATATACACATATATTCTAATTCACAGAATTGATAATAATCAGCATATGCTAGACTAAAATAGATGTCTTTGCAAGAATCTTCTAACTGCTACAATTGCCCTAATATTTGCTAAGTTGATTTCGGAAATGATCACTGAATTGGTAGTTATTATTTCAGAAAGTAGAGGAAATATAAGATTTTGTGAATATGACTAAAGGAAGATTAAGTGAGAATTGATCCCTACTCTTCTAATAAATAACTTAACTTTCAACAAAATGCATCATTTAGCCATTTTATAGCATGAGTGTCAACCAATAATGTTATACCAACTTTAAAAATTGTAAATATAAAATTGTTAGTTTTATGGAAGCACGGGTTCACATGCCCTATTTTTAGGCTATAAATTTTCCACTCTCAGAAAGAATCAGAATCAAGAAGAAATATTATTTTCTAAGATAATAACTAGTAATTGAGTAATTATACCATGTCGTTTCTCATACACTTAATTTGATATTTGAGCAATATTAGTTCTCCCCTTAGTACTCCAAATCATAATATGCAAGTGTTGGTACTTTGGTGCTCTAATGTTTGTTACTCGAGGAGAGGAATTTTTCGAAAATAACTTTTTTTCTTGAAAAAGTCTATAAAGTTTGTATATACTATTTTCTTTTTACCTTAAAAAGTCTATCCGCATACATTATACTTTTTTTGTTTTAATTTATATGATTTATTTTTTCGCCGGTCCCAAAAAGAATAATATATTTCTATATGTAGTAACATTTTAATTTTAAAATATTTATTTTATCCTTAATGAGATGAATTACAACTCCACAAACACCCATCACTTATTTTAGACTGCACATTTTAAATATATTTCTTTCTTTTTTAAATTTCGTGTCAAATCAAATTAACTCATATAAAATAAGATAAGAAAATACCTTTTTTTAATCCCAGTACAGAGACTAAGGAATACTCAATTATAGTTCAAAATTATTCATATATATTCTATGAATTTTAGACACCGAAAACTACTCTAAAAAAGTTTATTCGATATATTAATATTGTTCACGAGTTAATTATTTGTTCCAAATTAAATTAATATCTTCATTAGGTAAATCCTTTCTTAACAGAAAGTTTTTTTTTTAAAAAAAAAAAGTATGACTGGGAGAATTAATATTTATGAGTTTATTTTGTTAATTTTATTTTAGATATAAATAAAAAATTATGAGTCATTTACATATTCTACTTATTAAAATTTTAATAAATTTTTGCACATAAATTTATATTTTACTAATTTGGAATCCCATCCTAAAGCTACATACACCCCCTAAGCATTGTAACCGGGATTTTATGATCATTTTTCGCTGATTTTTTTGCTCAAAATATTTATAAAATATATACAAATATTATTGACATTTTAAATGATAAAGCTATAATTGTAGTATATGAAATTAAACTAAAGAGTGTAGTTAAAGTAGATTCATAATTTCAAAAAAATTATACACCAATTATATTTTAAAAAAAATAATTTTTAATTTAAAATTATATAACTAATTAAATTAAAATAAAAATAAAGAAATAATTTTTCTTAAATTTTTACAAAAATACTCTTACTGAAGCTGGCACATTGACTAAGACGTGCTTGCTTGACCTTCAACTATCGTCAATGTGCTTGTTTGACCCTCAACGAATCGTTGATTGTCTGTTTGGCCCTCAGCTGTCTCTTATATATATATATATATATATATATATATATAATATTACTATAATAAAATAATAAGAGAAAAGAGAATATGATATGTAATAATAGTGTTACTATTGTATTGATGACTCAAATTTTGAAAACGACCAATTAATTAAAATATGTAGAATATATTCCTATCTTCTTAAAATAAAATATATCACCTTTTACACCTGCCATAACAGGTAGCTGATTACATGTCATGTGAAGACTTTTAATTTTTTATTGACAAAATTTCACTTTATATTTGCCTAACTTATACAAGTGGATTTGTTTTTGGTATACATCTGTTAATTTTCAAAATCAATAATGAGAAAAAAGATTAAACTCAAAATATATTTTTTTTATTAAAAGAAGTATTACTACTAATATTTAAATCTATTGGTCGAGGTAAGTTGTCAGTGGGGTAAATTGTCTCTAAGAAAAAAACTATATTAAGAAAATATTAGTTAAAAAGAAATTCGTGCCAAATGATAAGTAAATGGTTTTTAAATATTTGTAAATTTTATATAATTAATTATAAGAATAATTAGTAGAGTTTTTAGAAAATACTGCATTAATATTTTCTTTTTTATTGAACTCTATTTTTTTTTTTTTTAAAAAGTAAACCTATAAAAGATGGAGGATTCTTATCTTGAAGAATATGAAGATGATGCTATGACTAACCAGGGGCGGAGCCATGGTATAATTAGGGGATTCATTCGGATCTCCCTCGATAGAAAATCATATTATTTATATATGGTAAAAATAATTTTATATGTATAGATAATAGATGTCGAACTCCCTTCGATAAGTTTATTTGTTTGCTTCTTAACCCTAAAAAAATTCTGATTCTGCAACTAATAATATGCCACTTGCAATATTTATTTATTTATTTATTTATTATATATAACACGATTTCATCTGATCAAACTAATTTAAAAATATCTTTACACCAACTAGTAATTAACATATTTTTCTAATAAATAGTAATCAAACGTTATATGTCTTTTACTAAAATAATTGGTTGGGTAAGTTGCCTTTGTACGTGCACCTTTTTGCTGGCATGTCACGAACACATCATCTAGTAGAAAATTAGAGATGTCACAGGTTAAAAAATTATCGTGCAGTGATAAATATTTTTTTTATGTTGTTGCTTAAAAATTTTCTATTCAAATTTTTGAATAAAGTTATTTTAATAGAAAGTGCTTTACTTCCAAAATTAGAGTATTTTTTGATCAGTGACATAATTAAAATATTCACTAAAGAGATTTAAAATATAAAGAAGTGAATAAAATTTATATGTACGTAAACAATAAATTTAACCCTATATACATGATATAATTTTCTCTAGAAAATGCGATCTGAATGAACATTATTGTATTCCTTTAAATTTGTTGTGCTTTTTTCTTATCTTTTCAAAATGAATTTAAT
This sequence comes from Solanum clarkiae, assembly GCA_011800125.2. Lineage (NCBI taxonomy): Eukaryota > Viridiplantae > Streptophyta > Magnoliopsida > Solanales > Solanaceae > Solanum > Solanum clarkiae. Next base: position 2,081,983 of record JAABOM020000084.1, on the reverse strand, counting down.
GTAATCTGATCTCATAGCGAACTAAAAAGCGAATACTAATAAAATAAAGTAATTAAGAGATGTCAACTTCATATAAAATGAATTAGTGGCATGACAACTAATTCTCTAATTTGTTTGCGTGTTTGTTTTGCTAATTACTTTTAATCTCTATAATTATATTACTTTTTTCTTGAATATACGAAACTCTTATGTTTCCTCTTTTCTTTAATTTTATTGGGGTGAGGTGTTGGATATAGATGTCTTTGAAGTTTGTAACTAATATTTAATTTCAAGAAAATTAGGAGGGTCACTTTTTTGATTAATTAACTTTCTCAACTTCTTTTTAAAAAATGATTATTTATACAAAGGTGTCCCAAAATTAACTTCTCCATAAGACATACAAGAAGAGACGAAATAATAATGTGTATCCACATTCATATTAAATGACAAGTTAAATACAAACACAATATAAATTGGAATTTTCGCTATTAATTGACTAAATTAATTTATTTTATAAATAAAAATATTATTTGTTGTGACCTGCTAAGTACTTGTTATTTAATCAGATGTCTAAGTTTGACTATCGAGTATAAAGTCATTTTTGAAAAAGAAACCTATTATAACGAATTCATATTGATCAGATTTCAAAATAAATATCGAACACAAAAAACACACTGGAAGAGTGTTATACAAAGAGTTTTGGCCTCATCAATCGGAATGAATAGTTGTTATTTATAAGTGCCACTTATTGAGAGTAATTAGTTCTAGTTTAATTAGGATTAATTTATAATTAGTAGAATATTTTCAGCAGGACACGTTGATCCTAATCAATCTTTTCTTAGGTTTGGATTAACTGATCAATTTGTTATCTGGTCCATTATAAATTTATTTATATTTTATGTCACTGTTTAGAAAATCTTTTTATGATATTTTTTTAAAAAATTCTAAAAGGTTATGTTGGATCATTTCCTCCAAACTAAGTAATCTACGTACTTTATTAAGATGTGGACCAAAAAAAAAAATTAATTAATTAAATCTTATTTGATTGTCATAGACAAAAATTATGCTATTTTTTATTTTTTACTTCTTAATATTATATAAAAAAAGGACTTTCGTAAGAGTAATATTTGACATTAAAATCTTATTGGACCAAAAAAAATTTAAAAATCTTATTTGATTGTTATAGAAAAAATAATCCTTTTTTTTAAAAAGACTTTTGTAAGAACATTATTTAACATTAAAATCTTATTTGACCAAAAAAAAATTAAAATCCTATGTGATTCTTATAGACAAAAATTATCTTCTTTTTTTTTTTTAACTTAATATTATAAAAAAAATGGCTTTTGTAAGAATTATATTTTGACATTAAAATCTCATTGGACCAAAAGAAAAAACATTTAAAATCTTATTTGATTGTTATAGACAAAACTTATCCTATTTTTTATTTCTTAATATTATTAAAAAAAAGAAAAGAAAAGTAAATTCAAAATCTCAGGAGTGATTTATATTTCAGTAATTTAAAGCAAAAGGAAGCTAAATTAATAAACTTTCATCCTTCATCATAAGTTTAAAAACTTTTTTCAAATAGAAAATAAATATATGCAGATCATTTAATTTAATGGAAACTGTTTTTAATTACTTAGATATATAATGATGTACTTTTTAAAAAATTTCAAACTACTGATTTAGTCAAATTAAAATACTAGATCTATTAATATTAATTAACTTAGAAAATTCTATTTCTACAAAAATAAATATCTACCTACCAAATATCTTATCATTATGTTCTCTATATATATCAAGTGGCATAAGTAAATATTCATTTACAAAATTCCTTAAGAAATATGGCTACCTCCCCACCACCTTACTTTCGTTGCTTAACAAAATTGCATATGCCTAAGTTACAAAATTATCAAATTATCATGTCTCAAAGCTTCCATGGTCATAAAGGTAATTAACACTATATCCTAACATTTCATTATCAATTTTTAGCTTTACATCAACTTTTCATACTCAATTTGTTTTCACATGTTTATGATCTTGAATTGCGTGAAAGAAACAGATTCAGAATCTAGACTCGATATAAATTCAAAAATCAAAATAAATGCCAATATACTATATACATAGTAGAGTTACGCTAGTTTGCTTCTACCATTAAGATAGAAAAATACTGAGTCCAGTTGAATCAACAAAATTCGCCCTAGATTTGCCTTTTCTCTTCAAGATTTCATTTCTCATAAAGAAGGATGGAATAAGACATATATAATTTTGGTCTCTTATGTATTTTCTTATATTTTGCAGGGAATTATTCATCTTATAGTATTGTTGATTCAAATTTAAATACTCTAAGGCAAAGAATAGAGGTATTAAGGAAGAAGGTCAAGTTGATCAACACAATTTACAGACATGAAAATGGTTGGAATTATACATGGGAGTACGATGACAAACACAAGAAACATTCTTTAGTATTGGAATTAGTTGAGCTAGTAGGTTTAGCAAGCACAAATATAGGATTTGTTTTTCTAAGTGGTTATTCTTGTTTGTTTCTTGTTTCCCTCATACTTCATATCGGTAGATATTGATCTATGTTGTTCAGACTCTTGAAAAGTACTAATAATAAGTGTGTGTGTTAGTTTTTTGAAGGAACAAATATTTGGAAGGATTCGAATCACTGGCGTAGCCACATATGACCTAGGGTGACAGATGGCCAATTGAATATTCTTCATCAAAAAGTTCTGATGTGTACAGAAAACTGTACGAAATATATAGGTTAAACATTATTTTTCATACATATGTATTAAAATCTTGTTTGGACATCCTAATAAAATTTCTAACTTCGCCACTGAATTCAATATGAATGCAAACAACAATTTTAAAGAGTTCAACCAACATGATACATATTACAAAAGGTATCTTTTGGTGTAATGTATATATTAGAATTATACTTCAGTGTATGACACTTTTAGTTGTATTATGAGATACAAATCCAAATGTTGTTGAAATAATTGAGCCAAATTTGACATTAGGCTCATTGTTGTTCTTAAAAACCAAAAAAATAAGCATTCTTTTAATTGAGAAAATAATGTTACAGTGCATGAGCAAACAATATGGAGTATCATTTAAGAGCTTTGTTGGGCCAAGACCAAAAGCCCATTAATTTTGTGTATTTGGAGGACTGTATGCTCTTCTCAAAAATGTGTAAGAGTTTTATTTGTCCTTTTTTTTTTTACCAAAATTAAAAAAAATAAAAATTAAATCTGATTCTCAACAGGAATTTCTACTAAACCTAGTAGTTCTGATGCCTTGTATATGATGTTATGAGTTGTCCAGGATTTTCCAAAGGAAAAAGGGTCTGATATACTCAATATTGTCATTTAGAGCTGATATACTCCTCGTTATAAAAGCGACTCATATATATCCTTACTGTTACTAGCTCATAAAATTAAATATGTTCAACTCTAAATAATAAAGTTGAGGAATGTATTAGACCCTTTCCCTTTTCTAAAAGTTGCCTTGTTAAGGCATACATCGTTTTTTATTCTACGGAATATTCCTTTTCTTGAAAGATCACACTTTTTTTTAGTATAATCATTTGAAATTTGATATAAACTAGACCGATTAATTTTAATTAAGTTGCACAAAGCTTTGTTAAAAAAATAGCACTCCCTGTCATGAATTTTTTTATATCCTCATAGCTCAATAACGTATTCTTTTAGCGAAGGTGTTTCTAAATGAAGAAAGTCCACAAGAAAATTAAGATAAATACAAAAAACAAGTAATATAACAAACTATAACATCATGACCAATTTTCTTTTTAACTTTTTGTTGGTTGTTGTGGTATGTCATATTTCCTCACTAAGCCCATAATCCTACACTAGAATATATAACATCCTATTGTCTTCTAAAGTTTTAGAATGGTGAGATAATTGGTGAAAGAAATAACTCAAGACATTTTTTATACATAACGCAACTAACAAACTTTGATTTTGGTCATGTTCTAATCAATGGTAAGATTAGAGGTGTAAATTCTGTGGGCCGCGTTGAATTTTAACAGGTTAATATAAGTTGTATCAACAATGAAAACTTTCAGAATTTTCCACTAGTTTAGGAGCTAATTACTTAGATACACTTTAATTTACAATATTATGAATTTTACCAAATTTTGGTGTATTCTATCAAAATTAAGAGTGATTTATTGTAGATATACTGTATTCAAGTGGATTTACATGTATTAGGGATATATAGATAAATCTTGCTCGCTTCCCTTTCATTTTGCTCTTTACTCTTCTATGTATCTGGTATTTCATATACATATGAATCACACCAGATATATGTATTTGATGTGTATCTAGTCTGACTCACATGCATGTAAGATACATGACTATCTCGCTTGCCTCCTTTTGATGTGTATCTAGTCTGACTCACATGTATGTAAGATACATGACTATCTCGCTTGCCTCCTTCCCCATCTTGCTCGCCCCTCTCTATATTTACTGTATATGATGTAAAAGTACATGTATCTAGGTATATTTATTTAGGTGTATTTTTCTCAATATATGGTAGAATACTTTTGCTTAGTGGTAAGATACATAATTATTTAAAAGTATAGATAGAACTAATATATATGGTATGAATATATGTCTAATAAGGTAATTTCTCCTATTAACAAATATCGATGTCACGACCCAAAAATTGGGCATGATAGCACTTGCTCAATCCCACCTGAACAAGTTAGCCTTAACTCAAAGGGATAATAAACGTAACGCGCGAAAGTAATTTAATTAGAGTAGATAACTAAAACTGAGGAATTTCCATCAACTTAATTACCGCCCAAGGATTGGTTGTCACGCGTACAAGCCACTAAAAATGCAGAAAATCAAAGAAATACAAGACCACACTGTCCTCCTTCTCGAATAGAACAAGTACAGAAGAAATAGGAACAAGAGAGTCAGCCAGATGACAACAACTACCTCTCTACGTCTCCTAGAAATCTTTGGTGGATCAAAGAATACTATTCACTGTGCGAGTTCACAGCATCCACAGGTATAGAAGCAAGGGGTGAGTACCAAATACCACGCGGTACCCAACAAGTCAACTAACAAAACAAGGAAGTCTAATAGAATACACAAACTCCTTTCGTCCCAGTCGATCTCCACAACTACAAGCTACACAGAAAGTTATTTTGACCCAGCAATGCATAATGCATAATATATAATAAAGATGGTATTTCACCATATCACAATTTTCAATGCACAAGCTAATAGTGATAGCACAATCAATCATAAGGATAACACCATGTTATGCAATAGTATACAAGGGTGATATGCAATGCATTATGCAATTATAACCTCACTGAAAATATCTCGACATCACATCATCGCCGGCAAAGACCTCGGCATCACAATATTATCATAAATTCGCTGGCCTGTTACCTCGGCATCACAATATCATTATAAATTCACCGTCATATTACCTCCATCACAATATCATTATAAATTCACCGGTATATTACATCGACATCACAATATCATTATCTGGAATCAATGCAAATATGCATATCATGGAATGAATGAACGTGATATGAATTCCACAAACAGATTCACTCATTATTTCCAATCACAACACTATATATATATATATCAAAAATATAGAATTCTCATCACTTCACCATATTTATCAATTCAAGTACCATAATAACACGTCAACTCGCATTCATATTTTTAATCATCTCATTTCTTACAATATTAAAATATTTCACGTATCACACGTAGGCAAAAGGAAAATTTGAGAATTCTACGAGAATTACAAAGTTTTGAAAGTCCACTTACCTTAGTCAAATCACAATCAATCTAACACTTTCGCCTTTCCCTTTTGAATGAAATCCGTAACACCACAATCTAGTCAAACAAATTATCACCATAAGATTTCATATTAAAACTAACACCACCTAAATTATCATATGTTTAGATTAGATCCAACTCATCCAAACCCATAATTACATTTCAAAATATTAAGCCTAAATTTAAGTCTCAAGTCCTCTAATTAACCACCTAATGGTATTTTATATAATGGATTCCAATGAATATTATATTCATAATTTCTACTTACTATATTTCTACTATATAACAACACAACAATGAAGTATCGAATATTGCACAATCAACCATTTTTTTAATTATTATTAAAATATATTATATTCATCATGAAGAATGATGAATATTCGTGACTATTGGAAACATACTAGCACCTCTTTTTGCTATTTTGTCGTCTAGCAGAATTTAATAATATTATTATTATTCTATATATTACTTTTTACTATATATATATATATATATATATATATATATATATAT